>CM062806.1:774252433-774574933 GCA_031772625.1 Pinus tabuliformis
TTGTTTGAAGTTCTTTTTTTCATTTTGATAATGACAACTTCTACAAGTGAGTCCTCAAATTCTTCTTTCATCACAAGATTCTTTGATGAAGAAATGTATCAAGACTTATTCATCATGATGGAAATGGTGAGGGAAATGTATGAGGATGGAGGGAAGAGCATCATTCTTAGAGAGCAGTTGAATTCCATTAAGGAAGAGAAGCAATTGCTTTCTGACAAATTGCAGCAAATGGAGAGGCAACTTTCATATTGCAAATATGAACCTGGGAAGGATGCATGAGTTGGAGACATAGCTCCTTGTTGCCAAATAAGCCTTAGTCAAGTATCAACTTGAAGAAGAGGTAAACAATTCTAGTTTGTCTTCAATTTCCTCTAAGAATGTTTATGTTGGTTCTTTTGAAAAACATACCAAAGGCATAGGGTCCAAGTTAATGTCCAAGATGGGCTATGAAGGAAAAGTATTGGGAAAATATGCACAAGGTATTGTTGAGCCAATAATGGTTGAGGAAAGGCCTAAGTATTTGGGTCTTGGCTATGGACAATATTATGGAGGAAGTTCCAAAGCTGCCATGAAGGCCATTGAAACAGTTCCAAGAAGGAGTTTCATTGCAGGTCTTCTACCTCAAGAGTGTAAAGATTGTATTCATGGGGAATGCAATAGCTTGAAACATCATTTTCAGGAAGATGGTGTTCATAAGCATACACTTGAATTAGAGAGTTGTGGAAACTCTGAAACCATTGAAGAGGTTGATGATGTTCCAAAGGGAGCTACTTCTTCATTTAATTCACCTCTTGATGAAGGCAATAAAGGTGAAAGAGAAAGGTATAAATCTGGTTCTAATCATATTTCTCTTGACTTTGTAAAGCATGATAAATTTCCACATAGGAATTGGAAAAGAATTCAATGTTCCTTTTATGGTTTGGATAACCATAGTGTTTCTAGATGTTGGAAGAGAATGACCACATACATGAAACTTTTGAAGGAATGGAAGCAAGAAGCCAAAGGTCCATTGGACAAGGCAAATCATGTTGTCAAGAAGGTGCACATGCATTGCACTTACTACCATAAGCATGGACATGTTTCTGCAAAATGTTGGACTTTGAATCCAACAATGCTTCCACGAAACTTGAAGAAGGTGGAAATAGAGAATGGTAGGAATGGAAAGAAATATTCCATGATTGATGTGTTTCAAGATGATTCACATGTTGATGCTAATGTGCAGACACAGGAAGGACCTTTTCAATGGATTGGTAAGAAATTGTTAGAGTTCTTATCCAATTAAGGTTGCATGTCTTTTGAAAATGCATCAAATCAATAGAATGCATTTCTTTGTTAATGGAATGCAAGTTGTAGGTTTTTACCAAGAAGGTGAATGGAAAAGTTGAGTATAAGACTCACTTTATTGCTGCAACATTATGTTCATTTTAGTTTCGAAAGTATAATGTACTTAGGCGAAAGTTGAAGGATGAAACATTATATGTCATTTCAGCTTCGAAAGTACAATGTACTTAAGCGAAAGTTGAAGGATGAAACATTATATTTCATTTCAACTTCAAAAGTACAATGTACTTAAGCGAAAGTTAAATGATGAAATGCATGCATGAGAATGATGTGCATGACCACAGGGATGTTGATGATTTCCTTGTATTTAAACATGTATGTGTGATTAACTTGAAGGGTTGATTACTTTGTTGTAAACATGCATGTAATGCAATATTGACTTGAGAAAAGTTGATTTGGTCTCCAAGATGGAGATGATGATGAAGTGTTTCATCTTTGAAAAAGAACTATAGAAATCTTTTTCTACTTGCTTGAATTGAAGGGTCAATTGTTTTAAAGGCATGTTTTGTTGGCTTGTTATCTAGTCAATCATTTGTATGCAAATGTAAGACATGGAGGTGTTCACAAGATGTGAAATTTGTTTCTTTTGATGAAAAAAGAGTTTAAGCCATCAAGTTGTTGTCTGTATTTCTGTTGTTCTTGAAAATATGTCAAATAGGTACAAATATAGATTTTTGTGACGAATATGAACTTCACATTTGTTTGAGCCACCTTGGACTAATGATCAAGGAAGAGAAGTTCAAACTACCTTCTGTAACCTTCTCAGCAAGATTTCTGCATGAAGCCAAGGAGGAAAACAGTTCTTCCTAGGAGGACAAGCACATCCAGGAAGGAAAGTGTTTAAAGGCTTTGGTTCAGAGGCACTGTAGTGTTCTAGCTAGGGTACTAGACTAGACTATATTAATTATCGACCAGGATGCGTAAGCTTAGAGGCATGCGTCTAAAGTATATAGACATAAAGGATTGTTGGCTAAGTGGCTATGATGTAGGTCACAGGGCTTCTTTATGGAAGACTGGGGTATGTCACCTATCATCCAATCACTCAGGTCACTCTGCTAATATACCTGATTACAATGCTATCATTAAATGCATTTACCAAATCACACACTGAAACTAAACACTGTGTATCACTGCAACAATGATCTTAATCTCCTTACAAAGATATTACACATAAAACCCTTGTTCAGTAAACACCCAGTATTCACTAATATTTATACAATATCAAAATATACAGAGATCATAAATGGATTGTGAAATGAAAACAAAGTTTATGACAGTGCTTTTAAAGGACAGCACAGGGATCGAATCCCTTACAGGACGCACTTCCAGATCTCAGTGATGAATGTTCAGCATTACCATAAACGCAAACCATATAAGCAAACCATATACATTCGATGGAAATCAAGAGCTATGGAAATCGAAACCAATTAATTGTAACTGTTGTGCAAACCATATAATACCTATTGAAATCGAAATCATATAATATCTATTGAAATCGAAATCCAATCAAGCGTAACTACTGTGCAAACCACACGATAACCTAAGTGCAAATAAAATGAAAAGAACAGTATACCGGTTGAGCGCAGGGCCCGTCCGCACTCCAGAGGTACACTGGACTATAATCGACTGAAGATCAAATCAATGCACTAGATACAAGTCGTAACTACAACTGGGTTCTTAGTATTAAGTTTAAAACTCTGTTTCAGAATGATACAACGATTAACCCATGTTCCTTACTCGGACTGTATTTACATATGTCTATCACAACCATGTCAAATGAATGTACATTCGGAATTTGGTTGTTGCCGCTTTTATTACATCGAGCTTTTCAAAATGTTTCTATCCTAACTGATTTCAAAAAGATCAAAAGCTAAATCAAATTAGAATGAGCTGATGTTTCTGCCTTTGTCGCCAGTGTGCCATGCTTTGACCTGAGTTGACCGCGCATGTAGGAGGGTCGATTCGGCTGTATGATAGGTGTTTTTCCATCCTTGGACATTCTATTTTTCATCCATGCCTTTCGCTCTAGTCCAGCTGCTGTGACACATGTCAAACAATGAGCTGATTACAGGATGTTGAAACTTCCTGTAACTATTTCACCAAAAACTTCTAATTCTTCAACATAAAATTCCTAAATCAATTTCAATGCATTTTAATAACTATAAGATTATTAATAATTAATTTTCAAGGATTCTAAGGAAGATATGATGAAAAGGAATGGGTAAATGACATGTTTTTAGGAAGAAAAAGGGGTCTTGGTATGATACCAACATCTCTCCCCGACTTAAGGAATTAGCAAGTCCTCCTGCTATCCCCGAAGTGCTTCCCTTGAACTCTGTCCCTGACTGGATCTCTGCTGCCTTAAGCAATGTGTCCACATTCTTTTTCACCTGGTTTTCTTTCTGACCCTTGAGCTCCTGCTTTAACCTTTTGTATTTTTCTTTGAGGGTCTTCTTCTGATTGTACCACTTAGTGGCCCAGTTAGAAATCTCAGTTTGCTCAGCCTCCAGTTCATTGATTCTCTCCATCAACTTTTCATTCTTCTTCTGAGTTTCTTTACTCTGCGCCCGGAGCATTTCATTTTCTCTCTTGATAACTTTTTCTAACATATTAGCCTCCATGAGCTCTCCCTTTAATTCTTCAATTTGTTTTTCCAATTTCTTCTGTCTCTTAATGGGAGGTGGTGAACATTTTTCCTGCTTGTTATTGCTTTCTACCTCTATATCAACTTCTGGTCCTGGTAGTGAATGGTCACCACTCTCAACATCCATTTGTGCAGGTGCATTGGATTCAAGTTGGTATTCTTGCAACTGGGCTTTTGGTGTCCTCCTTGTTCTTCGTGAGTAAGTGGTGAAAATTTTATCTTTCTCGGCCCTCTTAGCATCTTCCTTTTTCATGTTCCTGGTCCTTATGCTGCCCACAGGTAGAGGTGCCTTGCTGGCTTTGGATACTGGGATTTCTTCATCAATGTCCTTCATGAACCCTGAGTCCTCTTGCACTTCTTCCTTATCTTCTTCATCTCTAATTTGATTAACAGTGAGGAATTCTTTCCATGGTTTCCCTCTTCTATGCAATTCATGCTCAATGAGAATTTTAATTAAGCCAAAGTGATACAGGCTCTTGTCTTCATTCCCCTTCTGCTTTTGGATAGTCTTGGACATCTTGGTTAAGCTTTGTAACAGAAAATATGGTATACTGATAACACATTGTTTCTTCAAGTGGAGGAGTAGTTTAATCTGGTATAGGTAGACAATACTGTAACTGCCTTCACAGGTTATGAATTTTTGAAGGATGTAGACCATCTCATCCCAAGGATGCATCAACCAACTTCTTGGAACACCCTTCTTCCAGTTCACTGATGAGACTCTAGATCTAGACATAAATTGTGTCCACGATTTTTCTTTAAATTGCTTGGTTTTAAAATACTTCTCCCCTTCTGGACTAATCCCTATTGCCTGAGCTATAGTATCCTCTGAAACCCTGAATGAGAAGTTACCTATCAGGGCTTTTTCTCCGTTGAAGGTGAAAGTAAATTGCTTGGAAACTTCCTCATTTCTTCCATGAAATTTCTCCAGGAATGGTAACCACTGTATTTCTCTAAGAATTTCAATGCAATCCTCATGATATTGTGAACTGTCGAACACACTCGGTTCGACCCTATTAGTCATGGTGGCAGAGGGTCGTGCTTCTAACCCTTCTCTGTTTATGTTCTTACAATTTTAACAAAGAAATTTCAAACTGGTTACCTGGTATATCGCTTTCCTTATTCTTCAATATGATGCTCGGTCGGTCGACTGTATTATGACTGTGGTGGAAGTCGCAACAGGGTGGTTATACTTTCTCTTTAGGCGCTCACTGCTCCCATTCCTCACTGAGTAAATCGGACCCAAATGATAATAATCGAACCTAAATGATAATGCTTCTTCCGGCGCTCACTGCTCCCGATTATACTTTGAAAATTATGGGAATCAAGTGCGAGAATGACTGTGGGATAACCGGCTGTACTCACTTCACAGCATATTCATTCATTTTAAAACAGAGGAGTGTTGTACGCTTACATAGATGTCACCACAAGAGCGCTGGGAGCATGTATATATAATGCTGGGTATGGTTTCGGGAAGTCCCTTGAATCATTGGGTACGTTGGGTGGTGGAATTATGATTTGGCTGTGTGGAATGAAATAGATAGGCCGCTTTACATTTGTCTCTTTCCCTTGTATTTAAAAACATAATCCGCCACGTGTCCCATTCCAGATGGTATTCGGTCGGATGGAGGATGTTGGTATGACTGTGGGATGTATGACAAGGTTGATGTGTTGATAATGGGTTTTAGAAGTATGAATGGGTTGATGTTATGAGAATGATGAGAATCGGTGGAATAAGGGATGATAGGAAATGTAGGTGTCCTTGAAATCAATCATAACAGTTCACAGTTATCAAAGTTACATTAAAAATCAATCTAAGAAATCAAATGTTTAAGAACAAGAAACATATTACTCTTTTGTTGGTCATTGTTGTATTGACATGCTGAGTAGCTAGTCCCTTTTTGACTGTTCTTTTGCTTGTTGTAACAGGTCCTCTAAGGAAGATTGAATGCACAGGTCCTTTGAGAAAAATTTGAAGATATAACAGGTCCCTTGAGAAAAATTGAATGTAACAGGTCCCTTAAGAAAAATTTGAAAATGTTCATGCAGCTCCTTATATTGATACAGGTTCACTGAGCTTGGGCATTTGATGGAGTCTTGGTGCCCAAATCCTTGTAGAAACTTGATGAAATTCTGTTGAAGTAGCCCTTGGTGTCAATTTCTTTAACAGGTCCCTTCTGAATGTCTTAACAGGTCCCATTACTGCTGGTGTTGGTAGCATAGTTGTCTGGACAGAACAGGTCCCCCTGCATAATGTTTATAACCAGGTCCCTCTGAGATAACACATTGACAAAACAACTTATTTATTGAAGTCTGGAATACTGAAACAAGCTGCTTTGGAAATTTACAGTGAAGATATAGGATAAGAAATCTTTAAGAATTTACAATGGAGAGATAAAAGAAAAGAGTGTTGATGCCTCTCTCCCCGACTAAAATTTTGACTTGTCCTCAAGTCATGATTCAGCTGATAAAGTAAACAGTGAACAAAAGAAAGAGAATTCATACCCGCCAACGAATTGGTTTTCAAGTAGGAATTCGAGGTTAGAGTGTTCCAGAGACTGGTTTTCACATCTAACCCATTATTATTTATTTATTTTTATATTCTTTTTTTTTATTTTTTTTTTAGTTTTTGTTTTATATATATATATATTTTTATTTATTTTTAACTCTGAAATTGAAAGGAAATGAAACTAAGGCAGTGATACTGCAGCTGAGGGCTGCAGTACCTCAACCTCTCTTTGCTGAGATAGTGTATGGAGAAAATCTTGCTTGCTAATGGGCTTGGTGTATAGTTTCAGGCGATGACCATTGACTGTGAAGGAGTGACATGCTCCATCAATAGTTTTGAGCTTGACTGAACCATTGTCATAAGCCTGAACAATTTCATAGGGGCCCATCCAATGGGTGGTGAACTTAGCTTTATGATCTCTAAATTTTGAGTCAAAAAGTAAAGCCCAGTCACCTTCCTTAAACTGCTTCTTCTTAATATGTGCATCATGCCACTGCTTCCTATGTTTTTGCATGAGGATGGTGGTTTCTTCTGCTTGCTACCTCATCTCATCCAGCTGGTTCAACTGCTGAATTCTTTCTTTTTGTGCTTGGTCCAAATCAATTTGTAAATCTGCAGCCAGTTTAAAAGTGTGTATTTGGAACTCAATAGGAAGCATTACCTCTTTACCGTACACCAACTGATATGGTGTAAATCCTGTAGTATCTTTCCAGGTAATCCTGTAAGCCCAGAGTGCATCTTTGAGCTTCTCTTCCCAGTTTTTCCTGTTCATTGCAACAGTTTTAGTAATGATGCCTTCCAAGTTTTTGTTTGTGGATTGCACCTGCCCATTGGCCTGTGGATGGTAAGGGGTACTTTTCCTATGCTTGATTTGGTATCTGTCTGTGATGTCCTTCACTAGCTTTGAGGTGAATTGAGTACCTTGATCAGTCACAATTTCCCTTGGTACTCCATACCTCACAAAAATCTCCTCAAAAAGGAAATTGACTACTGTGTGTTCGGTTGCTCTAACCAGTGCTTTTGCTTCAGCCCACTTTGTGACGTAATCAGTACATACTAAGATGTACTTCTTACCATTGGAGGTTGGGTTAATGGGTCCTATAAAGTCTAGAGCCCACTTGTCAAATGGCTCTAAGTGAACTTGGGGCTGAAGGGGCATCTCATCGGTAGCTGTGGGCCTGCCCATTCTTTGGCAGCTGTCACAACTCTTTACATACTTCTTGGCATCCTTGAAAATGGATGGCCAGTAGTATCCAAGAGTAAGAACTTTGAAGGCTGTCCGCTTCGCTGCAAAATGCCCACCACACGGTTCATCATGGCAAGATTTTAAAATATCAATGACCTCATCATTTCTTACACATCTCCTAATTATCATATCATAACCAGTGTAAAATAAATTGCCATTAAGCCATGAATATCTAGCACTTTGTTTGACTAGTCTTTTCCGTTCCTTTGCAATAAAGTGTGGAGGTGTCCTTCCTGTAGACAAATAATTGGCCAAATCAGCATACCAAGGAGTTACTATGGAAATTGCAAATAATTTTTCATCTGGAAAAGAATCTTCAACTGGAACAACCTCACCTGGATTTTGCAGTCTAGAGAGAAAATCTGCCACCTAGTTCTCTTTGCCTGGTCTATCTAACACTGTGATGTTAAATTCCTGTAACAATAGTAACCATCTGGTAAATCTGCCACTAGTTATTGGTTTATTCATTAAATTTCTAATGGCCGAATGATCAGTATGTACAAAGACTTCATAACCAGTTATGTAATGTCGGAATTTATTCACAGCATAAATGATGGCAAGCGTTTCCTTTTCTGTAACTGTGTAGTTTAACTCTGCAGGTGTTAGATTTTTACTAATGAAATAAATGGCATAAGTACAAGATTCCTCTTTTTGGCCTAAGGATGCACCTACTGCAGTGTCGGATGCATCTGTAAAGATATGAAATGGTAGGCTCCAATTAGGCCCTCTCAAGACTGGTGCGGTGGATAGTTTCTTTTTGAGCTGTTCGAATGCTTGTTGGCAGTTCTCATTCTAGTTGAAATGTACATCTTTGGTTAGAAGTTTAAACAAAGGTAAAGCTATCTTACTAAAATTTTCAATAAATCTGCGGTAATAGCTTGCATACCCAAGGAAACTTCTTACCTCTCTTTGATTCTGTGGAATTGGCAAATCAGCAATAATCTGGATCTTGGCTGGGTCAACCTGGATGCCTTGAAAAGAAATATAGTGGCCTAACACTATCCCTTCGTTTAACATCATAAAGCACTTTTCATTGCTGAGGGACAGGTTAGCTTCAATACATCTTTTCAAAACTCTCTCAAGATTTTCTAATGCATGTTCAAATGAATTGCCATATACTGAAAAATCATCCATGTAGACTTCAACACAATCATGAATTAAATCAGCGAAAATAGCTAACATAGCTCTCTGAAATGTAGCTGGAGCGTTACAAAGTCCAAATGGTAAAACATTGTAGGCATAGGTGCCCCAAGGACAGGTGAATGTGGTTTTGTCCTGGTCTTCAGAGGCTATCCTGATTTGGTTGTAGCCACTGAAACCATCAAGAAAAGAAAATGATGATTTGCCAGCTAGGGTGTCTAACACTTGGTCAATAAATGGCAGTGGGAAGTAATCTTTGAGCGTTGCTTTGTTCAGCTGTCTGTAATCAACACAAATGCGCCACTTACCATTCTTCTTGGGCACTATCACCAATGGGGATACCCACTGACTGTCAGAGATAGGATATATAAAATTAACTCTCAAAAGTTTTTGCAATTCCTCTCTGACAATATCTTGGAGCATGGGGTTCATTCTTCTCTGTGGTTGCCTCACTGGTTTAATGGTGCTATCTGTATAGATATGGTGAGTGCATGTGTCGGGGTGAATCCCATGCATATCGGTGTAGTCCCAAGCAAAGGCTTTTTGGTATTTTCTCAAGAGTTTAATCAATTTCTCTTGTTGAGATGAGTCTAGGTGGTTGCCTATGTTCAAAGTTTTCCCTGGACTGATCTCTATGATCTGACTCTGTGTATTGGTGATGGATTGAACTGGAAAAATGTCGTGAAATGTAGTTTGCAATGATTGGATAGAGCATGTTTCTTGAAAGTTTTGAGCCAGAAGTAAATTTGCAGCATGATATTTTTCATTTCTTAAATTTTCAGACATATCAGGTTGAGAAAGGAATAATTCTACCAAATCATTATTGTCTTCCTGGAAATCATAGATTTGGTCAATGCTAAAAACAAATTGTACTTCTTCTTTATCATTAAATTTATCATCAAGCCACAAATTATGTGTTACTGCTGGTGATTGTGCTGATGGATAAAGGGTGAGTTGTTTTCTTTCGGTCCCCCTTGAAATGATCATGTTGCCTGATCGACATCCTATAAATGCATCAGCAGTCGCTAACCATGGTCTACCTAGGATGATAGGGTGTCCTCCTAAATTGGATTTGGGTTGAAGGACTAGGAAATCCACTGGATACTCCCAAGAGTCCAGTGAGACAATGATGTCTTCCAAAATCCCTTCAGGAATGACTTTGGACCTATCAGCTAGTTCTAGAACAATCGTGGTATGTTGCAAATTCATGAGCTGGAGTGTTCTCATGGTTTCAAGAGTCATGACATTGATTGCGGCTCCAAGATCTATCAAAGTGTTTGGAATCTGTATGTTGTTAATGATGGTGGTCACTTTGGGAATGCCAGGATCAACATACTTCTCCATGGAGATGGTATTGGTCATAAGGCCTGCTAAATTTCCTAAAACATGAATGGTTTGAGGATCAATTCTTTTCCTAGCAGGCTTCTTGAGGCACATGCTTTGATGGCTTTGGTATAGATAGGAATGTCTTTTATAGCTTGCAGCAGTGGGATTTTTATGTAGACATTTTTAAGTTCATCTAAGACATCAAATTGTGGTGTAGACAATGGTGGTTTTACTTGGACCAATCGGTCTGGAAAAGGTGGATGCAATGGTTGCATCTGTTTGTCTTTGGTATCACTATTTGGTTTTGTTTGATTTGTCATTTCATTTTCCTTTTCTGAGTTTTCTTCTTGCTTATCTGTTATTGGAGAATCCTTGTGGAGCACCCTACCAGACCTCAAATTAATGTTTTGCAAAGGCAGTGTGGAATATGAGGTTCCTTCCTCTACGTTATAGGCTGGCCTCTCTGCTCTATTATTCGGATTTGGGACAGTTTGAGCAGGAATTTGAGTGGGTCTGGGAGGTTGTGAGTTAGCTGGAAATTGCAGTTGTGGTGCATTTATTGGTGGAGGAGCAGACAGTGCTTGTTGAGGAGGTTGGGGCTGATAGACAACTTGCTGAGGATACTGCTGATATGGTTGAGAATGTGATGGATACGGCTGTTGGTATTGTTGATATGGTTGTGAGTAAGGTGGGTATGATTGAGGATATGTATTATAAGATTGGGAGTACTGTTGAGATGGTCTCCATTGGTTTTGTGGTTGGTTCTGGTGCTGCCATGGCATGGGTACATTCCATGAGTTTTGTGCATACATTTGATCATTCATAGGAAATTGCAGATTTTGATTTGGAAACATACCTTGGGTTGCTGGCCGTGGCTGCCATGGTCGCTTTGTGCCCATGTAATACACGTTTTCCATCTCTGTATTGGCTGCCATATTACAGTTCTGCAAAATTTTAACTTTAGGACAGTTAAACATATCATGATGTTCAGTACAGAAAGCACAAACTTGGATATTCTCTAGAGGGCAATCTTTTAATGCATGTTTCTTTCGGCATTTTGGGCAGAAGATAGCCATGATATGATCTTCATCTTCTTGTTTCTTCTTGGCTTTTAAAGTATCAATTTGGTTCCCTAGAGTGCTTAACAAATCTGTTTTAAACTCTTCTAAAAGATTTCCTATTTCGGCCCTAGTGACACTTGCAGAGGCAGATTTTGTGACCCTTGATGACAGGCCTCTCTTTCCCATTTTAGCTTTACTCCTTGAATACTTTTCGTACAACTCAGCGACATCTTCAAAGGGTAAGGCAGAAATGTCACCTTTGCCCATTAAGTTGAGATCATCCATGTATTCCTCTCGGATACCTTTCAAGAATATTGTGCGGACCAGATCAGGAGGCATAATTCGGTGTTTAGATTTTTGTAAGTTGTAGACAAACCGTTCTAGATATTCCTCTAAGGTTTCATCCTCTTGCTGACTCATTCTAAAGATATCATCTTTAGAGTCTTTGGATCTGCAATAAGGCTGATATTTCCTAAGAAATATTCTCCTCATACCGTCCCAATCAACTATAGCATGCTCACCTAGCCCCATGAACCATTTTAAGGCTGATGCCTTTAGTGTGGCTGGGAACAACCTGAGTCGATGGGAATCATCTGTATAGCCATAAGTTCGACATACAATGTCAAACTCGAACAAGAATGAGTCCAGATCCTCTGAAGCCATACCATAGAAATTTGGTAGGACGGATGGGGGTATGTTTTTCATTTTGATCTCCTCATCCTCCTGTGGTTCATGTATAGGGAACTTAAAATTTGACTCTTCTTCATCTCCTTGGCGTCGGACTGATCCAGATCCTTCCTCAGCCATTCTAATTGGTCTCTCTATGTCAATGTCACTTGGTGGAAAAAGGAGGAAGGAAGATTGTTCAGTAACTGTACTACTTTCTCCTTGTGTAGAAGGTCTAGGAAAGTGCTTCTTCTGTGATTTATGTGTGAATAAAGTTTCCCTCTCAATAAGAGTAAGTTTCTATCCTGAATAATTTTTTTTTGCCAATGTCTCGATAACTTCTTCAGCTGGTGTTGTATTCCCTAGAGAGTCTGCTCCTGATGATGATGGGTTAGTTTTTAGATGGTGGGGGGTTTTTACAAATCTCCCTTGACTGTCTCTAAATCTAGGCATAAATGAACATGATTTCTAACTGTGTTTTTGTTTATTTTTGTGTGTTGAATTTTTTTTCTTTTTGTCTGAATCCTTTAAGTACGCCTCCCCGGCAACGGCGCCAAAATGTAGTGTTCTAGCTAGGGTACTAGACTAGACTATATTAATTATCGACCAGGATGCGTAAGCTTAGAGGCATGCGTCTAAAGTATATAGACATAAAGGATTGTTGGCTAAGTGGCTATGATATAGGTCACAGGGCTTCTTTACGGAAGACTGGGGTATGTCACCTATCATCCAATCAATCAGGTCACTCTGCTAATATACCTGATTACAATGCTATCATTAAATGCATTTACCAAATCACACACTGAAACTAAACACTGTGTATCACTGCAACAATGATCTTAATCTCCTTACAAAGATATTACACATAAAACCCTTGTTCAGTAAACACCCAGTATTCACTAATATTTATACAATATCAAAATATACAGAGATCATAAATGGATTGTGAAATGAAAATAAATTTTATGACAGTGCTTTTAAAGGACAACACAGGGATCGAATCCCTTACAGGATGCACTTCCAGATCTCAGTGATGACTGTTCAGCATTACCATAAACGCAAACCATATAAGCAAACAATATAAATTCGATGGAAATCAAGAGCTATGGAAATCGAAACCAATTAATTGTAACTGCTGTGCAAACCATATAATACCTATTGAAATCGAAATCATATAATATCTATTGAAATTGAAATCCAATCAAGCGTAACTACTGTGCAAACCACACGATAACCTAAGTGCAAATAAAATGAAAAGAACAGTATACCGGTTGAGCGCAGGGCCCGTCCGCACTCCAGAGGTACACTAGACTATAATCGACTGAAGATCAAATCAATGCACTAGATACAAGTCGTAACTGCAACTGGGTTCTTAGTATTAAGTTTAAAACTCTGTTTCAGAATGATACAACGATTAACCCCTGTTCCTTACTAAGACTGTATTTACATATGTCTATCACAACCATGTCAAATGAATGTACATTCGGAATTCGGCTGTTGCCGCTTTTATTACATCGAGCTTTTCAAAATGTTTCTATCCTAACTGATTTCAAAAAGATCAAAAACTAAATCAAATTAGAATGAGCTGATGTTTCTGCCTTTGTCGCCAGTGTGCCATGCTTTGACCTGAGTTGACCGCGCATGTAGGAGGGTCGATTCGGCTGTATGATAGGTGTTTGTCCATCCTTGGACATTCTATTTTTCATCCATGCCTTTCGCTCTAGTCCAGCTGCTATGACACATGTCAAACAATGAGCTGATTACAGGATGTTGAAACTTCCTGTAACCATTTCACCAAAAACTTCTAATTCTTCAACATAAAATTCCTAAATCAATTTCAATGCATTTTAATAACTATAAGACTATTAATAATTAATTTTCAAGGATTCTAAGGAAGATATGATGAAAAGGAATGGGTAAATGACATGTTTTTAGGAAGAAAAAGGGGTCTTGGGATGATACCAACAGGCACTATGAAAGGCAAGTGTATGGAGGTTGAAAGAAGAGGGTGACGTACTCGCAGTTACTGTTCAGTTCAATATATCAGTCTTTTGGAGTCCAAAAGTTTTTTAGTGGGAAGGCGTGATTCAAAATGGATCTAGAATAGACTTCTAAGTCTAAAAAACTTTCTCAGAGAGGAAAATAAAATTCAAATGATACTCTTGAAAATAGTCTCATTTCATACATCTCTTCATTACGAATCTAACTCAATTTGAATGGGTGAAAACAGACTTCGGATGAAGTTATTGTAAAAAGAAGTTTGCCCATTATCCTTAAAAAAGGAGGCAATTTCTTATAAAAATGGACTTAAGGGCTCCTTAAAGAAAATTGCATCAAAAAGGTTCAAAGGGAGGACTTAACAAAAGGTGGAAGGACTCCCCGATAGCGATCTTTGATATATCGCATCGGAGGAAGGCCTTCATGCGATGTTGGAACCCTGGGTAGGCGATTAGCGATTGCAATCGGCGGATCGATGGATCAGTGATTGGCACAGTCAAAGGGAAGTTGTATAGACCCTGGGCCATTTTGATAGTAATATGCAATAACACCGATGCGAGTGGGCCAATAGCGATACGTTGATGTGATGGGGCAGATAGCGATAAGCGTCGATGTGCGATAGCGCCGATCAGCAATTGGCGATCAGATCGCACAACATAAAGGGTCGTTGACATATGCGAGACACGATTGTGATATGCAATCAAAGGCAAACCTGATAAGTTTATAAACATGATTTCATATAATTTAAAATCTAGATTTATAGGATTTCTTTGTATTCCCGTGTGTTTGGATTTTTTGGCCATATGCAATGCGATTGCAATATGTGATAGGATGACGAAACCTATCGATAGGTTTATAGGGGCGATTCTATATTATTTGAGTTCCAACAAAACCCTGCATGATGTGTTTTTCGTCAATTTGCCTGTGTATTCTGTTATGTGGCTATTTTCGGGATTTCTGCACAGGAAGGCCAAACGACCGAGTTTCCTGTGCCCGTCGGTTCATTCCAATTGTAAACTTCTTCTTGTAAGGAAACAGTTGGGCTTCCATGCATTAGGCGACTATAACTGAAGTGTTACAAAGGCATAGAGAATACATTTGACAGGCATTCGCACAAAAATTCGGAGAGCTTCAGTAAGCCAGAGGGCGGACCAGAGGCAGAGCTAGATGAACATAGTCAAATAGCTAAGAGAGCCAGAGCTAAATGAGCTAGAGAGCTGAGAGCTAGAGCCAATTAGCTAGAGAGCCAGAGCCGCAGAGCCAGAGAGCTCAAATAGACTTCTAAGAGCCATGGGCTGTAATGAAGTTGCAGAACAGCAAAGAGATCAAATGATCAAGCTATTGCCAATGTCGAAGTGTGCTGAAGACAAAAAAAGGAGTTCCAGAGACAGTTAACAAAATTCTAAGGGAGTTGGTGCAAGCTACAACTCAAGATAGCTCAGAGCACTAATTGAAGGAGTCTAGTCCAAAGAAGCCTAGATCTATCTATAGAGTAAGGAGAGCCAGGGGTAAGATGGTATTCTATGCCCATAGGTACAATTGTAAACCTATGGAGTGTTGGCATTATGGCTAAAGTGTTGTCCTTGATGGCAACCCATACAGGTGATAGATCATAGTACATCAAGTTAATAGCAGAGATTGATGATCAACTCTCAATTATTGAAGAAAATAAGGAGTACGCAGGTACACCGTACAAAAGGTGCGGACCCGCAGGCATGTCTTACATAAAGTGCGTACATACCCACAGGTATACCGTGTAAAAGGTGCGGACCCTAGTTCACGCACTACTATGCAGTGAAAAAGTACTCTCACGGGGGAATCCGATGGTGGACCATAATATTTAGCCCGACGTATTTGATCCTATGGTTTGATATTATTATTTTTATTATTGAGCCCCATGTTTTTGGGCCTCTTGTTTTGGTTATCTATGGTATTGATCCATGATTTTAGGAAGGGCTTGCCTATAAAAGGGAAAGGAGATCACTTGGCTAATCACTTGTGAATGTTGAATAGCTTTAGATCTGAATTACTGGGTTATCGGTTTAAAAGCTTGATCTATATAAAGGTGAATTTAGAAGTGAATCTATGAAGTCGTGATCTCTCGGGTGCATGATCAGATCTGTGAATCTGACTGTCAGTGGCACATTGGAGGACTGTTAATTTGGTTCTAAGCAAAAGTACGCAGGGCGACATAAGCCGTAGGTGCGGAGGTACGCGGCGCGACAGAAGCCGCAGGTGCGGAGGTACGCGGCGCCATAGAAGCCGCAGGTGCGGAAGTGCGCAGCGCCACAGAAGCCGCAGGTGCGGAAGTGCGCAGCGCGGCAGAAGCCGCAGGTGCGGAGGTACGCAGAAAGACAGTAGCCGCAGGTGCGGAGATACGCAGCACAGTCCAAGGTTCTCTGCGCTGGTACGCAGGAAGGTAGAAGGCGAAGTGCGTGGCCACGCAGGCAAGATAAAGAAATACTGCGTATCTGTCTTAAGACATTTATTGGCTGACTTTTCTTTGTTGATAAGGTGTTCTAGGTTTAGTTTATCGGGTTACAGCAGTTGACTGTGTGTTTTACAAGTATTTGATGATCATTTGATACTTATGGACCCAGTTTGAAAATTTATGAAAAGTGGTCTTAGAAAGAAAAGAAGTAAGGGGGGTTGCAGCTCCCTTCCAGGAGAGATTGGAAAACGAGAGAGAGTTGTAGCTCTCTGCAGGTTGGAGCCTGCGTACTGGTAAAAGACTGTACCAGTACAAAATCATTGTAAAAGAAGTTTCTAATTGAAAGAAGATAGAGACATATTGCAGCAGGTGGTTTTCACCCACATTGGGTTTCCACCTTATATCTGGTGTTCTATGGTGTGAATATCTATTTTTCATTGTTCTTGTTCATTATTATGCGGTTCTGATATATAAGTTAATTATCAATATCTGAAGAATAAGTTAAACTTTAAATTTGGGTGGTATATTGAAAAGTTTAATAATATTGATTCACCCCCCCCAGTATTATTTCCAACAATTGGTATCAGAGCAGGTCCTTCAGAGAAGCTTGATCGCTTGAAGGAAGATCTTTCATCATGAGCAACTACGAGAGGGAAGCATCAATCAGGCCACTGATTTTCGATGGGACAAACTTCAATTATTGGAAGGTAAGAGTTACTGCATATCTTCAATCTCTTGGTACAGAAGTTTGGGATATCATAGATACAGGATACAAGTTTCCTTCAGCTACTCCTACAGATCCGGCTGAGAAGAAGCAATATGAAACAAATGCTAAAGCAGTCAACACTCTGTTGGGATGCTTGTCTCAAACCGAATTCGTGAAAGTTATGCAATATAAATCCGCAAAAGAAATATGGGACAAGATTGTCTTGAGCTACGAAGGAGATGAACAGGTAAAGAGAGCAAAACTTCAAACCCTTAGTATTCAATATGAAAATCTCAGGATGTATAATGATGAGAGTGTGGCTAACTATTTCCTTCGGGTAGATGAGATTGTTAGTTGCATGAAAAACTTGGGTGAAGAAATAAAAGAGGCTATTGTGGTTGAAAAAGTCCTAAGGTCCTTATCCCCTAAGTTTGAATCTAAAGTGTCAGCAATAGAAGAAAAGGAGAATCTACGAACACTTACCATGTCTCAGCTACATGGAATTTTAACTGCTTATGAAATGAGAAAGGGAGGTCCATCGGACACGAGAGAAGCTGCCTGAAGCCTGAGAGTACTATGAATCAGGACACATGTCAGAGGAAGAAGAAGAATCAAATTTTGTCAAAAGTCTTCAACGAGGTGCTGGACGATTTCGAGGTAAGTTACCTTTCAAGTGCTTTGCTTGTGGAAGGGTAGGTCACTATGCTGCCAAATGTCCTCATAAGGATAAAATTGATAAGGGGAAGGAACCTGTTAGATGGAACAAGAAACAGAATCCAAATAAGAAAAGCTATTACACTCATGAAGATAGTGATGGCCTTTCAAACAGTGATGAAGATGAACGAGGTAATGAGTATAAACTTTTAATGGCTTTTGAATATGATGACTACATGGATGCTATAGATGTAGAAGGTTTTTATAAAGAAATGTCTAACCTCAAAATTGACTTAGAAGAGAAAAATGCAATTATTGACTCTCTGCAATGTCAACTAGCTGAAAGGGAAAAGCATATTGAAAAATTGGAATGTGAGATTGTTTGTCTTAGAAAGGAGATTGAGAAAGCGAAAGCTATTAATCTTAAATTTGTAAAGGCTCTGAAACTTTGGATGAGATCATCAATGTGCAGCGTTCTCCTCTAATCAAGATAGGTCTAGGATATAATGGAGAAATATCTCAAGCATCCACTCCAAAAGTTATCTGAATGCAGCAAAAGGGAGCGAGCAAAGGACTAACAAAATTCATCAGGTAAATCAGGGACCATTTGCCTCAAGAATGAACAAAGACCATCAAGAAAATCAGACAAACAGAAGCTACAATCAACCACAGGTAAAATCCTCACAATTTACTTCGAGAATGGATGTCAGTAGAAATTACAATCGGTGGGATGACAGATTTGATAACCGCAGAAGTTTCTTCAATGGCCAATGTTTTTCTTGCCACAACTTTAGTCACAAGGCAGCCCAATGTGTTGCTTACAAGACAATCATGACTAGAGAAGCGCAAAAATGAAAAGATATGACTGGAATCACGAAAAGGACTTATAACAATTTTTCCGCCCTTGAAAATGAAGTTGAATGTTCTATATGTAATAATTTTGGTCATGAAGATTCTGAATGCAAAAGCATGTTTTGGAAGACAACTCAGAAGGAACAAACCTCAAGAACATGGAAAATAAAGGAACCACAACCAGAAAGATGTGGAATTTCCTTTTATGCAGAAGGACAGGAAAATCTCTGGTATATCGACAGCAGATGTTCGAAGCATATGACAGGGGATAAACAAAAACTTGAATCATATACTGCATTAGATAAAGGGAAGAAGGTCTCTTTTGGAAACGATTCCCCTGCAGCCTTAAAAGGAAAAGGTACTACTCAGTTAAAAGAAAAGGTCAAAGCTGGAAATGTTCTGTATGTCGATGGCTTGAAGCATAATCTTCTAAGTGTTAGTCAGATGTGCGATCAAGGGACCGAGGTAATATTTCGATCAAACGGATGTAGTGTTTGTGATCTTGATACAGGAAAAACAGTGATCAAAGGTAGAAGAACTCCAAATAATCTATACATATTTGAAGAAGGACAACAACAATGCTATTTAAGCAAGGATGATGAGCACTGGTTATGGCACCAAAGATTGGGGCATCTAAGCTTTTCACAAATAAGGAAAGCATGCAAGTACCAGGCAGTTCGTGGTCTTCCAAATATCAAAATTCCAGATAACACCATATGCAAATCATGTCAGTTTGGTAAGCAAACCCAAACTAACTTTCCTGAGAAGGAAGGATCAGCTAGCAGGCCTCTTGAGGTAGTTCATACAGATGTATGTGGTCCATCTAGGAAAAGGCCACCTCGAGGAGAAGAATACTTTATATTATTCATTGATGACTTCTCCAGGATGGTTTGGATAGGACTGATGAAACACAAAGATGAAGCGTTCGAAAAATTCAAATCTTTCAAGGCATTGGTTGAAAATGAATCAGATCGCAAAATTAAATGTCTCAGATCTGATAGAGGTGGGGAGTTTACTTCAAATGAATTTTTCGACTTCTGTGAAGAACATGGAATAAGAAGGGAATTCTCTACAGCTAGGACTCCGCAACAAAATGGAGTAGTGGAAAGAATGAACAGAACGGTTCAACAAATGGCTCGGGCTATGCTTGATGAGTCTGGGACTCCTGCAACCTTCTGGGGAGAAGTAGCTTATGCTGCAGTGGTTATTCTTAACAAAACAAATGTCCGGGTAAATAGCACTCAAACTCCTCATGAGCTTTGGTATGGTGAGACTCCCTCGGTAAAACACTTCAAGATTTTTGGAAGCAAATGTTACATTAAGAATAATGATGAACATCTTGGCAAGTTTGAACCTAGAGCTGATGAAGGTATTCTTCTTGGTTGTTCTCCCCATAGCAAAGCATATATATGCTACAATAAGAGACTTGGAAGAATTGTTGACAGCATTGATGTTGTGGTTGATGAAAAAGGAAACGTTCCTAGGCAAATAAATTATGAAAATATCGAAGAAGATGCATATTACCCTCCGAATCAAGCTGATGATGAAGAAGAACCTCAAGAAGCATATTACCCTCCGAATCAAACTGATGATGAAGAAGAACCTCAAGAAGCACCCGTGGAACAGATAAGGATAGAAGAGAAGACTCCATCCAGGTATGTGCAGAAGAATCATCCAGAATCTCAGATTTTGGGACAGAAAGAGGCAGGTATACAAACAAGAAGAACAATAGCAGAAGCCTCAAGCTATTTGGCATTGCTCTCCTCCACTGAGCCACAAAACGTAAAAGAATCATGCAACGATGAATGTTGGGTCAAAGCTATGAATGAAGAACTTGAGCAGATTGAAAAGAACAACACTTGGGAGTTGGTTCCTAGACCAAAAGATAAAAATGTCATAGGGACAAAATGGGTCTTTAAAAATAAGTTGAATGAAAATGGAGAAGTCATCAGAAACAAGGCCAGACTTGTGTGCAAAGGGTATGCTCAACAAGAAGGAATAGACTTTGAAGAAACTTTTGCTCCTGTTGCAAGACTTGAGGCCATCCGAATGTTCCTTGCTCTCTCAAGCTTTCAAAAGTTCAAAGTATTTCAAATGGACGTAAAATCAGCTTTTCTAAATGGAGACTTAGAAGAAGAAGTATACATAGAGCAGCCAGATGGGTTCATTCTTGGGAATGATCCAAATCTTGTATGTAGACTGAAAAAGGCTCTCTATGGTCTTAAACAGGCTCCAAGGGCTTGGTACTATCGTTTGGAAAAATATCTTCATCAACAAGGTTTTTCAAAAGGGTCAGCAGATAGCAACCTATATATAAAAATTGAAAATGACAAATTGCTAATACTTGTTGTCTATGTAGATGATATTATCTTTGGCAGCAATGAAGAAGGTATGAGTCAGAACTTTGCCTTGGTGATGCAGAAAGAATTCGAAATGTCCTTGCTTGGAGAACTAACATACTTTCTTGGATTGCAAATCCAACAACATGAAGATGGTATCTTCTTGTCTCAAACCAAATATCTCAAACAGATTCTGAAGAAGTATGGCATGGAAGATTCGAAACCGGTATGTACCCCTATGGTTACAGGATGCAGTCTTAGTGAAAATGATGAATCAACAGCAGTCCATCAACCAACCTACAGATCTATGATTGGAAGTCTACTTTATTTGACAAGTACCCGACCGGACATAATGCATGTAGTAGGAAGAGTTGGAAGATTTCAAGCAAATCCTAAGGAAACTCATCTTCAGGCAGTAAAAAGGATTTTCAAATATCTTCAAGGGACTCAAAACTATGGCTTATGATATCCTAGAGATACAGATCTTACACTTCATGCTTAAGTGTGGATGACAGGAAAAGCACAAGTGGTGGTGCTTTCTTTATGGGGTCCAAATTAGTATCTTGGTTCAGCAAGAAACAGAGTTCAATTGCTTTATCTAAAGCTGAAGCAGAATATGTGGCTGCTGCATCTTGTTGCACTCAACTTCTTTGGATGATGCAGACTTTGCAGGATTTTCAAATCACTTGTACACCACCTATCTCCATCTTATGTGACAATACAAGTGCAATCAGCATTTCTAAAAACCCAGTCATGCATTCAAAGACCAAGCACATACCGATCAAGTATCATTTTCTTTGGGAACAAGTGCTTGAACAAAATGTCAAATTGGAATATGTTCCTTCTAAGGAACAGGTTGCTGATATTCTCACCAAACCTCTGCCCAGGGATACCTTTGAATACCTCAGGAAAAAGCTAGGGGTTGTTGATGCATCATCATGTTGTTAAATCTCATCTGTTGTTGGTTGTACACGGTTTCACATGAGGCCTTTTTGGGTGTATATGTGTACATTGGCAGAGTTATGGATTGGTCGCAGTCGAATTGCACAGGTTCAGGGGGAGCATATATATATGGTATTGTTGGCATTATGTTGGTACAGAAGGAGAACATGGATGCTGGTCCACATAGTGCTGCAATATGTCTCTATCTCTTTCATGGTTTCAAATGGTTTCATGGTTACTCCTGATGTCGTGAAGGAAGTTCGTTCCTTTTGCAGATCCGGTTCATAGTAAGGAGGAGCATGCTCTCAGGGGGAGCATAACCCTTTGCCCTTGATGTCAAAGGGGGAGAGTGTTTGGTTGGTTGCCATCAAGTTCAAAGGGGGAGATTGTTGGCATTATGGCTAAAGTGTTGTCCTTGATGGCAACCCATACAGGTGATAGATCATAGTACATCAAGTTAATAGCAGAGATTGATGATCAGCTCTCAATTATTGAAGAAAATAAGGAGTACGCAGGTACACCGTACAAAAGGTGCGGACCCGCAGGCATGCCTTACATAAAGTGCGTACATACCCGCAGGTATACCGTGTAAAAGGTGCGGACCCTAGTTCACGCACTTTTATGCAGTGAAAAAGTACTCTCACGGGGGAATCCGATGGTAGACCATAATATTTAGCCCGACGTATTTGATCCTATGGTTTGATATTATTATTTTTATTATTGAGCCCCATGTTTTTGGGCCTCTTGTTTTGGTTATCTATGGTATTGATCCATGATTTTAGGAAGGGCTTGCCTATAAAAGGGAAAGGAGATCACTTGGCTAATCACTTGTGAATGTTGAATATCTTTAGATCTGAATTATTGGGTTATTGGTTTAAAAGCTTGATCTATATAAAGGTGAATTTAGAAGTGAATCTATGAAGTCGTGATCTCTCGGGCGCATGATCAGATCTGTGAATCTGACTGTCAGTGGCACATTGGAGGACTGTTAATTTGGTTCTAAGCAGAAGTACGCAGGGCGACAGAAGCCACAGGTGCGGAGGTACGTGGTGCGACAGAAGCCGCAGGTGTGGAGGTATGCGGCACCACAGAAGCCGCAGGTGCAGAAGTGCGCAGCGCGACAGAAGCCGTCGGTGCGGAGGTACGCAGAAAGACAGTAGCCGCAGGTGTGTAGATACGCAGCACAATCCAAGGTTCTCTATGCCGATACGCAGGAAAGCAGAAGGCGAAGTGCGTGGCTACGCAGGCAAGACAAAGAAATACTGGTCTCGTTCCAGTATGTGAAGCCCACCTTACTATAGGAATTATCTAATGATTGACTGGGTAATGATCGCGGTACAGGCATCTCCCCAAGTGCATGCTATCGAACTGCCTCATTACCATAGCAGGAGTTATAGATCTCCCACACTCCTATCCCCGAAATGCCTCTAAACTGCCCCATTCACTGGCACCTGATCTGGGTCTTCTCACGCTATCCCCTTTATCTGTCTTAAGACATTTATTGGCTTACTTTTCTTTGTTGATAAGGTGTTCTGGGTTTATTTTATTGGGTTACAGCAGTTGACTGTGTGTTTTACAAGTATTTGATGATCATTTGATACTCATGGATCCAGTTTGAAAATTTATGAAAAGTGGTCCTCGAAAGAAAAGAAGTAAGGGGGGTTGCAGCTCCCTTCCAGGAGAGACTGGAAAATGAGAGAGAGTTGTAGCTCTCTGCAGGTTGGAGCCTGCGTACTGGTAAAGGACTGCACCAGTACAAAATCATTGTAAAAGAAGTTTCTAATTGAAAGAAGATAGAGACATATTGCAGCAGGTGGTTTTCACCCACATTGGGTTTCCACCTTATATCTGGTGTTCTATGGTGTGAATATCTGTTTTTCATCGTTCTTGTTCATTATTATGCGGTACTGATATATAAGTTAATCATCAATATCTGAAGAATAAGTTAAAATATAAATTTGGGTGGTATATTGAAAAGAGTTTAATAATACTGATTCACCCCCCCCCCTCTCAGTATTATTTCCAACATGGAGTTGAGTGTGGAACTTGTAAAAGAAGCATTACCATAATCCCAAAGAGCCTAATCGAGTTGGTTAAAGCTCAAGGAGATGTAGCCCAAGACATCAGGTTGAACTCCATATTAAGCTTGTTGTCTTGTGGTTTGCTTATTTGCTGAATCTTTTTGCCATGTGTATGATGTTTATTTGGTGCATTGTTTCACTTTTATATGCTACATATCAGTTTATGCAAATGGACTTAAAGCAAATAAACAGTTAAAGATAAACACAAGCATACACCTTTTTCAAGTTCTTTTAATTCCGCAAATTATCAAGCATAGGCATAGATCTTGGGAATATAGAAGCTTTGGAGTGGGAGAGGTTCTTATAAGTTTGACAAGAAGCCTTTAGTGCCCCATTTCAGATCAACTACCCAAGTTATGGATACAAGCCATCTTGTAAGAATTTGATTATTTCATTAAACTATTGTAAATTATTAGATCATGAGAACTACATAGCTTGATTAGCTCCATACCAAATAAATTCTTGGTAAGGTCTTGGAAATTTATTTTCTACCCATTAGTGGAAACAAGGTCCTCATTTAGCTAGTGAGGATTAGGGTTGGATTCACTACTTAGAATAATAACTTGATTAGTCTCAATTATAGCATTAAAGGCTCATAGTAGGAGGACACAATCTTCATTTCTTAGGGTATAAATATATCGTTATAAGTTTTTTTCTTTATTCTTTTTATGGATAATTGTTATATAGATTGTTTTATTTTATTTTAAATAATAAAATATGGAATTCATAGCTGTAAAGTAACAAATTCCTATATACAAATTCTTACCTTTAATATCAAGAATCTTCATCCATATGTAAGAGGGTATTTCTTATGAACTCGAAGGTAAGGATAAATTCTCGTTTTTATGTAAAAAGCTAGACCTCTAGCCCTCCCATAAGAGGATTTCTTGTTCCATGTTGAACACAATACGAACCCCTCAAGGTGAGGGACCTTACATTTATGAGAGATTTTTTCCAGTGATAACATGCTTGATGATCTCAAGTATTAACTAGAAATATAATATCACTTTCAAAAAAGATCAAACCTAATACAAGACCTTTGCTTCATGGAAAACCATGACAATTCCATGAGAGGATTCAAAGTGTAACAAATTCTTGTTTATTCTTATCCTTCTGTTCTCTATCCCCGAAAATACCATTTTGATGCCTAATTATTTCCCATTTTTATTCCTTCCTAACTTCTTTGAGCTATTGAATTACCTTCATTAATTATATTTGGTCTTGTGGAATGAGGCATTCATTTATAAATATTCTTCATATTTTTAAGCAAGGAGTTTATTGAGCATGTGATATATATGGTCATTAGATCTTATCTTAACATGAATCAAACTACATTTATGTTCAATAATTTTTCCCAATCTCTTTGCTTATGTGAAGTGAGTTATTTCAATTTGTGACTTGTTGTTTAGTTCTTCCTTCACTATTGTTAGCATGTCTTCATCTTTCTTCTCTTTAAGAGCAAAAATGATGAGCTTCAAGGCTCCTTTGTTACACTCAAGGCTTAAATCTATGAGATTATTCATTTCTTCTTTGATGTCTTTGATATCAAGTTACATTTCAAACTCCTTTGTTACACTCGAGGGATAACTCTATGATCTTATTCATTTATTCCTTGATGTCTTTGATATCGAAGTTACATTCCAAAATATTTAGGGCCATATTTATCCATAGTTTTTTCCTGGTTTCGTAATCTTGTCACTAAGATTAAGATTTTATTAAGATTGTCTTCAATCTCTTTTCCTTGGGTTGATTGTTTATCTTATTAACTTTTTTTTCCTATTTCTTGCAATCTAGCACCCATTTCCTACAATTGAATGTCCATTCATGACAATATATTGTGTATTTATGTTTGAATCTTGTCTTATAAGGAATTAATGTTATTATCAAGAATTCCTATTAACTCTTATTAAAGTTTCCATTTTCTCTCATCTATGCATTTTTATAAAGAATCTATATGTTCATACAAATTATCTAGGAATATATTGCTTGGTCTCCCCTTGGAATATTTTGATATTTATGGTGAATTATTAATATTATAACTTGTATAATAGAGTGATAAATAAATAGATAAGAGGAAAAAGAAAAAAGATTTCACTTAATTGATTATAGGTTTTATGTGTTGTCGAAATCCCTTCATATCACCCAAAGTTCTTATTGCTCAAAGATTTCTTGCCACCCAAAGTTCTAAATATATTCATTGCAGAAATTGTATTGCGAAAAATATAAAGTAGTTGGAAATAGAAAAATAAAATAGTATGCCTAAACATATGTTAATCACATAAATTATAACTTATAAATATGTATTCACTATAGAAAGAAAGATACGCCCAAATATACATTCATCGCATAATGTATGCCTAAAAAAATATTCCACACACATATATTTATTATTCATAAATAAACAACATATGATTTAAGAAATTAAAATTATATATATATATATATATATAATTTCTTATTAATGAAATATATTATCATAAATTTTAATATTTATAATAATTTTAATATCTGCGATTGTACAAGTTTTGAACTCCATGGTGGGATAGTTTTGAACTTTCTCGTTGGAATTTTTATGAACTCTGCATCATAAATCTTTTCCACTGTCTTTTTTTGTTGAACCCTACAATAATTTAGAACTTTACAACTATTTGTATACTCTACGACCATATTCGAGGTGATTCTAGGTTTAGGGATCCAGTTGTGAAGAGTTATTGTGAAGCTGTAGGGATAAATCAGGTTCGCTCAAATTCCAAATCCACAATCTTTTATGGGCCTCTAAAATAACAATAAACAATATTTTTTTTACCTACGGTGAATAGCCGATATTACTATGGTTAATATTTGCGAAAAATATCTAAGCTGAATATTTGCAAATATATTTTTGGCATACATACTGGAAATAATATATTTACGATGAATATTTGTGGAGACTTATTTGCAATGAATCTTTGCGGTGAATTAATTTGATATGTAATGAATATTTGAAGTGTCGTGAACATTTCTCTAGTCAAGTATATACTCCATGGTCTACTAAATTAATTTATTTATTTTTCGGCTGGGACAGTTTTACTACTTGCGAGACTAATGTTTTGTGGGATTTTTTTGTTGTGATGCTGGGAATATTGTATTTGTGTTTGACATATTGGTTCATTTTTCTTCCATATTATCTGCTATGTGAATGTTTCTTGACATAATGGTGTATATATGTTTGGATATATCATGTATTTAAAATATTATATGTTGGGCATGTATTAGATATTATATGCTTGTTGGTAGTCATTTGGTTTGGTGATTATTGATTAATTGTATATGTGAAAAAATTGTTATATTTGTTATATAATATAATAGATTTTTGGTTTTTCTTCCATATACTCGGTAAAAATTACACTCAATAACTCTGCAAAAATATATTTGCATAAATTATGTGGAAATATATTCCACAACCAGGTGCATAAGTTCATTTTATTTATTTTCTTTCTTTTTACTTTTTATTTTATTTTTTATTTTTACTTTTAAATCATGAGAAATTTAAAACATATGTCAAAACCTCACCTAGCAAAGGGATTCCTAGCAAAATCATCCTAGAAAGTCTTATGATCATATTAATTCATTGGGAAAAAAGAGAGAAGAAAGAAAAGTTGAATATAAAATAGAATTAACTACAATGCTTGGTAACAAATTTAAATTGTTAGAAAATAAACTATTAAGGTTTGAAAATCAATTATAAAAAATGGAATATAGAATACAAAAAATGGAAAATTAGAAACAATTAATGGCTGAAGAAAATTACACCTTGAAAGATGAGATTAAAGAGTTAAATGAAAATTTGAATAACAATTTGGCCCAAGTAGTATGAAAAATAAATTAGACATCAAACCCATCAAATTGGAAATGAACATGATAATTGAGTTGGATCATGAGAAAAATAAAAAAGCCTTGAATCTTATAATTTCTAGTATAAAAGAGAAAAAAGATGAGGACATGTTAGAAATAGTAAATAAGAATGAAAAATAAGTCACAAATTGAAACAATTTATCTCATAGAAGCAAGAAGGTTGGGAAAGATACTTGAGTATAAAGATAGACTAATATGTATTATGATAAGTTGTAGTGACCATGAATTTGGCATACTCAGTAAATATCCAAGCTTAAAAGGGATGTGAACCTTTATAAATAAGGATCTTATTCTAGTAAACCAAGTTAAATTAAGGAATGATGTTCGAAAGAAAAATAAAGCTAGAAAGGAAGGAAAATGGGATATCATTAAAAATAGGAAAGCTATTATTAGGAATAGAGACCAAAATTAGTATAATAAATAGGAATTTAGAACACTCAAAATCGTTTTTGGAACTATCGTGGATTTTCAAGGTGTAAAGGTCCTACGTTAAGTTCATTCTCAAGTGAAATTGATATTATTTTTTTACTTGATATTTGGGAGCATGATGAATCTATAGTAGGGTTCTTCACATAGATGGATTGGTTCTATGCTTAGAATGGAACAACAAACCAAATTTTGTAGAGGAATTGGGGGACAACATGTTATATAAAAACAAATGTTTCTCCTCACACTCATCGTCATAAGATTGACCTTCTCAATTGATACATTTGGATCAAAATATATGACACTAAAAATAACAAGATTTGTATAGAAATTTTTATTTTGCACTTATCAACTCTACATTTTATAAGAAAGCCAATATAAATAATAATTTCCCCTATAATACCCTAGAACATTATATTGATAATATAAGGAATTAATGTAGTATCCTTTTAGTATGAGACTTTAATACTAGAACTAGAACTAACTAAGCTATTATCTTAAGTAATGATTCCAACCGTAATCCTCTTTGGCTAGATGAGGACCTTGATTTAGCTAATAGATACAAAAGAAACTCTAAAGACACAACTGAGAATTTATTTGGTACCGAATTATTAAAGCTATGTAGTTCTTATACCTTATAATTTGAAATGGCATAATCAATTGGACAAACTCCAACTAGATGACTTGTATTAACAAGCTTTGTAGTAGTGTTATAGATCATGTCATATCTTATATCCTTATTTCCAACCTATTGTTTCCACTACAACATGACCCAAAATTTATGCCTTGTATATCTAGATCTTGGCCCCCCCTTTGCTTTTCAAGGTCTTAGTGGATTCCATGTCGATTAAAATAGTTAAAACCCTTTAATAACATAGTTATCATCAAGACTACTAGTGTTTGTATGTCCATGAGCCACATGTCCTATGATTACCTATCTTTCTTTATCCTCGTCATTAGGGTTTATAACATTTTGCATTCATTCATCTTGAAAAGGATGTTTTAGTATTGCCTCTCCATTGGTGTTTATGTAGGTTAAAGGAATTAGTTTTTTAAGAAGGTGTTGAAGCTATACTCATGTGTGCCTTCTGTATGCCCAGGATTTTGTAGAGGTTGTAGTCAGATATGAGGCTTACTACCACTAATAATAGCTCCTATGAGAGCATATACTATTACATTGGGAGGGTTATAAGATGCGTTATGATTCATGTATGGTTCAACATCAACATATTGTCACAAGGGCCAATCTAGATCATCCATACTTGATTCTACAAGTGATAATGAGTTTTTCCTTAAAATTTGAAGGATTTGTATTTTTTGTCTTTGTCATAAGTCACAGTCACAACTTGTAGCACTAGTCTTCCTAGATTCTAGAATTGTTATTTGTGACTAGCCTCTGCTAATGCATTTTGTGACTAGCTTATCTAGCATTTGCTAATGCAATTTGTGACTAGCCCATATAGCTTCTGCTAATGTGATCTGCAACTAGCCTCTGCTAATGTGATTTGTGACTTACTCATTTCCCTCTACAAATGTGACTTGTGATTGAGATTGTTCTGATTACATGCAATAAAGCTAAGGTTCATGTTGAAACTATGATTGTCACTAAAAATTGTGACTACAACTACAAACTGCCACTGTCACTAGAAATTTTGATTACGACTATAGGTTTGGTTGTGACTATAAATTATCATTGCAACTACAAAGGATCATTGTCACTATAAATTGTGATTGCAACTACAAGGGTGAATGTTACTATAAATTGTGATTGTGACTATAAAGGATCATTGTCACTAGAAATTGTGATTGCAACTACAACGGTGACTGTGACTATAAAGGGTGGTTGTGACTTTAAAGTGTGACTATGACTACAAGGAACATGAAAGGTCATAAGGAATACGAAAGGTCATGGGGAAGGTGAAAATCCACCTCCCCATTTGTATAAATATACCCTCACTCCTCATTTAGAAGGGACTTTAGCACTTGAGCTAGGGCTAGCATTAGAGAATTGTTTTGGGCTTAAGGAGCTAGAGGTACTCAACTCTTGGAAATAGTAGGGTGAGTTGTGGTGATGCTAAGGTTTCACTTTGGATGAAGGCATGAGTATCCCATGTTCCAGTATTGGGATTCGATGGTTTGTAGGACATATACTTAAACTTGTAGCATGAATAATGAGAAGTTCTTCACTTTCGACATTAATTCATGTGAATCTTCGTAGTGGATGTATTGGTTCTCTAGTATTTTCATTGCATTTGTGTGTGTGATTTCATCTTGGTGATATGTTAATGAAATTATTTGTGGCTTATGGCTTGCATTCCCGCTTTGAATATTTCCTTTCTTATTTCATGTTATTTCGATAACTTATTGTGAAATGATTTGTATTTAACTTCTGGCACTTTCCTATTCATATATGTTTGAGATGGTTTTAGCTCACTAACCCTTCTTTATGCATGTTTCATCTTATTTTTTGTTGTTACATCCTTTTATTCTGTTATGTAGGTTATCAATTGTGAGTTGATCTCATCCCCATTCTTTGGGAATTCTATTCCTACCCTAAGTCTGATGTCCTTGTATTTGATGGCCAAGAGAAAAACATTCATGGTGGTAGTCAAGCCCACATATTGGATGGGGCTCCTATTTCAAATGGTGTGAGGTCTAATTGGGGATACCCCTTAACTATTAGAGGTACATTTTTCCTCGTCAATGGATTTTGGCACTAGAAGGAGGGCAGGTGACAAGATGACCTTATGGAGTCTAATTTTAAATGTTTTTTCTTGAAATAGCTCCTTCTGATATTCTTATTCCAGGTTTCCTTTCCAATAATGTAAATATTTCAATCCCTAAGAAGTTATTCAATCTCTTGTCAAAGAATAAGTTTGATGGTGAAGGGAAAATCTTTGCATTTAAGCATATCCTATGGATTTTTAATATTTGTGTTGATAATGATATGCGTCATAGCAGTGTCTTACGCAGGCTTTTATTTTTCACCTTTATAGGTTGCATCACATTATAGTGTAAAACCTTACCGTATGCTTCTATTCATTCTTTTGAATAGTTCATTGATCAATTTATGTCCATTCTTCAAGTGTCTAATTCTAAGGATTTAATTAAGGAAATTGATGAAATTAGAATGAGACTGAATGAATCTACATACAAGTTTTCCAATAGATTTCCCAACGTTTGTTATAAAATTATTGAGAAAGATAGGGATTGGTATCGTCTAATGAGAGATTTTTCCCATCTACTTGGCCTTTATGAGAGGGAATCTAAAAATGAATTGGATGTTGAAAGTAATTCATCAAAAGATTCTAGCATTATGCTCCCTAATTTCATTATGCCAACATTTGCTTGAGGTGTAAGCCAAAGAAAACCTCACATTATGAAGGAGTAAATGGTTCCCCATGATTTCCCTGATCATCATTCATCTTCATTATCAAATGAAATTGGATATTATTCTAATGTATAGATCCATGTTTCTAATGAAGCAAGTAATGTGGAAACTTTTCCTGAAAAGGAGCAAAGTTGTCTAGATTTAGAAGCTCTATTAAACTATGTTGAAGTGATGTAAGCCCAATTTCATAATCATATTGGTTTATCCCTAATAGTCACATTTATGAATCTAAAATTGATAATACATGTCTTTCACATTTCTAAGATATTCTCTTTCCGTCACCTCCATGTCATGGCAAATACCCTGTCTTAGGCGACAATGGATGTTTAATTCATTCCTTAGGGCATAACATGAATGTTGATCCCTTAAGATGATACCAATGTGCAGGTGTAACACCTTCCTCCCACATCTACCCAAGTAAATAGCCAACCAAGGTAAACATGTGACGAGATTCTACTATGATGGGATTCAACTTCCTAGATGACCTTAATGAAGTGGAATTGATGGAAAAGGACCATACATAACTTCTACATCAATAACGAAACTCCCAGGAGCCATCCCAACCACTCCAGAAGCCAACCCCTAATACCAACTGAAGTTTTAGACCATTTAACTCTCAGACGCTCCCTTGATATGGGCATGCATGCATCCATATATATGGCTATGGAAACTCCCATAGCATGGTATTCCAGCGTCCAGGGACTTTCCTACCCAGAGTTTTGCCTACATCCTTGGGATTTGAGGCACTTTTTTAGGCCCAGAGCCTAGGTCATTTCCTAGAACTAAATGACACCTTTATAATAGAAAGATAACAATGGAATTATGATACAAACACAATTATTTGAACAAGGGCTTGACTGGACATCTACTAACCATGACAAACATTTTTTCAAACATATAACAAATATTTAATCTACAGGAGTAAAAAAAATAATTCGAGCATAGGGGTCTCATACTTATCTGAGAATCGCTAAGAAACATTGGTCCCTTTTATCATTAGCTGCATTATCATATGTTAGGCCATAGATACAATATTCATACATTTATAAGTAAAAACATTAGGAGAGCCATACATCATCACTCTCATAAAACATGCTTATAACCAACATAATAACAACATAAATATCAAAGATACATTAGCCATAGAATCCAAATTTAAACTAGTACATTTATATAGAAGATATCAAGGAAAGAACCGCCTATTTATGAATGCAAAAGGCAACCTGAGATGGGACTACAAGATTCCACCCAACCATAGAATGGTTGAGCTAATTCTCTCTTTAGTCGTTCACCCCTGCGCCATATTCCAAGCATGAATGTTGGAATTATTATCACTCGAATTTTCCTAGAAGTTGTAAGAAGAGGAAAGGGGTCTGAGGTAACCACAAACCAACTTTTAGATATAGAATCTAGCCAATCTATATCCAGAGAGGGCTCTCTCTTTAAGATTTAGCTTTGTTTCGGAAGATATTAGACTAGTTATGAAAGATTTGGGGTTTTGATTGGGTTTGGTGGTGGAATTAAATAATAGAGGGTTGGAATTGAATATTTCAGGCTATTGGGCTAATGGAGTCAAAAGAAAATGGCTCAACTAGATTTGGTTTCTCAGCAAAGGATGGCTTCATAGGGCAAGATAGCTAAAACAGGGAGCAAATGATAACCTGATAGGATGGGACAGACTTAAAAGGGATGAAGGCCAATTAAGAATCCTTCAACATGTTTTAAGAGAAGAGAACTTGAATGATCACCAATAAAGAGCAATTAAGAATTCTTTAATAAATGATCAAAATGAGTACACTAGGAAACAAGACCAATTAAGAATTCACTGCTTATTCTAGTTTAGAAGAAAACATCAAGGATAAAAATGATTGAAAACAGATTGCACTGAAGCACTTTCTAAATTAAGCTTTTTCGTTTTAATATTCAGATATGAAACATAATTGAAATATTTAAACAAGAGAACAATAACACATGAGTTATAAAATACTTATTTGTCCAGTGTATTGCACATGAATCCTATGAAAAGTCCTTTGTATTAATTCTTCATCCAGCTAGCCATGCAAGATTTTTCCAACAACACTTTCTTCCAAAGTAATCAGTTTTACAACAATGTCTAAGAATCCACCCTGAATACTCTAAATGAGGGAGTATTTATACGAAAATTTTACAATAAAATATCTCATAACAAAGAGAGATATATTCTAGGGTGACTAACTATAAGTTACATGAAAATAGATACAGATGGTCTCGTGGATAACAGATAATGTAAACGGATGGCTTGCTATCCTTATTCTTGTGAGTGTGCTGGAAGCAGGCCCTATGATGAGACATCTTGCTGTCTTTTTCATAACTTAGTGTTGGCTTCTCTACTTTTCATCTTCACACTGATACAATTTGACCTGTTCTAATACTCTTTACCTGATTGATCTCTATTTATCCTCTTTTACCATCATTGACTGTAGAAAATTTTGGTTTACCTTTTACCAAGGATAAATTACAAAATTTCTAGCATTTCTTCCCACCATTTTAGCTGTGGTATTCTGGTCCTTTGATGTTTTCTAAGGATTTCATCAGTCTCGGTGTACCTGAAAAAGGTAGGCTGAACTAGAAACAAGTGCTTTAGTTCATGCTCGACATAGAACAGGTTCTCTAGATTGTCATAGAGAACTCTGCATGTAGGCAGTGCCTTTGGTGTTGATGCACTTGTTGATGAACTTGCCTAGTTGCTTGCATATTGATTCAATTTGTCCACATAATCTATATGCCTCATTAACTTGTCATTAATAGCTAAAGGACTAGGTATCCCTTTGTTTTGAAAAATATCAAATTTCTCCATAAAAGCATTAATTTCCTCCTACATGTTTTGGCATCTTCTTTCTAAATTTTGCATCAGAGACCTTTTAGTTAATACCTTCTTAACTTCCAGAATAGTCCCTATTCTATCTTCAATGCCTAGTTCTTCAAGTTGGTACTTATTCTTGGTGTTCAAAAAATTTATGAGCCTGGTGGCTTCCTCATGCATCCTTCCTAATTCTACTTTTGTCCTCTGAATTTCTTCTAGGGCTGCCTTTACCAAATCAATTTGATGAAAAATTATTTGTACTGATGGCCAACCATCATTTATTGACTGAGTGATGTTGGTCCAAAGAATCTTTGTAATATCTGCCAAGGGCTTGTCAAATGTAAGGTCTTTTTATAATGATTATCCCTTGTTTTCTAATCCTTTAATTTCCCTTGCCTTTTCTGTAACATTTATCTTTGAAAAATCATACCTCTATTCTAAGGTAACATACTGTTCTTTTATCTTTTGTAACTCTGAAACTTGGAGTTTCATCTCCTCCATTGATCTTATCAGTTCCTCTGTGCTCAAATTTGAAGTACTTTCCTGTGTTGTTCCTGCTGTTGCTATTGTTGTTGTACCTGTGACTACCTCAACTATGACTAAGGGTGCATTTGGAGCCAAAGCTGTTCCAAGGGTTGAAGGGACTACAGTTGAGACTACTAGTATCACATTGGGAGGCTGAGAGGTCGACTCTCCCTGCATGTTCTTCAATGATTTTTCTAGCTCTTACTTAGTCTTATTCAGTCGTTCATTAAGCTTTAGGAGCAATTCCATAAGCTTTTCTTTAGATCTTTGTTGTATGACCTCAGCGGTCTATGGATGTCTTGAAGGAGGCAATTTCAAATGCTTTCTTAAGATGGCTATGTCTTCATCTTTCTTTTTAATTAAGGTTTCAGCAGCCTTCACATCCTTTGGATTATGACCTAATCCAATGACTAATTCTTCCAAAGATTTGATTCTGTTATCTTTAACCTATGAGGAGGCTCTCTCTAGTTGTAATTGGGCAGTGGTATTACTTAGAGAATTCTCTAATCTTTGGGCCATCGTGGCCTTACCAGTCAAAGTAAAATAGATCATTTCCCCTGTTTGCCTGTGTAGCTCAATTTGATCCAAGGGATGAATATCTTTTTCCATAACCTCAAAATTTGTTTGAATATAATCTGCAGCTGTTTGAGGTTTCTGCACTTTAGGCTTGAATAGGCTCATTTCCATTTTACCCTCCTCGATGTCATAGCCTGACATCAATCTATTCTGATTAGTGGAAGCCATTTTTAAGAATTGATTGTAAACTTGGATCCTCTGTGGCTGATTCCTGGCTTTTATTTCCTTGAATTTCTTTCTGAAATCCAAGTTTTCATTCCCTAAAGGCTTAAAATATGATGCTTTGGTGCTCTATTGTCTTTCCAGCTCCTGTCTATGTGAGTTAGAAGGTGTCTCAACTGCCAAGAAACTTTGGTGACTGTCTGCACCTTCTTGTCTTTGACTCTCTATAGTTTCCTCAAAATATTCTTCTTCTGAAAGTGGATTTAGCCTGTGCCTTTTAGCACTAATCTTGTCTAATGGACCACTGGTAGGGGTGGTTTCTTCCCTGTCTCTCTTTTTGTTCTTTTCCTCATTCAGAGAAGTCTGCAAAATTTGGGGCTCTCCTACATTAACCTGAGTTTGTTGAGTCTATGTTTGAATTTTCTCTTGAGAAGTTTCAGGCTGCTTTGACATTGTGTATTTCTCTGTGGCTTGAGTGCTGGTCTCTGGTCCCTTTCCCTTGGATGCCCCAGTAAATGGTGTGCTGGTATCCTGAGAGTGTTGTTGAGAGGTTTTAGTTGTAGAAGCATTGATCCCTGACCTTTGAGAAGACACAAATCGTACCTGCCCAGGCGAATCTAGGTCAAGTGTTTTTTCAAGATCCCTCATAACATTTTCTATATTGACCTGTTCACTATCAGTTTCTACTAAAGTCCGTTCCCTCCATCCATCCATGTTGGAAAACTTTTCAATTTCTAGGATTCTGTGATGTATATAAGGTGAAAGTCTGTTTTTCATCCTTCTATCACATATGAAGCTATGAGGGTCATATGGGATCCACCCAAAACTTTTGTGTAATTTGAGATGATCTTCTAAAATGTGTTCTGCTTCTTTCCATGCTTCCCTAGTGTTGTAGATGAAAGGGCCTAATTGACTCTTGATTCTAAGTCGTGCTTTCTTTTTGGCTTTGTGGAAATGAACTAAGTCTGAATATATCATTTGTTTGTAATATTCCAATGCAAACAATCTCATTGGAACATACTTTGGTAACTTGAAAGGGGGAAGTTCACACCCATACATCCTGATTTCTATATAATTCTGGTATAAATACAATAACCCACTCTATACTATTTGGAGAGCTGAAGAATCCTCTTAATGTCACCACTGATCCTGGGAGGGGAAACCCCTGTCAATAAGGTAGTTGCTGGATGAACAAATTGATCAATGAACTCATTATATGAGTAAGGGGAGTCAAAGGATGCATGGAAGATGGAAGTCCAAAAGATAACAGACCTAGGATTACCCTTGGTATCAAGTTTCATGACCGGGAATGGGAAATTATCTGATTGATAATAGAGCATGAGGTGGTATATGAAGGTGGTGTACTTGAAAACCCTTTCACTTACCAGTCTCATGAACTAGTCATGAATTTTATCAGTAATAAAGGAGACATAATCATATTTGACAGTAGGGGGCTATCCAGGAGTAAAGATAGACATCAACACTAGGGTTAGTTCATCTGCATATTCACTAGTGTTGAATCCCATAACAACAGATATCATCTCAACTATGAGTTTTCCCATATCTATGAATAAAATTGACATGTAAAGAGGTGGATCTTTAGTTTGATATCTTTGTTCTATGAAGATCTGACAAAGGCAATTGAGTTCAGATTGGGATAATTTAGTTGATTTCTCAAGTAAATTTCCAATGGAAATGGGGGTGAAAGCTTGACCGGAGTGAAATTGCAACATATCGTTGATTGATTCAGCAGTTATTGGAAAGAATACTGTTTGATTGGGAGACATAATTGCGTTGCGGTTAGGGTTATAATTGGCATGGCAATGATGGATTAGTTCAAGGAAAACATAAACAGAAGGCAGAAAGTATATGGAAAGATTGGATTCCCACAGTCCTATGGCATAATAGCCATTCAAGTGGTTATGTTTACACTGGAAAAAGATTTTGAGGTGATTTTTATCAGTGGCTAAGTCTTTTATGTGGAAGTCCTTATCTGCAAGAGGTAGATAGTCTAAATCTCGATGAGGAGCACTTATGGGTGCAACATTCATAGCTACTGGGGTTTCCATTTCTGGTTCTTGTGGATTCAAAAAGGGAATTTAGGTTTTCTTTGTGGAATGGGAAAAAAAGAGGCTATGGGGGACTTAAATGACAAAAACAAGACTTGAATTATAATGAATTTGGGATTTTTCGTCAATTTTCAGTGAAAACTAAATATTTGCAGGGTTTTTGTCAGGAATTTGATAAATACCCCTTCTGGGGAATGAATAGTGAAATGCAGGTACTGGAGCGGTTGGAGGGTTTTGGGGGACGTTAGCTGCAAGGTTTGGGAGCAGGTTGGCGACTGAAAATTGGACTAACACACCTCAATGTTCTTTTGCATGGGTGCACAGGTTTACTGAATAAAATAATGAAAATGATCTTGTTTTTGTTTTATTTGCAAAACTCAAAGATTAGTGAGGTTTAGAATTCGGGCGAGTGATGTCAATGAAAACGACTTGACGTTTGGTCATTTTGTGGGGAGGTGGTAAGTGGTTTCAGGTCACACCGCTTTTAGGGAAGGGCAGTAATGGACCCTGAACCAATGATTCCATAGATTATTTGATGCGTGGCGAAGTACTGTTCAGGAAAACCGCTTTGTGATCACACGCTAATGTGCGGTCACAAAGGGCTTGTGATATGCATAAAGGCCATCAAATCTTGAGGACCTGATCGGATGGCTGTTAGGGGATATGAAGTGACGGGCTTATAACGGAGCGGGCCTGATACATTAAAGAGTTAATTAATTGTATCAGGGTTGGCGGGATTGTACGGGGAGGCTGTTAATTAACCGTGAGGTTTAATTAATCCTTATTAATGTGGTTGGATGATTAAGGGCTGTTAATTAGTTATAGTTTAACTAATTAATCCCGATTTAAAATGTATTACAACTATAATTAACTAGGGGTGGTATATATAGAAATTTTGGGTTTTTTATATTTAAATAATACGAGAGAGAGGAATGTTATAAGTGGATTATATAATATAAGTTAAAAATTAATATGATAATGAAATGAAAAGCGCTAAGTGTAAAAATAGTTTATTTGTGTATTTAACTTAGGCTTAAGTGAAAAAAGGGTTTTTATGAGGAAATTTGGTAATTTTCCTAAGTGGGAAAATACTTATGAAGGTGAATGAATGATATATGAATGGTTTTAAGTACTTGTGTTTTTTAAATTATTGGGCCGAGGGTCAGGTCCCTCAAGAAGTTAGAGAAATGCTCTGAGCCCCTACAATTTAGCAAATACCTTGGTACTTAAGGGAAATTAGTGAATAATTAGGGAACATGAGAAGGGGAGTTAATTATTCTAACTTTGCTTTACTTGAGATGTTTCCAATGTACTGTATGCCTTTGCCTTGTGATGAAAGTAAAAAATTAACACATTTAGAGTCATCATTCATCACATATAATTATGCAATATCAGCTACCTACCCTACCTACTTTAACCTAACATTTTTTCTTCTTTATTAGGGTGCACTTAGACTGGCAAACCGTTATCAAAATTTTCTTTTCTTTACATAGTGATGCCTATCTAAGCCTGCACTTATTACATCCAAGGGCTCAGATTAAACTGTTGAGCTCCTTTTATTTACTCTTTGCCAAGATTACACTGTTTGGTCAGATATTTATTCTCTATTTCTACAACATGAAATTGAGAAATGAATTAGCCAAGTTTAAACAGTTTGACTATTCATGAATTGTGGCATAAGTGACAAGCTACACATAATTATTTATTACACAAAGTGAAAAATTAGTGGCATTTAGACTTGCACACTTTCCGGGTCTATCTTTTGTTTGGGGTTCAGTTTCTTTCATTTTTTGACCATATTTTATTCTTTTTACCCTTTGATTTTTCTTTTAGGGTATACCTTCTTTACATTTTTTAAATTTTTTGATTTTTTAAAATATGGAAAACCTTTGCAACAAATTTTTTTTATGAACATATTACATAGCTCATCAAGTCAATCATGACATATGCCACCTATTGGTATAGGGGCCTAACAGTGGCTCCACTTGGGGATGGCTTTCCCTGGTGGAAAGTCAAGAACAGTAGATTAGATGGCCTCTGAATGACTTTCACTGTGTTCTGCAATCTTCTTTTTCCTGCTATTTTATTATATTTATGACAATGGTACTTCTGAAGCTTAGGGCCTTTTCTTCGAGCTTCAACTCTAAAAGTTACTGTCCAATCAAAACTGTAACATTACAAAGGATATAGTATGTACATGTTAATCATCATGATAAATCTTAATAAGTAGGATCAAAGTAATGTTTTAACATTTGACCATTGACTGGTCCTTCTTCTGCTTCTGTGCCATCCAAGTTTTTTAGAAAATATGTATTGTTTCCTTGTAGGGCATGGATAATATATGGTCCTTTCCATAGGAAGTCAAACTTCCCATGTTTCCCCTTATCTTCTCTTCTGGAATCCCATCTTAGCACTTTATCTCCAAGGTGGAAATATTCTGCCTTGGTTCTTCTGTCAAATATCTTCTTGAGCTTTTCCTGCCATATTTGGGATCTTTGGTACACCTCCTCTCTAGTTTGTTGTAAATTGATGGTCTGATTTATCCTTCTTTGGATATCATTAGGTTCCACTTGAGCTTCTTGGAGTAATTTCATAACAGGAACTCCTAATGATGAAGGAAATACAGCCTCCATACCATATACTAACTCATAGGGACTGGTGCCAATGGATTTTTTGGTTGTCAGCCTGTTTGCCCATAGTGCATTTATCAGTTTCTTAGGTCAAGTCTTTTTATTTTCTTCCATTAGTTTTTTAATGATACTAATGAGGCTCTTGTTGGAACATTCAGCTAAACCATTCCCTTGTGGATAATAGGCTATGGAATGGCCTAGGGTAATGTGGTACTTGTTGTAGAAACTGATCATCTTTCTTGATTTAAAAGCTACAACATTATCAATTATGATTTTAGTAGGGCAGCCAAACCTGGACAATATATTGGTTTCTAGGAAACCTATGATTACAGTGTCATTGGCCTGTCTGGAGGGGATAGCCTCTATCCATTTGGTAAAATAATCAGTGGTAGTGAGAATCCATTTATGCTGGCCAAAGGAGGGAGGATGGATTTCTCCAATGAAGTCAAGACCCCATTGTTGGAAGGGTTTTTCAGTAGAGATGGGTTTCAGGGGTAAAGGTAATAGTTTTCTCTTGCCCTAAAAAATTTGGCATTTATGGCAAGAAGTGACAAATTTCTTCACATCAACAAACAAGGTTGGCCAATAGAAATCAACCCTTAAGATCTTATCTGCAATTGATTTCCAGTAGAGGTTTCCACCATAGTCTCCTACATGAAACTCTTGGAGAGCCTTGTCACCTTAATTTTTTAACAAACAATTTAATAAGATTCCTTCATGATTCTTTCAAAAAAGAGCATTATCTAAAATACAAAACTTTAAAGCTTTCATCTTTAAAACCTATTTTTTGTTTTGGATAACCCTGGAGGAGCCCGTAGGTTTTGTAACACATAAATTATATCAGCATAACAAGGTGAATCTGAAAAGGCCTGGCTGATTTGTGGAGTCACCATCTCCTATTCGTCATCTAGTTCATTTATATCCAGGGCTTGACAATTTGTTTCTGCCATGAGTTTTTCCAACCCATGTCCTTTTATCAATTTTATAGGTTTTATTTCAGTATCATACTCTAAGATTGTAGAAATCCATTTGCCCCTTTTGCCCTCAATTCCATCTTGAGTCAGGATGTCCTTGACAACAACATTTGGTACATAGGCTATCACATGAAAATATAATATGTAAACTCTGAAGTCTTTATTTTCTTTAACAAGTGCAAATGGTTGTTTTTCCATGAACTTGTATTTCAGTGATGCATCTATGAGTGCTTTACTAAAAAAGGCTATAGGTTTTTCACATCCTTGGTCATCCTTTTGTAGTAAAATAGCTGCTATAGTGTGCTCTGAGGCAAAAGAAAAAATTATGAAATCTCTATCAAATTGGGGACTTGTAAGGACCGGTGTTCTGGTTAAAGCCATTTTAATTTCTTCAAATGCTTGTTTGGCTTCTACTATCCATTTTATACTTGAATCCTTTTTTAACATATTATTAAGTAACCTAATTAGTTCTGCTAAGTTAGATATGAATCTTCTCAAAAAATTTATCTTTCCTAAGAAAGCTTGAAGTTCTTTGATACTTCTAGGATGAGGTATCTGTAAAATTGCTTCTATTCTAGCAGGGTCAATTTGAATGATATCCTTTAAAATGATGTGACCTAAGAGTTTACCTTCTTCCAGGCCAAACAAGGACTTATTAGGATTTAAAGAGATACCATTTTTTCTGCATTTGAGAAATACATGTCTGAGATGGTCCAAATGCTGCTTATCTAACTTAGAAAAAATAGTTAGGTCATCTAGATATATGACAATAAAATCATGAATTTCTTTAGCAAATGCAATATCCATTGCTCTCTGGAAAGTAGCTCCTGTGTTTTAAGTCCAAATGTGATTTTGATATACATAAATGTGCCCCATGTTGTGGTAAAGGAAGTTTTTTTCTCGGTCATCTGGATGAACCAGAATCTGGTTATACCCTGAAAATCCATCTAACAAAGAAATTCTAGAAGAACCTACTACCCTTTGCAAAATATGGTCCATCTAGTGTAAAGGGTAATTATCCTTCAGAGAAACCTTATTCACATTTCTCAGATCTACACATAATCTTATTTCCCCAGTTTTCTTCCTAGTAGGTACTAAGTTAGATGCCCACTCTGAAAATCTTATAGGTGCAATTATCCCTCCCTCATACATATTTTTAATTTCATTTTCAATCAGTGGTAGTGATATAGGGTTGATTCTTCTGAGTTTTTGTTTGAATGGCTTCTGGTCTTATTTCAGAGGTATAGTATGCTGATTATTTAGGTATCATATGATTTAAAATCCTCATAAATCCAGGCAAAAACATCCTGGAATTCTCTCATAATTTCAACATATTTTAACTTTTGGTCAGGAGGTAAAGACTTTGATAGTTTTATCATTTTTGGATTTTCTTCTATCCCTAAGTTATATTCTTCAATGTCTGCCTTTAATGGTTCCATCTTTGGTTTCTTAGGAATGTCATTGGAATCAAAGAGGTCCTCTAGAGGGGTTAATCCCTTAGGCAAATGATTGTCTTTTAGATCAATGACCTCTGTTTCTTCTTCATTTATCTCATCAAGGTCCATCTGTTTTAGGTCTTGAACTTCCTGCTTGGTGAAAGTTGTGGGATGAAGCATTTGAATTGAACTTTCTTCTAAAATGTTGGCATCTACCTCATCTATTTGTTTAGTGTTACTGTCTGTATCAACATCTATGTGACTGTGAGAAAATTCTTTGTCTAAAGTTAGAAAGTTATTAATCTGTTCATCACTTTTGAAAACTTGCCAGTTCTTTAGATTGTCAGGGATAGCTGGCCTATGCCTAATTTCAGCAGTGAACTGATGATTAGGTTCGAAAGGTAATTTACAGGTGCTGGCAAACATGGCCAGACTGTGAGCATGTAAGTTGTGTTTCCTAGGTACTACAACAAGCTTAGTTTCCAAAAAAGTATTAAGAATCTCTATAACTATTCCTCTATAGTATCCTAATCTAGGATCCCTAGTTAAATACTTCCCATTGATCTGTTTTATGATTAACTCTAAATCTCCTATGACAGATACCCTAATTGCTCCTAATCTTTTTACAAGTTTAATTCCAAGCAAAAGAGCTTCATACTCTACCATATTATTGGTGCACTTAAAATTTAATCTGTAGGCATGGCCTTCAGCATGGTTGTTTTCTAAGTTATGCACCCAAATTCCTGCTCCAACCCCTAATTTATTGACTGAGCCATCAAATTCTAAATGCCAAAGAATTTCATGGACATAATCAGTGTCAGGGGTGGTGGGAATTTGTTTAGCAGGGGGATTTAGTTTTTTGTTTTCATCTGATTTTTCTTTACTATCTGAATCATCATTGGTATCTGAGATTTCCTGAATCTGAACACTTGTTTTTCCTTTTTTAATTTCTTTTGGTTCTGCTACTAAAACTTGTTCATTGTTGGCAGGATTGGTTTTGGCATTGTACAGAATGAATGAATCCATATCAAAGTGTACTGAGTAGATAGGGAAATTTTGTGGTTTTTCCTGACTACTTACTACATATTTCATTAATGTTTCTCTGTATAGTTTCTTAGGTTGGCTGAAAATAGAAATAGTAGCATAAGACATGTCCAATTGAAGCGATCCTTGAAGCTTAGCACCCCAGGATCTGGATAATAACATTCCATATTTTGGAGGTATATCTGCTACTACTATATCCATCAGGATTGTTTTTGTAGGGTATTGAACTAAAGAAACACACAAGTCTTTTATTAGTCCTAAACATCTCACTTGACTTGAATCAAAAGAAAAGAGATCTTTATATGGCCTAGTGATGTCAAGATCTAATTTCTCCATTACTGACTTGGGCATTAGGTTGTGAGATGCCCCAGAATCAAACATGGCATTGTGAAGGATTTTATCATGAATATTTAAGCTCACATAGAAGGGAGGAACACTTCCTTCTAAATGTTTCCCATTTACTTCAGGGCCAAAGATTAATTCTGGTTGGTCATCAAAAACATTAACAAAATCTTCAGTTCCAGTGATGTTCAGTGATCTGTTGATTTGACTTCGGTAGGCATCATGTTTAGCTAATTCGAACAATGGATCAACAATCTTTAGCTTGCCTACTTCAGTTTCCAGATTCAAAGGTTTTTATGTTTGGGCTTTTGTGTTTCGAATAGTGCGATTCCCTTTGTTTTCTATATTTTCTGTGTTTTTCTCCTTTCCAGGAGTAGGGTTATGATTAATAGTTTCTCCTAAATCAACTTCTGGAGGTTCTTCCACATTTCCTTTGGAAGGAGGAGGAGTGGAGGAATGTCTATTATTTGGTTGATTATCGGAAACATCTTCAATTATAGGGTTAGATGGGTTATTATTTGATCTAGACAAAATTTGTACATGTGGAGGGACTGCTTTACCTTTGATAGGTTGTTTTGGAGCTTTCTGTTTGTTGCTTTCAGGAACATCAATTCTTCTACTCCTTAAGTTATACTACTTGTGCACTTCGTAGATAGTTGTGTCATATCCCTCCCTGAAGTCAAATGATTCTCCTGACTGAGTTTGAAATTGTTTGAGAATGTGGGCCTCTTGATCATCTTGAGTTAGGAAAACTTCTCCTTCATTGTTAAGTCCCATTAGATTTATCTAAGTGTCTTCTGGTGGATCTTTGGAGCTAGAAGCTTCTACATAATTTTCCTGGAAAGGGGGTCTAATGTTTTGATCTGGGCCAGTCTTTCTAGGGTTCTGGTTTTGGTTTTTTCGGAAATTTGGATTCCTCCCTGTGTTGGTTGGCTGACCATCCCAAGGAGATTTTCTTTCTATTGTTTCCACTCTATCTCCTAGTCTTTCCATCCCTTTGATTATAGCATCCAGTTTCTGTTCAACAGGTGAAGCTTCTTCTTTCAGTGGTATCCTTCTTTCACTCCTAACCTTGGCATGTTTAGACATCAAGTTAGCTTCCACACTGACAACTATTCTTTTCAGCTCTTTAAAGTTCTAGGGGCTCTTTCCCTTAGCTAAAAATCCATATCCAAGTCAAATCCATCTGGGAATTTGATTAGGGCCAAATCAGGTGGGGGTCTGAGGTTTTGAGGAATGGCATTGTAAACAGTATTAAACCTAGTGCAATAATCTTGCACAGTTTCTTGCGTTCCTCTCTTGAGGTTTTCATACTCGGATAAAATCTACAGAGGATCTTTCTTTTTCTCCCAACAATTCAAGAATTGTGTATAAATGGTTTCTGGGCTATCTATGTTGTTTTCTCTTAGAGCCCTAAACCAGAGTTTGACTTCCCCAGTTAGACTCTGAACAAATATCCTCATTGTTACATCATCAATATCAATCTCATATATTTCAAAGTAGTCAATCATTTTTTTGGTATGTTGCTAAGCTGTGTAGGTACCAGTACCATCAAATGGAGTGATTTTACTTTGATAGTATTGAGGCATGGCACCTAAATTGGCTGGTAAAACCAGAGGGGAATACTTGTTTACCATGGTTGCAGGTAGTGATGGAGCAACAACTGGGGTAGGGCTAACAATGGGGATTTGGGTTGTGGATGGAGGGGTAGAAGGAGGGGTTTGTGGTGGAGTAGTTTGGGGTTGAGATGTATGAGGGAATGGTGAGGAACTTTTAGAAGTAGCAATGACTGTAGAGGGATTAGGTGTTCCTTCAGAAGTAAGCTCAGATTGTATTGAACTCTCTAAATGTCTGTTAATTGAGGAACTGACAGCTTCAAATTATAAATCTTCAATAAATACTAGGTCTAGAACCAAGTGGATCAATTCAGAGTCAGAAAATGTTACAAATAAAGAGGTCTCAAAATGCTCATCAAAGGGTTCGTCCTCGAGATAAATCCACCTAACAAGACAAGATCTTGATTGGTAGATAGGCCGAGAACTAGCAGTACTTTCGTGACTTTCCCGTCACCTAAGAATTCTGGAATCAGATTGGGATTCTCAAACACAGGTGGTGGATTTGGATCAGGATTTGACCTAGTGTAACGAGCTCTTTCTAAAGCCAGATTTCTTGATTTTGATTTTCTATATTAATATCAACAACAACTTCTGTGGTTTCTTTAAGATGTTTCAGCTTTGAATTTAAAACATTCCTAAAGATTTGTTTGACTGAGGAACTGGTTCATGTTCAATTCATAAACTAAATTGGAGATAGACTAAAGCAACATTCATCAACTTATGCTCTTGCAGAGCAAGAGCAGTTCAAAGGCTACCTGGCTAACTTTAGGCTCCGTCTATAGTTTATAAAGTAAAGAGTAATAACAATAAATTTGTGTTCCCTGGCAGAGTCGCCGCTATGTTATCACTAAGATTTTCCTACAAGTTGTAGGAAGAGGAAAGGGGTCTGAGGTAACCACAAACCAACTTTTAGATACAATCTAGCCAATCTGTATCCAGAGAGGACTCTCTCTTTAAGGTTTAGTTTTGTTTTGGAAGATATTAGACTAGTTATGAAAGCTTTGGGGTTTTGATTTGGTTTGGTGGTGGAATTCAATAGCAGAGGGTTGCAACTAATTATTTTAGGCCATTGGGCTAATGGAGTCAAAAGAAAATGGCTCAACTGGATTTTGTTTCTTAACAAAGGATGGCTTCACAGGGCAAGATAGCTAAAACAAGGAGCAAATGATAACTTGATAGGATGGGATGGACTTAAAAGGGATGAAGGGAAATTAAGAATCCTTCAACATGTTTTAAGAGAAGAGAACTTGAATGATCACCAATAAAGAGCAATTAAGAATTCTTTAATAAATGATCAAAATGAGTAAACTAGGAAACAGGAGCAATTAAGAATTCACTGCTTATGCTAGTTTAGAAGAAAACATCAAGAATAAAAATGATTGAAAACAGATTGCACTGAAGCACTTTCTGAATTAAGCTTTTTCGTTTTAATATTCAGATATGAAACATAATTGAAATATTTAAACAAGAGAAAAATAACACATGAGTTATAAAATACTTATTTGTGTGGTGTATTGCACGTGAATCCTATGAAAAATCCTTTGCATTAATTCTTCATCCAGCCAGTCATGCAAGATTTGTCCAACAACACTTTATTCCAAAGTAATCAGTTTTATAGCAATGTCTAAGAATCCACCTTCAATACTCTAAATGAGGGAGTATTTATACAAAAATTTTACAATAAAATATCTCATAACAAAGAGAGATATATTCTAGGGTGACTAACTATAAGTTACATGGAAATAGAGACAGATGGTCTCGTGGATAGCAGATAATGTAAACTGGTGGCTTGATGTCCCTATTCTTGTGAGTGTACTAGAGGCAGGCCCTATGATGAGGCATCTTGTTGTCTTTTTTGTAACTTAGTGCTGGCTGCTCTGCTTTTCATCTTCTCACTGATACGCTTTGACCTGTTCTAATACTCTTTACCTGTTTGATCTCTGTTTATCCTCTTTTACCATCATTGGTTGTAGTAAATAACCAAAATTTACCTTTTACCAAGAATAAATTACAAAATTTCTAGCAATTCTTCCCACCATTTTGACTGTGGTATTCTGGTCCTTTGAAGTTTTCTAAGGATTTCATCAGTCGCGGTGTACCTGAAAAAGGTAGGCTGAACTAGAAACAAGTGCTTTAGCTCATGCTCGACATAGAACAAGTTCTCTAGATTTTCATAGAGAACTCTGCCTGTAGGCAGTGCCTTTGGTGCTGATGCACTTGATGATGAAATTCCCTGGTTGCCTGCATATTGATTCAATTTGTCCACATAATCTATATGCCTCATTAATTTGTCATTAATAACTAAAGGACTAGGTAGCCCTTTGTTCTACAAAATACCAAATTTCTCCATAAAAGCATTAATTTCCTCCTGCATGGTTGGCATCTTCTTTCTAAATTTTGCATCAGAGACTTTTTAGTTAATACCTTTTTAACTTCCAAAATAGTCCCTGTTCTATCTTCAATGCCTAGTTCTTCAAGTTGGTACTTATTCTTGGTGTTCAAAAAGTTTATGAACCTGGTGGGTTCCTCAGGCATCCTTCCTAATTCTACTTTTGTCCTCTGAATTTCTTCTAGGGCTGTCTTTACCAAATCAATTTGCTCAAAAATTATTTGTATTGATGGCCAAACATCATTAATTGATTGAGTGATGTTGGTGCAAAGAATCTTTATAATATCTGCCAAGGGCTTGTTAAATGTAAGGTCTTTTTCTAATGATTTTACCTTGTTTTCTAATCCTTTAATTTCCCTTGCCTTTTCTACAACATTTATCTTTGAAAAATCATACCTCTGTTCTAAGGTAACATATTGTTCTTTTACCTTTTGTAACTTTGAAACTTGGAGTTTCATCTCCTCCATTGATCTTATCAGTTCCTCTGTGCTCAAATTTGAAGTACTTTCCTGTGTTGTTCATGTTGTTGCTGTTGTTATTGTACCTGTGACTACCTCAGCTGTGACTAAGGGGGCATTTGGAGCCAAAGTTGTTCCAAGGGTTGAAGGGACTGTAGTTGAGACCACTGGTATCACATTGGGAGGCTGAGAGGTCGACTCTCCCTGCCTGTTCTTCAATGATTTTTCTAGCTCTTGCTCAGTCTCGTTCAGTCGTTCATTAAGCTTTAGGAGCAAGTCCATAAGCTCTTCTTCAAACCTTTGTTGTATGACCTCAACAGTCTGTGGATGCCTTGAAGGAGGCAATTTCAGCTGCTTTCTTAAGGTAGCTATGTCTTCATCTTTCTTTTTAATTAAGGCTTCTACAGCCTTCACATCCTTTGGATTATGAACTAATCCAATGACTAATTCTTCCAAAGATTTGATTATATTATTTTTAGCCTGTGAGGAGGCTCTCTCTAGCTATAATTGGGTAGTGGTATTACTTAGAGAATTCTCTAATCTTTGGGCCATCATGGCCTTACTAGTCAAAGTAGAATAGATCATTTCCCCTGTTCGCCTGTGTAGTGCAATTTGGTTCAAGGGATGAATATCTTTTGCCATCAATATTTGTTTGAAGATAATCTGCAGCTATTTTAGGTTTCTGCACTTTAGGCTTGAATAGGCTCATTTCCATTTTACCCTCCTTGATGTTATAGGCTGACATCAATCTATTCTGATTGTGGGAGCCATTTTTAAGAATTGATTGTAAACTTGGATCCTTAGTGGCTCATTTCTGGCTTTTGTTTCCTTGAATTTCTTTTTGAAATCTAGATTTTCATTCGCTGAAGGCTTAAAAGATGATGCTTCGGTGCTCTGTTGTCTTTCTAGCTCCTGTCTCTGTGAGCTAGAAGGTGTCTCAACTGTTGAGAAACTCTGGTGACTTTATGCACCTTCTCTTCTTTGACTCTCTATAGTTTCCTCAAAATATTCTTCTTCTGAAAGAGGATTTAGCCTATGCCTTTTAGCACCAGGCTTGTCTGATGGACCACTGGCAGGGGTGGTTTCTTCCCTGTCTCTCTTTTTGTTCTTTTCCTCATTCAGAGGAGTTTGCAAAATTGGGGGCTCTCCTACATTAACCTGAGTTTGTTGAGCCTGTGTTTGAATTTTCTGTTGAGAAGTTTCAGGCTTCTTTGACATTGTAGATTGTTCTGTGGCTTGAGAGCTGGTCTCTAGTCCCTTTCCCTTAGATGCCCCTGTAAATGGTGTGTTGGTATCTTGAGAGTGCTGCTGAGAGGTTTCAGCTATAGAAGCACTAATCCCTGACCTTTGAGAAGACTCAAATCGTACCTGCCCAAAAGAATCCAGGTCAAGTGTTTTCTCAAGATCCCTCATAACATTTTCTATATTGACCTGTTCACTATCAGTTTCTACTAAAGTCCCTTCCCTCCATTCATCCATGTTGGAAAACTTTTCAATTTCTGGGATTTTGTGATGTATATAAGGTGAAAGTCTATTTTTCATCCTTCTATCACATATGATGCTGTGAGGGTCATATGGGATCCACCCAAAACTTGTAGGTAATTTAAGATGATCTTCTAAAATGTATTCTGCTTCTTTCCATGCTTCCCTAGTGTTGTAGATGAAAGGGCCTAATTGACTCTTGATTCTGAGCTGTGCTTTCTTTTTGGCTTTGTGGAAATGAACCAAGTCTGAATTTATCATTTGTCTGTAATATCCCAATGCAAACAATCTCATTGTAACATACTTTGGTAACTTGAAAGGGGGAAGTTCACACCCATACATCCTGATTTTTGTATAATTTTGGTATAAATACCATCACCCACTCTATACTATTTGGATAGCTAAAGAATCCTCTTAATGTCACCACTGATCCTGGGAGGGGAAACCCCTGTCAATAAGGTAGTTGCTGGATGAACAAATTGATCAATGATCTCATTATATGAGTAAGGGGAGTCGAAGGATGTATGGAAGATGGAAGTCCAAAAGATAACAGATCTAGGATTACCCTTGGTATCAAGTTTCATGACAGGGAATGGGAAATTATTTGATAGATAATAGAGCATGAGGTGGTATATGAAGGTGGTGTACTTGAAAACCCTTTCATTTTCTAGTCTCATGAACTGGTCATGAATTTTATCAGCAATAATGGAGGCATAATCATATTTGACAGGAGGTAGTTGTCGAGGAGTAAAGATAGACATCAATACTAGGGTCAGTTCATCTACATATTCACTGGTGTTGAATCCCATAATAACAGACATCCTCTCAATTATGATTTTTCCCATATCTGTGAAGAAAATTTACATGTAAGGAGGTGGATCTTTAGTTTGATATCTATATTCTATGAAGGTCTGACATAGGCGATTGAGTTCATATTGGGATAATTTAGTTGATTTCTCAAATAAATTTCAATGGAAATGGTGGTGAGAGCTTGACTAGAGTGAAATTGCAACATCTCGTTCACTGATTCAACAATTATTGGAAAGACGACTGTTTGACTGGGAGACATAATTGCTTTGTGGTTAGGGTCATAATTGGCATGGCAATGATGGATTAGTTTCGGGAAAGCATGAACAAAAGGGAGAAAGTATATGGGAAGATTGGATTCCCACAATCCTATGGCATCATAGCCATTCAAGTGGTTATCTCTACATTGGAAAAAGACTTTGAGGTGATTTTTTTATCAATGGCTAAGTCTTTTATCTGGAAGTCCTTATCCGCAAGAGGTAGATAGTCTAAATCTCGATGAGGAGAATTTATGAGTGCAACATTCAAAGCTACCGGGGCTTCCATTTCTAGTTCTTGTGGATTCAGAAAGGGAATTTAGGTTTTCTTTGTGGAATGGGCAAAACAGAGGCTATGGGGGACTTAAATGATGAAAGCAAGACATGAATTATAATGAATTTGGGAATTTTCGTCAATTTTCAGCGAAAACTAAATATTTGCATGGTTTTTGTCGGGAATTTGATAAATACCTCTTTTGGGGGATGAATAATGAAATGCAGGTATTGGAGCGGTTTGAGGGTTCTGGGCGGCGTCGACTGCAAGGTTTGGGAGTAGGTTGGCAGCTGAAAACTGTACTGGAACCCCTTGATGTTCTTTTGCATGGGTGCACAGGTTCACTGAATAAAACAATGAAAATGATTTTGTTTTTGTTTTATTTGCAAAAGTCAAAGATTGGCGGGGTTTAGAATTCGGGTGGGTGATGTCAATGAAAAACAACTTGACATTTTTTCATATTGTGGGGAGGAAGTAAGTGGTTTCAGGTCGCACTGCTTTTGGGGAAGGGCGGTAATGGACCCTGAACCTGTGATTCCATATATTATTTGATGCATGGCGGAGTACTGTTTAGGAAAACCGCTTTGTGATCGCACGTTAAGGTGCATTCACAAAGGGTCGTGCGATATGCATAAAGGCCATTAGATCTTGAGGACCTGATCAGATGGCTGTCAGGGGATATGAAGTGATGGGTTTATAATGGAGTGGGCCCCATACTTTAAAGAGTTAATTAATTGTATCAGGGTTGGCGGGATTGGACGGGGAGGCTGTTAATTAACCATGAGGGTTAATTAATCCTTATTAATGTGGCAGGATGATTAAGGGTTGTTAATTAACCATGAGGGTTAATTAATCCTTATTAATGTGGTAGGATGATTAAGGGCTGTTAATTAGTTACTGTTTAACTAATTAATCCCAATTAAAGATGTATTATGACTATAATTAACCAGGGGTAGGATATATAGAAATTCAGGGTTTTTATATTTAAATAATACGGGAGAGGGGAACGTTATAAGGGAATTATATAATATAAGTTAAAAATTAATATGATACTAAAATGAAAAGCGCTAAGAATAAAAATAGTTGATTTGTGTATTTAACTTAGGCTTAAGTGAAAAAAGGGTTTTTATGAGAAATTATGTAATTTTCCTAAGTAAAATAGGATTTTACTTAGGAAAAGACTTATGAAGGTGAATGAATGATTTATGAATGGTTTTAAGTACTTAGGTTTTTTAAATTATTGGGCCGAGGGTCCGGTCCCTTGAGAAGTCAGATAAATTCTCTGAACCCCTACAATTTAGCAAATACCTTAGTACTTAGCGGAAATTAGTGAATAATTAAGGAAAATGAGAAGGGGAGTTAATTATTCTGACTTTGCTTTGCTTGAGATGTTTTCAATGTACTGTATGCCTTGGCCTTGTGATGAAAGTAAAAGATTAACACATTTAGAGTCATCATTCATCACATATAATTTTGCAACATCATCTACCTACTCTACCTACTTTAACCTAGCATTTTTTCTTCTTATTAGGGTGCACTTAGACTGGAAAATCCTTATCAAATTTTTCTTTTCTTTACATAGTGATGCCTATCTAAGTTTGCAGTTATTACATCCAAGGGCTCAAATTAAACTATTGAGCTCCTTTTATTTACTCTACCTATCTACTTATCTACCAAGATTACACTGTTTGGTCAGATATTTATTCTCTATTTCTACAACATGAAATTGAAAAATGAATTAGCCAAGTTTAAACAGTTTGACTATTCATGAATTGTGGCATAAGTGACAAGCTGCACATAATTGTTTATTACACAAAGTGAAAAAGTAGTGGCATTTAGACTTGCACACTTTCCTGGTCTATCTTTTGTTTTGGGTTCATTTTCTTTCATTTTTTGACCATCTTTTATTCTTTTTACCCTTTGATTTTTCTTTTAGGGTATACCCTCTTTACATTTTTTAAATTTTTTTATTTTTTAAAATATGGAAAAAAATTGCAACAAGAAAAGGTATGAACATATTACATAGCTCATCAAGTCAATCATGACATATGACACCTATTGGTACATGGGCCTAACAGGACTTAGACCAAAAGAACCAACCAAGGCATCCCGAGGCTAAACCCCCTCACCCTCAACAATAGAAATCAAGCTTTACTGTAATTCATCTTGGATCACTAGGCCAACACAATAAACATGTAATAGTAGGGCTTTACCATGATCTCCACCAGATCACTAGGCCAAAACAAGCATTAATTCTATTGGACTTCTCCACCTATACCGTGAGGAATTTTCCTACCTCCTAGTTTCTTAGGCGTTATTGCAATCCACAGTGTGATCCATGGATCACTATGCCCTAAATTGAGACACCACCCTCTAGGCTTTATCGTTTATCCTGCCATTCATTGGTAATGATTCCTAGGCCTAATCAAGGGAAACCACCTCTATGCTTTATCGTATATCCTGCCATTCTTCGAAAAGGATTCTTATGCCCACCAAGGCAACACAAAATCTAGCTATGCCACAACCCACAGTCTAGTTCATGGGTTACTAGGCCATGTGTTCTATTATTCGAATATCCACTTCACTCAGCTTTGAATCCATCCACTAATCCAGATAAACCTAAACTTTAGAACCCCATCACACCATGGCTATCCAGAAATGGCAAGGCTAGGCTGAAAAGACTATCACACCTGGAAAAAACCATGCCATAACAGCAAAGAACACATGCAATACCATGCATGTCAAATCTAGAAAGGAAAGCACATATGCAAATTGACACCTGCAAATAATCCTGTTGTAGCTGCTTGATCCTACTCCTCCTTGCTCACTCCTTCCTTCCTCTTGCCTTCTTTTCCTTTCTTGACCCAATGCCAAAGTTCTCCAAGAAAACTCTAAGTGTCCAAGAGTGAGAGGGAGAGAGAGAGAGAGAGAGTAATGAGAGAGCTCCAAAACTGAACTATAAAAGGTACCAACTAATCCTCAGAAGCCTTTTTATCAATTAGGCCTCTTTTTCTTCATTTTCCATTATTTTCCTTCCTTTTCCTCCTCACATGAAACCTGTGGCCTTTCACCTTCCTATTCTCCTAATTTCCATTATTTTCATAAATAAATGTGCCAAAAATGCTATTTTGCCTTCCCAAATCCTTAGCCATTACCTTTGCCAATTTTCTTAGCCCTAATAAACCAAATGAACACCCACACTAGGATGTCTTGCCCAAAATTCATCTTGGAATAAGTGTCCCATCAATTGTGGTTGTTATTTTTCATTTATTAACTTTTATTACATGGAATTTTCATGAAGGCTATTACAACAAGATTTTAATTTGAGATCTGATTTAGTTGGAATTGATGTTTCTTTTCCTGACTCATTTCATCTTCCTTCATCATTAACACATTACACACAGTAGCCTTATTGATTTGATGAGTCTGCTACACCAGTGATTTCTCTATATATTTTATATCTTTATTCTATTGGTTTTGATTGCAATGAGGTATATGGTCTCAAAATCAGAAGATAAAAATATTGAACTCCTTGTTCATGATATTTTATATTTGCGATATTTAAAAGGTGAAGAGGAAGATTCTACATCTTTAAGGTTCAAGAAATTCCTCTGGTTAATTCATCCTCATTCTTAATATTTGGGGAGTCTCATTTGTTAGATACCAATTTTTTTGCCCCAAGGAAAAATCATAATTTTCATTGATATAAGAAAATTACATATTGTAGATGCATTGTCGCATATGCTATATAGTGAGGTTGTTCACCTATCAAAAAAGAATGTATCAAAAATGATCTTTAATTCTCCACGCAGGGAGAAACGTGTCTTCTGTGTTTTTCAAAGAGGTCAAAAAACTCCTCGCAGAGAGTACAATTGTCTATCTTATATATACAGCTAGTAGATCGAAATATACATATGTATTGATAAATTAAGCAAAAATATAAACATGTAAATTAGGCTTCTTTGGGCCATTTATGCTATGTAATCCATATATGGGCGATGGTAGTACTAATAGTGTTCACTGTCCCTCTGCTCCTGAATCATCTGTGTACCACGAGGCCGGTTTGCAACTTCCTTGGATAGTTGATCAGAAATCTAGTTATGTTCCCTGTAGATATGGTGACAAACAAAATGATAAAAATGTGTAATGAATATGTCTGCCTCTTCCAAAATAGGTCTCAGATAATATGCATGACAATTTGATATATTGTTTATCCACTTGATAACATTCTTGGAGTCCCCCAAGATTTGGATATTTATGCAATGTTTCTCCGTGGAAAAGTGTGGGAGATGTCTGATAGTGATCAACTCAACATAATTATTAGTGCCCCTTCCCAGGCCCATTTGTATTTTAAAGTAATGATAGTCAGAGAGGTATAGAATAGCACCCCCCCCACATCCTGCATCCTATGCAGATCCATCAAAATAACCCCAGGGGTAGTCTCGGTTGATGTCCTTAGGGACAATGTTCCTAGAGGGTGGAGCAACATTGTCGTCAGGGATGGAGTTATAGGTGGCCATTATGTGGGCAGAGATAGAGGGCCAATAAGGGATGGTATTTTGGAAGATGTATTAGTTTCATGTTATCCAAATAGCCCAGCAGAGTAGTAGGGGTAGGTTTTTGGCCTTGTTTGGAGCAGCTGTTGTCCACCATGATATCCATGCATCCAAAACAGATGTACCCTACCATCGACAGTGAATATTGATGGCCTGAAGGGTGGAATTCCACAGGTCCATAGTGATCGAGCAGTTTAAGAAGAGGTGATCGATAGTTTTAGTGTTATTCTTGCATTTGCAGCACCAAGATGGTCTGTGATGGGCTCTCTTGTTCAGGTTGTCCCTCGTGGGGGCCTTGTTCATGAGTGTTGTCCACATAAACAACCTCGTTCTAGGAGGTGCCTTAAGTTTCCATAGATGTTTCGACTAATGTTCGGTGGTTGATGGATGGTAGAGATACAAAGATATCCTTCCTTTGGAGAGTATTTTTGCATCGGCCCATATGATCTCATCTTCCCCCTCTGTAATCCTGATATGTGATTCAGTCAATGCAGAAATGTATTCCCCCTAGTGAGGATGCCAAATCTGAGGGAGATGTAGGTGACGTGCAATCTTCCATGCATGTTGAAATATAGAGGAGTGCTCTAGATCTTCTATGTGGCTAATGTTAACGATACCATAATTGTTGAGTAGAAGGGTGAAATCCTATGGGAGCCAGTGTGAGTTGCCGTTACTGATCCAAGGATCTAAACCAATGTGAACTGATGAGACAGACTGTATTTTCCATGTGATCCCATCTCAGATGAGGGGCGGGGATCTTATTACTGCTTTCCATATGATGGATATCCCATACTTGTTCCAGTTGGGTCATCGGATTCAGTCCATTGTATTGTGGGGGGGTATATATTTCGAGTATGCCACCCTTGTCCATAAGTTGCTTGTAGTAACCAATTGCCATCCTAACTTAGCATCCAGTGCAGTTGAGAAATCATCTAGTCTTTTAATTCCCCGTCCTCCCCATTTCTTTGGTAGTGCCAGAAACTCCCATCTAGCCCAGGAAAAAAATATTCCTGCCTGTTTTTCCTTCCAAAGAAATCTGCAGCAGAGATTCTGTATTCAAGAGAGTATGCCCATATGGATCTAGGCTAGGGACATCCAATATATGGGGGTAGCTTCAAGTACAACTTTAATAAGGACCATACGACCCACTCTTGAGAGGTACTTGAGGTGCCAGATATTAATTCTTCGCTCTAGCTTAGAAATTAACCATGTCCAATTAGAAATCTTATATCTAATAGGTTTTAGTCGATAACCCAGGTACCTAGGGCCATCATCCAACTATTGTAGAGTGAATGGGAATATGTGAAGGGCAAACTGAATTTCATCAGGTGAGCATCCTGATACCGTGATTGTGGATTTTAGGTTGTTAATATTCATACCAATAGCAATTAGAAATATAACCATGATGTTTTGTAGATCAGTCAGATCCCCTATACCTCCATTAAGGAAGATCAACACATCATCTACAAAGAGCAGATGGGTCAGTGTGCATCTGTCTGTAATCCTAATGCCCTGCAGTCTTCCCATCCTGTGTTGTTCCAATATGAGTTTGTTGAGGCCCTCCATAATGAAAAAAAATAATAGAGGGAAGAGAGGGCATCCCTGCCCGAGGCCTCTTTTTGAGTGAAAGAAAGAGAATTCCGATCCATTGATAAGGACATTGAAATTTATATTTGTTATGAAACACATGATCCATTTTATAAACTCTATGGAGAAACCAAGATGGGTTAAGAGAATTCTGATGTATAACCAACTAACACGATCGAAAGATTTGGAGAGGTCTACCTTGAGAATCATACCTTGCAATTTCTTCATCTGAACAGAGTGCAACACCTCTTGTGTAATTCCTATAGCTTCATGGATCTGATGGTCCTAAAGGAAAGTGAATTGTTCAGAGGAGATATGTGAGGATAAAATGGGATAGAGGCGATTAGCAATGATCTTGGCAATGATATTATAGATACAATTACAGAGGGAAATGGGATGGGAGCTGTCAAATGAGCCAGGGTTATTAGATTTAGGGATGAGCGCTATGAATGTGGTGTTGTAAGCCTCGTATCTGCCCAAAGATTCTGCAATCTTCAATGGCCTTGAGGAGGTCTTCTCCAAGAAGTTCAAAGAAAGCAATATAGAACTCAACCATCTAACCATCTGTTCCTGGACTCTTGTCTCTCTTGAACCATTTCAGTGTGGCTTCAAGCTCCACCATAGTAACAGCCTTGTTGAGGTCCATAACATCCTCCTAGTCCACGAACCGGGGGAACAATTGTTCCACTTTGATTATATCAGCCAATGATACATTGTGGGGAGATTTGTAGAGCTGCTTGAAGTGAGATGTGCCAAGGGAGGCTAAGTGTTGAAAGGTATTCACTCTGATGCTATGTTCATTATTCAAGTGCCAAATGGTGTTAATTTATTTTCATCCATTGGAAAACTTATGATAGAATTTTGTGTTATCATCACCTTCAAGAAACCAAATGGCTCTGCTTCATAACCTCCATGATTCCTCTCTGTCTTTCAGGATTTTTCCTCTCTGTGCTACTAAGGTTGTGAGCCTCTCATTTTTTTCAGGTGATGTGTATCCCCTCCCATGCTCATCTTCCAGTGCAACAATCTCAGCTTCAGTGCCTCTCAGGGTTTGATCATCCATCAATCTCTTATTGTGTGCCCAAGTTTTTGATAGTCTCTTCAACTCACTTAGATTGTGGGCAAAACCTTCAGCTATGTTCCCACTTGCAACAGAAAGGTGTGATTTCCAATAATCAATTACAGGTTTAATGTAAACAATGTAAACTTTGAAACGAGAACTATAAACTCAAAATGGGAACTCTAGCCAAAAACCCTTAAAAACATTAAAAATAGTGCTAAAAACGAAAAGTGTTGATGTTGGAATAACACCTTTTTTTTTTCTAGGATAAATTTTGAACATGTTTTAAAAATGCCAGTGAAAACTAATTTTTTGTGCAAAAATTGTCTAAAAAATACCCTCAAAACAAAAAGTGTTGGTGTTGGGATAACACTTTTCTTTTTTCCTTTTTTTTCAAAGGTAATATTTCAACATTTCGAAATAATAGCATAAAATATTTTATCATGACCTTGAAAAAAATTAAAATTTCAAACAAATAATGAAAACATAAAATAAAATTAAAAATTAAAACAATGAAAAAACACAAAACAAAAAAAATTAAAAATTAACAAAACATAAATTAAAGTATATATATATATATATATATATATATATATATATATATATATATATATATATATAATAAATAAATAAATAAAAACAAAAATAAAATAAAAAACTTAAAAATTATAAACAAATAAATAGTAAAAAAAAAATGGAAAAGCAAAAAAAAAAAAAAAAAAAACTTGTAAACCATAGAAAAAAAGGGCAAAAGAAAAGAAAAGAAAAATTAAAACAAACTATAAAATTAAATAGGTAAAAATTTAAAAATTTAAAAAACATTATCAAAAAACTGAAAAAAAAAAAAAAAAAAAAAAAAAAAAAAAAAAAAAAATTAAAAAAAAAATTAAAAAAAAAAAAAAAATTAATAATTAAAAGCAAACTAAATTTAATAAAAGATAGAAAATTAACAAAAAAAATTAAAAACTATTAAAATCAAGATTAAAATGTTAATAACTTAAAAAAAAAATATAAATATATATATAAAAAAGACAAAAAAAAAAAAAAATTTAAAAATTATCTCATTAACCAAAAGACAAAAAAAAAATAAAAAAATAAAAAAATTTATCTCATAAACCACAAAAGAATTAGGAAAAATATTTTAAAAATTAATATATATATATATATATATATATATATATATATAATTTAGTAAATAGAAATAGAAAAAATAAAAAAAGCATTAATAAAAACTACGAAAAAAATTAAAAACAAACTAGATTAAAAAAAAAAGAAAAAGAAAATTAACAAAAGTAAAAATAAAGATCTAGTAAAATTAACATTAAAAACATTTAAAAAGAAACTAAAAAAACAAAAATTCACTGAAATTAAAACAAGAAAACCCAAAAAAAAAATTAAAATTTTAAAAATATATGTCTTTTCAAATTAAAAACAAAAAACATTTAAATTTTTTAAAGAAACATGTATTTTTCTATTTAAAAAATAAGAAAAAAAAATTATTAAACTTATATTGACTCCTACAGCCGTTGGAGACTTTGCTCATGCTATTTAACAAGGAAAGATGGATGATTTTTCAACTTGTCCTGACGATGAACCACACTTGTTGGTTCGAAACGGGTCAACAAATTATTTATCTTGTGATTTATGCCGAAAAATTTCTCTTAAAGTTTAAATTTTCTTTTCAACATATTTTTTTTTTTAAATATATATTAAAAATTTAAAAAAAAAATTAAACCATTTTTTTTTTTAATAATTATTGAATTGAGGCTTCTGTGATCCATACTATTTTTAAGAAGAGATTTCAGCGTAAATCACATTTAATTTTATAAATGTTTTCTAACCCTGAAATATCTTCTTAAAAAAAATTATTAATTTTTTTTTTAATAAACAAGCTATTTTTATTTAAAACAATTTTTTTTAACGTTTGTTATTTAAAAGAAAAAAATTTATTAAAAAAAAAAATCGCCCTCTAGGCCGCTGTGGTGGCGCAGCCCCGGGCGGAGGGCCTGCATGGAGGCCTCCGCCTGGGGCCGCACCACGACGGGCAGCTAGGAGGGCAGAAGGGCGATTCCGGACCATGACAAGCAGCCAGGAGGGTGGAGCAGCAATTTTGGGAATCGCCCTCTGCCCTCTTGGCCACCCGTGGTGGCGTGGCCTTGGACAAAGGCCTCCATGCAGGCCTCTGCCCGGGGCCGTGCCACCATGAGACCCCAAGAGGGAAATTTTTTTTTTTTAAATAATAAACGTTAAAAAAATTGTTTAAAAAAAAAACTTGTTTAAAAAAAATATTTTTTTTAATAATTATTTAAAAAAAAAATTAATTTTTTTTTAATATATATATATATATTTAAATAAAAAAAAAATTTGTTTGAAAAAAAATTTAAATTTTTTAATTTTGTGTTTTAAATAAAAAAGATAAGTTTAATAAATTTTAAGGAATTTAGACTTCTGTGATCCATAGCATTGTTTAGATAATCTTCGGCAAAATCACATAACCAATCTTTTGTCAACGCGTTTCGAACCAACCAGTGTGGTTCATCGTCAGGACAAGTTGAAGAACAGATCCAGCTTAGCCTGTTTAAATAGCTAGAGCAGAGACACCAACGGTTACCTGGCCAAAGGTTGACTCAGGGAGCAAGGTCAAAATTAGTTATATAAGGTAAGAAATACATAAATATATCAATGATAAAATTATAAATAAATCAAAAATAAATAAATATATATAAATTTAGTTAAAATTAGGTGTGAGTTAACCAAATTAATATATAAATAAAGTAATAATAAATTATTTATTTATTAAAAATATATAACTATATAAATAATAATTTATATTTATTTATTTATTAAATAAAAATAAATATAAAATTAAATACATAAATATATAGAATTATAAATAAATCAAAAATAAATAAATATATATAAATTTAGTTAAAATTAGGTGTGAGATAACCAAATTAATATATAAATATATAAATAAAGTAATAATAAATTATTTATTTATTAAAAATATATAACTATATAAATAATAATTTATATTTATTTATTTAAATAAATAAAATTAATAATAATTTATATTTATTTATTTATTAAATAAATATAAATATAAAAATATAAATTAATACATATAATAGCAAAGGTAAATTATTTACTTAATTTATATAAATGGTATTATTAGTGAGGTAAATAAATAAAATCATATATAAACATATAAGTTTAGTTATATTAGGTGGAGATAACTAAATATATAGATATATAAATAAAATAGTAAATTATTTATTTATTTTTATTTTTTTAAATAAATATATCAATAATAAAAATATATGTGTTTATTTATTAAATAAATAAATAAATATAAAATTAATAATTAATAATTATAATAGTAAATTATTTATTTAATTTATATAAATGGTAATTATTAGTGAAGTAAATAACTATATAAATTTAGTTATATTAGGTGTAAGATAATTGGGCAAAAGATAGTTATATTAGATAAATATTCCAATAAAATTATTAAAGTTAATTCTGTCATTAGGTAATTAAATTATTACTTATATGGTTTAAAAAGAGTTATAGAAGAACTAAATATAAAGGCATAAACAATTGACATTAAGGAAACAAAAATTCAAATTTAACTAAAATATACCCAATAGTATCATAAACGGGATACGGTTAATACACTAATTAGCCTGAAATTAATAATAACCTAAAAAACTCAAACACTCCACAATATTAGGACCAACCCGCCAAAAACAAACTAAGGGAGAGGGAAGACAGAAACCCTAAGACCTAACAAACGGGGAATGAGGAGGCTTAGGAAGCCAAGGCTGGGACCCAGCAACTGCTAATCCTCCAGCCATCATCCCTTCCTCCGGGCCAAGAAGGAGCCTTCAATCCATAGGGTCCCTAAAGATCATATCATGGGTGTGAACCTTCCTTACATCCAAGGGACCACGGACAGGATTGCGAGGATTCTAAAGAAGTACGATGTGCCCGCAACTTTTAGACCTCTCAACACTATCCGGGGCTCCCTCAGGTCGGTGAAAGACCCGATTGACCCTAAGGACATGAAGGGCGTATATATCATTCCCTGTTCCTGTGGGACCCCTTATATTGGTGAGACTGGTCGCTCTATCAACCAACGGATTAGCGAGCATTCGACTGACTTAAGGCATGGTAGGACCAAGTCCTCAGCCTCGGCTGAGCATGCAGAGAAGACTATGCATCATGTATGTATAGAGGAGGCTCAAGTCATTGCCAAAGTTAAGCAGTTTCACCATCGCAAATTTAGAGAGGCCCTGGAGATTGAGAAAAGGCCAAACAATCTTAATAGGGATGATGGCTGGAGGATTAGCAGTTGCTGGTCCCAGCCTTGGCTTCCTAAGCCTCCTCATTCCCCGTTTGTTAGGTCTTAGGGTTTCTGTCTTCCCTCTCCCTTAGTTTGTTTTTGGCGGGTTGGTCCTAATATTGTGGAGTGTTTGAGTTTTTTAGGTTATTATTAATTTCAGGCTAATTAGTGTATTAACCGTATCCCGTTTATGATACTATTGGGTATATTTTAGTTAAATTTGAATTTTTGTTTCCTTAATGTCAATTGTTTATGCCTTTATATTTAGTTCTTCTATAACTCTTTTTAAACCATATAAGTAATAATTTAATTACCTAATGACAGAATTAACTTTAATAATTTTATTGGAATATTTATCTAATATAACTATCTTTTGCCCAATTATCTTACACCTAATATAACTAAATTTATATAGTTATTTACTTCACTAATAATTACCATTTATATAAATTAAATAAATAATTTACTATTATAATTATTAATTATTAATTTTATATTTATTTATTTATTTAATAAATAAACAAATATATTTTTATTATTGATATATTTATTTAAAATAAATAAATAAATAAATAATTTACTATTTTATTTATATATCTATATATTTAGTTATCTCCACCTAATATAACTAAACTTATATGTTTATATATGATTTTATTTATTTACCTCACTAATAATAACATTTATATAAATAAAGTAAATAATTTACCTTTGCTATTATATGTATTAATTTATATTTTTATATTTATTTTTATTTAATAAATAAATAAATATAAATTATTATTAATTTTATTTATTTAAATAAATAAATATAAATTATTATTTATATAGTTATATATTTTTAATAAATAAATAATTTATTATTACTTTATTTATATATTTATATATTAATTTGGTTAACTCACACCTAATTTTAACTAAATTTATATATATTTATTTATTTTTGATTTATTTATAATTCTATATATTTATGTATTTAATTTTATATTTATTTTTATTTAATAAATAAATAAATATAAATTATTATTAATTTTATTTATTTAAATAAATAAATATAAATTATTATTTATATAGTTATATATTTTTAATAAATAAATAATTTATTATTACTTTATTTATATATTTATATATTAATTTGGTTAACTCACACCTAATTTTAACTAAATTTATATATATTTATTTATTTTTGATTTATTTATAATTTTATCATTGATATATTTATGTATTTCTTACCTTATATAACTAATTTTGACCTTTCTCCCTGAGTCAACCTTTGGCCAGGTAACCGTTGGTGTCTCTGCTCTAGCTATTTAAACAGGCTAAGCTGGATCTGTTCTTCAACTTGTCCTGATGATGAACCACACTGGTTGGTTCGAAACGCGTCGACAAAAGATTGGTTATGTGATTTTGCCGAAGATTATTTAATAAATTTTGTTTTTTATTTTTTAAATAGAAAAATACATGTTTCTTTAAAAATTTTAAATGTTTTTTAATTTTTTTGGTTTTTTTTATTTTATTTTATTTTAAAAGACATATTTTTAATATATATATATATATATATATATATATACAGCCCCAAGGGTTAGCCCAAACTGGTCAAGTCGTGCCTCGCCAAAACGGGAGGTCACAGGGTCGATTCTACCCGAAGCCCTTGGGGTTAGGTCTGTGATGGCCGAGGGGTGTGATCCTAGAGATCAGCCCTAGTTATTTCGTGGACGTAGACTGCATCCCCTGACCACGGGTGTACGTGAACCACCGGGGAAAAATATATATATATATATATTTTAGTTTTTTTTTTTTTTTTTTTTTTTTTAATATTTTAAATGTTAATTTTACTAGTATTTTATTTTTATTTTTGTTAATTATATATATATTTTTTAATCTAGTTTGTTTTTATTTATTTATTTTCTTGTTTTTGTTAATGTTTTTTTAATTTTTCTATTTTGATTTACTTATATATATATATATATATATATATATATATATATATTTTTTTTTTTTTTTTTATTTTTTTTTTTTTAAATTATGTTTTTTTTTTCAAATTCTTTTATGGTTTATAAGATAGAAAAATTTATTAACATTTATATGTGTGTGTGTTTCTTGAAGTAATCAACATTTAAAAAAATAAAAATAAAACAACTTGAAAATTCGTGAAATAATCATAATTTAAAAACAAATGGATATAATAAATTTTAAAGTGTGAAAAATAAATCCTCTAAAAAAAAGGTATGATGTATAACATATTTCAAAATCAACATAAAAATTACTAACATTTAAAAACAAATATTTATATTTGATACATAAGAATATTTAAATTATCAAAAATATGCTCTAAAAAATAAGAATTATATTCTGCATCACCACTTTTCAAAATTGGGTCACGTTTTTACTACCTCTAAAAAACAGGTAGTTGTATCGATTATTTAAAGTGCCAAATCTTATGTTCTAAAAAAAATATGTGTGTTCTGCATCGCCCCTTTTCAGAATCGGGTCAATTTTTTTCTATCTCTACGAAATGGGTAGCAATATCAGTTCTCGTTTCAAAGTTTACATTGATTGTAGCAAACATCTCCTCCTAGAATAAGGTTATCGACTTGTAGAAGATTGGAGCTTAACAGATGCTCCTAGTAGGCTCCTCTATTTGGCATGGACCATATATGTTAATGAGTCTGATGTCTGTGCCTAATTCAGATTAGTAGATTTCCATCCCAATATGACCTAATCCTCCGCAAATGTCATATAACTTGATAGTCCTGGTATTGAACACCATCGCAACTCCTCTTGATCTCCAATTTACATCAAGGGCATGAAACAACCAACCGGGAAGCATGGATTCAAGGAGGTGAGTGATGGCATCAGCTAAACCCAAGGTTTCCTGAAGGAGTATGACATCTACTAGCTCAGTACTTAGCATCCTCTGAAATGATAGTTTTTTCTCAGGACTAGCTAACCCACGACAGTTGTAGGAGAGTAGCATCATGATGGAGATGGCACCAGGGTGTTTTGTGCTCTAAGATAATGGTCAATGGCTAGTTGGCGTCCTGAGATGACTTCCACACTAGCTTGTTGTTTGGATTTTGAGAGGGAGGAGGGTTTTCCCTAAAGAGGTTTCAAAGGGATGGGAGGGGGTACAATACCAATCCTGATTGAATCAAGAGACTGTGATTGAGATATAGATCTGAGCGATTAATTGTGAGAGTGAGACCCCTTCTTCGATTCAGAGGATAAGGCAGGGGTGTTCGCCTCTAGGAAGGAAAGGGGTGGAAGAGAATGTGGGGGGGAGGCTGCAGAGAGTAGGCCAAGGATCGAGGAGTCAGACAGGAAGATGCAGCACCATGATGACCAACACAGGATGGTGAGAGAAAACAAGACAAAGAAGTGAAATTCAAAGTGCAAGGAGTAGAGAGAGGCATACCTGAAGAGAGTGCAGCCCCTGCAACTGCCTGAGCCCTAGTCATAGGAGGAGAGGGTGGCTGAATGGGAGCATTGTCGCACTTCTTCGAATTCTCCTTGTCCTTATTTGTCAATACTACTTCAGTGTTGGTGCACTACTAAGGTACCTTGGCAACTTTGGTTGGGATTGTCTTCCCCTAGTCCACTGCTTTAGTTTTCCCGTTCAAAGGGAAATCCTTAAATAAATGTCCCACCTTGTGGCACCTCCTGCACCAGAATGGGACCCCCTCTTAATCAAGGATCTGTACTTGAGAGTAATGTTTCCAGTGCAGGGTAATGTGCTCTTCCAATCCCTCCCTAGTATCAAGATGAACTAGATGCCCGAGTAAAAGTATGATTTATCATGCTCCAAATAGGTTCCTAGAGCATTCCCGATGCTCCTGAAAATGTCCTCCGACTAGAAGTGAAGAGGAAGGCCTGGTAATCTGACCCACAATGGTCCTGCACCCAACTGCTCTCTCTCAGGGTCGAAGAGAGGGTTCCATCTTTTGAGGAGCACAGAGGTTTTCTGAATGTGCCAGAAACTAGATAATACCTAGGTGGTATGCTCAACTGTAGAAAAACGAAACACAAACCATCCCCGCATGAAGGTTTGAACAAAAGGTAGTTCATCCATGTGGTGTCCCCAAATCTCTGTAGTCCATTGCCTAAGCCTAGCCGTGGTGTAGTTCCTCCCTCAAACCCTACCCACCAAAACCCTATCAACAGTGTCCATGGCTTCGCCCCACTGGATATCCTCACCCAAACATAAAGCAATATTCTGGGTCCTAACCTTAACACACTTCACCTTTTTCCCTGGCCTGTGACCCTTGCTAAATTATTCAACTTGATGAGCTGGATGATGGGAATTATTTTAGTCTGGTCCAAGCCTTGTAGGGTGCACTTCCAGGTCTGGAGGAAATCCTGCAAAACAACCAGAGGTGGGAGGCATCAAATGTTGAGGAAAAGGGGTTCCTTGAGGTAGTACTAAGGGTCCTCCTGTAGGGGTAGATGAAGGGTAATGTGGAGCAACAAACTGAGCATGTTGTGAGTGACATAAGGGTTCAATGGAGTGGTCAGGTCCTATGCAACTAGCCATGAACTTTAGGGATGCCAGCGATTGGGGGGAGGGGAGAGCAGAAGCTGACCAAGGGAGGGGGTCTTCAGGTAGGGAAATGGTCGAAAAGGAGGGACCCGAAAGCGATGGCAAGGGTGCAAGGACATTCAATAGTTCATATTTTGAGGGAACAACCCTTCCTAAATCGGGGAAGGATATGTCCAGATGGAAACATCAGAATATGGGTCATTGGAGTAATCAACCTGGTCGAGCTCCATACCTAACCATCCAAAAATGACGTGCTAGCTGCCACCAAGAACCGCGATCTATTGTCTTCGTAATTGCACCACCTGTGGAGGGTAAATGGGACTAGGGAGAAGTTCACGGGTGTAAGGAGGGAATGACAATGGGAAGCGAAAGAGTTGGTACCGTAAAGGATGGTCAAGCATCAGAAGTAGTGCAGGTTCTACAGGGAATAAAATAATTCCAAACCCTAGTCTGTATCAGGCTCAGACTAAGGGGCTTTCCGTAGCTCCATTTTTCCAAATTTTTTCACCTTTCATGCTCAGTTTCTTCTTTCCACATATAAATTAATTAAGTGAAGGTTGCAGTGTATGTATTTCAATATTTTCCATAGGAAAGTGCAAATAACTTGTTCATGTATATCTAACAAGTAGGAGAAAAATCATCAGTTATTGTAGTAGGGAATTCAGTTTAGGAAATTTCACACCTTACACTCTCTAGATCAAGAAAATTTACTCCGGAAAATTATCCTACCCCTCACTACAAGAAATCTCCTTGAACACCTTCTTTGGCAACTACTGTGCTACTCTCTTGAGAAAATCGATCTTTGATCTCTCACCCGATGTGTTCATTCGAAATCAGATACCAATGATCAAATTAGTTAACAACTATCATCCTATCAACAATGTATATACAGATACCTTTAATGATAGTTGTTCATATTCACTTGTTGACCTCACTAAGCCACTAAAATTTGATGATCCACCTTTTGAAATTTTAGGTACTTGTCAGGAAGTTGAGGAACTTCTGATTCTGTTGATGCTTATGTTAGGTTCTCACAATCCTTATGATATCCTTGAACTAGGTCATATTAGGGTTTCATCACAAGATTCTCTTTCAGCATCGTCTCACCGAATGAAAGCTCATATTTGAAAATTTCTGATTTGAGTGATGTTTCTTCAGGAGAATATTTTCATCTTCTATTAGCCACTATGAAATACTCTATGTATCCTAATTTTTTTGTTGAATCACATACACCAACAATTGTTTTAAATCCTTCAGGTTATCACCTTTCTAGTGTCAATTGTGATAAGGCACATGTTGGTGTTATCTTACTTTCAGAAGACAAAAGGAATAAGAACCTTGCCCATATTTCTTCCGATTTCAAATACACTATAGACGAGGGAAGAAATCACATGATTCATCTCTTTCATGAGACTCATCCAATTGAGTCATCTCCATCTTGGAAACCAGAAGAATCTTATATGTTGAACAACCAGTCTGTTAATGATGTAACATCTAACCAAACCAACGGTATAGTTAATAATGATGTCGATGTCATAGTTGATGATGATTATATGCATTCACATGTTGATCTTAAAAATCCACTGAAATTTGATGATATGCAATTTCAGGGTTCAAAAGTTTGTCAGGATGATGAGGTACTTCATATTTTGCTAATGGTTATGTCAAGTCCTCATTTTCTTGGCAAGATCGCTGAGCAAGATCAGATTATGGTTTTCTCTTTGGATTCCTCTCATACTGCAATTACATTATATGAATGTTCATATTTGGAATATTATCTAGGTTTTCAAGCCATTCGTTTTGAATATCATGATAGAATCACATATTAGTTGGAGGAGTCTTATCTAGCAAGCTCTACCGCTAATAAGGAGTTTCAATTTTATCTTGAGATTTTTATGAGTGAAAATGCAAATGTACACATTTCTGAGTGGTCTTTAGGATTTTCATGTTTATCATTCTATTTATCAAGATAGAGTTGTGGCTTAGTTAAAACAATATTTTTAGGCATGTTTCCCTGCCAACAAGTGTGACCTTCTAGCTCTTGTGCATGATTTATATATAAGTAACTTTGTTTATGCACAATACTTTATACTATTTTTAATCATTGACATCCTTGTTTTTGCAAGTTGGGAACAATTGTAGTGGCTACAATGGAATTTTCACTTCACATGACATTATAAACTTGTGATTAAATTAGGTTTCAGGTTTACACTAATTAGGATTTTCTTGTTAGAATAATCATTCATACATTTTTTTCTTGTATTTCCTTTATTGCAAGTAGTTTTTCTCATTTCATAACAATATGCATGTATCTTATGCAAGTAATTTTGTTCATTTCATAACATTATGCATATATATTACATTCATTTTCCTACATTACTCTTGAATGTATCACATGTAGGAATTGTCTACATAAGAATTGTGTGGCCCTTTAAGTTGCAGTTCACTGATTTTTCTTACATTACATTGAATTGCACCACATTGTTTTCCTATATTGCATGTAGCTTCGTTCACTACATTACATCATGCATTCATTTTTCGCTTAGAATTATCTTCTCCTTGCATTGCATTCACTTCTTATTTACCTAGCATATCCTTTGTTCTCTATTCTACATGGCACTACATTTGTTTTCACATTGTCATTTAAGCCTTATTCTCTGCATGCTCCTTACAAACCTTTTATGCTTTGATGATCTTCTCTTATGCTTACTTGCACATGTTGAAACTCTAGAAGATATTCTTTGGTCACTTTCCCTTAATTCTAAAACCATAACCAAATGGTTGCATCTGATTGTGATGGATTCTCCAAGAGGAAACCTCTCATAGATCCAATTATTAAAACTATGTCCTGAACATACTTCCTATGAGTCTGACCCATTTCCAAGGAAAATACAAATAGGTTCCCATGGCTAACCCTAATAAATTCATATGACCTATATCTATAGCTTGAACCCTATGTCCCACATGGTCCCAAATATTTCAATGGTATGTTTTCATTGTCCACCTATCAATTAGAGATATTATGTAGAAATGTGGCATGAGGGAAAATCTAAGTCAGAAAAATCCTTTAGTTTTTTCTAACAAGGAACAACCTCTCTTGACCATAAATAAGTTGGGATCCCTCATTCTCTATGGTGTAATAAACACCCAATAAATGATTCCAATGTGCATGCAAAAGAAAATTAATTAAATGGAGGGTAAAGGATTGATAAAGGATTCTTGCGCAAAGGTGATACAAGAAATTTCAATGGGGAACTCAATAGGCTTGTTGGTAGTGAAGAAATGTTTGTGATTTCTTGAGTGACTGGGATACTGAACAAGCCTTCTAGCAGTGGAGCAACACAAAAAACTCACTTTAAAATTCCAAGTATAAGCCCTTTGTCATGTTATTTGCACCATCATCAAAGACTTACATGTGTGATATCTTGTTTTAGCATGTAAATACTGACATGACCTAAAGAGGGAGATAGAGGAAAGGCATATCTTTAAAAGGACAAGTAACCCAAAGTGATACCCACAGTATCTAGTTCAACACTTCCTTGCATTAATAATGAGACTCTATTTTATCAAAGGGATGTAGGTGGATATGTTGGATTCTACCAGTAGTTCATCATGTGTTATAGCCACTACAACACCACTCAAAATTTCTACCTTGTATAGATAAATTTCAGTCCCCTCTGCTTTTCAAGGCCTTAGTAAATTCTTTGTCGAATGTGACGGTCAAAACCATTTAATAAAATAATTATCATCAAGGCTACAAGTTCTTGTATGTCCATGAGGTGCATCTCCTATGCTTACTTATCTTGCTTTATCCTCATCATTAGGGTTTATGGAATTTTGCATGCATTCATCTTGCAAAGGATGTTTCAACACTACATCTCCATTGGTTGTTATGTAGTTTGTAGGAATTAATTTTTTAAGAAGAATCAAAGTTATACTTATGTGCACATTTTATATTCGCAAGATTTTGGATGAGGATGTAGTCAAAATAGGAGGCTTACTACCACTAGTAAAAACTCCTAATGGGAGTAGATACTATTATGTCGGTAGGGTTATACGATGCATTAGGATTCATTTGTGGTTCAACATCAACATATTGTAGTAGGGATCAATCTGGCTCATCCATACTTGAGTTTGCAAGTGATAATGATCTTTTCATTAAACTTTGAAGGGTTTGTATTTTTTTCCTTTGTCACAAGTAGCAGTTGCAACTTTCAATGCTAGTCTGCTTGACTTCTAGAAATGTGATTTGTGACTAGCCTATCAAGCTTCTACTAATGTGATTTGTGACTAGCCTCTACTAATGTGATTTTTGACTATCGTATCTAGCCTATGCTAATGTGATTTGTGACTAGCCTATCTAGCCTCTGCTAATGTGATTTGTGACTAGCTTATCTAGCCCCTATTAATGTGATTTGCGACTAGCCTTTAATGATGCAATTTACGACTAGACTCTCTAGCCTTTGCCGATGTAATTTACAACTAGCCTCTACTGATGTTATTTGTGATTTACTCATTACCCTCTACAAATGCAACTTTCAACTAAGGCTATTCTCATCCTAGGCAAAAAATCCAAGGCACACTTTGAAACTGTGATTGTCACTAGAAAATTGCAACTATGACTACAAAGTGCCACTGTCACTAAAAATTGTGATTGTGACTACATGGGTGGCTGTGACTAGAAATTATGATTACGACTAAAAAGGGTCATTGTCACTCATGGGGGATTCACTTAATGAACCTCTGACATATCACCTGCATTCATGACATACTAAACAATACCCTTTATTTGACTACATATTGGAAAATACCTCTAAAAATCTCATTATTCAACCCTCCAACAATACGCATCCAGTACACCTTCCTAATTATAAAAACCCCTACTTTCACTAGATATTGTAGGTATCCATTTTTTCATTAACATTTTTTATACCCCTTTATATTTTTTCATTAACTTTGAGCTCTATTTTTTATACTTCGCAATATAAAAACCATTCACCCCCTATTATATACTCAATAGATTATGTCATTTTTCCTCAATATATACCCCCCAATATGAACCCATGTGGTATGGTATTTCTCCCATAGTGAAGTCCCCATGTTGTCACTATACATTGTGATTACGACTACAAGGGTGATTGTGACTAGAAATTGTGATTGCGACTATAAAGGGTAATTGTCACTAGAAATTGTGATTGAAACTATGAGGGTGACTATAACTAGAAATTATGGTTTCCACTATAAAGGGTGACTATTACTATAAAGTGTGACTAGAACTACAAGGAACACAAAAGGTCATAAGGAATATGAAAGGTCATGGAGAAGGTGAAAAGCCACCTCTCCAATTGTATAAATATACCCTCACACCTCATTTAGAAGGGAATTTAGCACTTGAGCTGCATATAACATTAGAGAGTTATTTTGTGTGAGAGGAGCTAGAGGTACTCAGCTCTTGGAAGATAGTAAGGCAAGTTGTGGTGAGGATAGGGTTTTTCTTTAGAAAATGGTATGAGAAACCCATGTTCCACTATTGGGCTTTCATGGTTTGCAAGACATGTACTTGAACTTACAACACGAATAATGAGAAGTTCTTCACTTTCAACATTAATTCTTGTGCATATTCATAGTGGTTTTATTGGTTGTTTAGTATTTCCATTGTGTTTATGTGTGGGCTTTTATGTGGGTGATATGTTAATAAACTAATTCATGGCTCATGGCTTGCATGTCCGCTTTAAATATTTCTTTCTTATTTCACACTATGCTAGTAACTTATAATTAACTTCTGACACTTTCCTATTCATGTATGTTTGAGATGGATTTAACTCACTAATTCTTCTTGAGGCATGCTTCTTATTATCATTTTTTTGTTACATCCTGTTAGAAAATCATATATTACAAAGCATTTGAACACATAAAATATTGTGGAAACACAAACATGAAAAACACATAAAACAAGAGAGACAAAGATATACGTGGTTCACCCAATTTGGGTTACGCCCAATTGGAGAAACAACCAATCCTTCCTTTTATATTATCCACAAAATGAAGAGATCAACCTACAAAAAATCTGTTGTAACTTCCTCTTCGCTCTCACACAACTTCCCCTCTCTTTCTCGCACAAAATCATTATACACAACCACAATACAATTCTCTCATATAAGCTGAAGGTTTCCTTCTAGGGAAAAAACCCTAAATTAACATAACTTCTACCGTCAAATCATCCGCCTAATGAAGGGCCTAGATTGACTATGAAATTGCAATATTTTATAAGGAAAATTTTCTTCTAATTTTTGGCTTCGAGGACCCACTGGCTCCCAGACCCCCTTGGGGGGAACATGTCCCCCCTGCATGGAGGGGTCTACAGTATTCCTGGGGTATACATCCAGTTGGAACAAGACCTCTGAATCAGGAAGATAATCAGGCTCCACAGCTAACACATCCTCGTATTTCATTTTTTAGGTTACAAATCATGAGTTGATCTCATTCCCATTATCCAAGCATTTCATTCCTACCCTCACTCTTTTTTCCCCGCATTTGATGACCAAGAGAAAAACATTCATGGTGGCAACTGAGCCCATATACCAGATGGGGCTCCTATCCCAAACAATGTGAGGTCTAATTGGGACTTCTAACTGTTAACTGGACATTTTTCCTGTCAACACATCCAAATTGTAAATTTTGACCTCTTAAATGACCATGAGCCTAAATTTGATCATAGACCTTTAACCTTAACTCTAAACTTCACAATTCACAATGACTGCATGCAAAATGTGTCTCTTCTTAAAGTATTTAGATATGGATCTGCACCTCTTAAATTCTAAAGATAACATTGAAAACCTCTATCATAATTTCACTACAACACTTTATGCTTCCATTAGCAAGTTCTCTATTGCAGTGTTATATAAAAAGAATAATATAATTCCCAGCCCTTGGTATGATAATGATTGTAAAATTGACAAAAAAAATGTATTTTGAGATGCTCCTAACAAAATTTAAAACTTAATAAGATAAATAAGTACAAAGATCTCATTAAAAGGAAGAAAAGGTACTATATAAATAGAAAGCAAGAGAAACTACACTTTTCTAAGTCTAATCCCAGAAATTTTGGAGGAAAATATTAATTCGTAAAACCAAATAAAATAATTTGATTCCATTGTAGAATAGGAATTCCTACTTGAAAACCCTTTATGAACTCCGTAATTCCCTAGACACCATTTTGAATGCCCCTATAAAAGACAATATCTTTTCTTTGGAAGACATTGAGCCTAGGATTAAGCAAATCACTTATGGAAAAATTAAGGATATTGAAGACCACCAAGCTAACAATTTTAAAATGGGAGGGCCTATCCTCATCCCCCACATACACAACCTCTTCAATTTGGTAATGAAGCAAGGCTTCCCTATGCCTTTTTTGTAGAGTCTCGTTGTGTTTATCTTTAAAAGTGGAGATAAAAAAATTCCTTCTATTATGAGAAAATTATGATTATGCACATTTTTGACAAAATTGGAATTATTTTGGAAAAGAAGATTAGACTATGGCTTGAGAGCCATGGTAAAATAGCTAAAGACAAAGCTGGATTTCAGAGACATCATTCAACTGTACACTATATTAATACTCCTAGGATTGTTGTAGAGGAATGCTAGAATAATAAAACTAGTCTCTTCTGTTGTTTCAATGACTTCATAAAATCTTTTGAAATTGTCTCTAGGACAAAGCTATGGAATAGGGTAGAAGAGATAATGTTTCCTCTTAAGTTTAGGGTTACTATGATAAGGTTGTATGAGAATGTTATTGTCAATATTTGAACCATTGAGGGTTGGTTGGAAGAAATTAAATGCAATATCCCCTATCCTTTTTGGCATATACATTAATAAGCTAGAAAAGTGTTTGGAAGATGCAAGTTGTGTTGAGCCCATGCTCGCTAATATAGTCACAACTTTTCTCCTTTATGATTATAATATTGTTCTTTGGGTGAAGAGCCATCAAGGTCTTGATACAAAACTAACAATCCTCCAAGATTTCAGTTTCAAAAAGGGTATGCCTAATAAAATTGAGAAAACTAATGTCATGATAATTAAATCCAAAAAAACACATTTGATACTTTTATGTATGAAAATAGCTACTTGGAGGAAGTTCCTTTACTAAATATATTAGAATTTTCATCCATGATAAGCTCAATTAGAATTACAACATTCCGATTAGGATCAATGGGGCAGGGAAAGGTTGCTATGGACTTGAAAATAATTGTAAGCTAGCAAATTTTTGGATTTTGAATTAAAAATGTATCCTCTTTGATACTCTTGCGGATCTTGTTATTTCATATGTATCTGAGGTTTGCAGTTGTAGTATCTCCATAAAGTCATGGAGGAAGATTGAGAAAATCCAAAAGAAGTTATAACCTGTAATTGCAAGATTAAAAGAAATACTCCCTACCTCATCATCCTAATTGAAGTAAGCATCTTCCCCATTGAAAGCATGACTATGACTAAGTATCTTAGTTGCACAACATTGAAGCCAAGAGGTTTCCTAAAATTGCTTCTGACACTAACCAAAACCCCCACCTTTGGTTCAAACAAGGATGACATAAGGATGTTGAGTTTTGTCTAGACCATTGAGGACAAAGGAGGATATTATTTTGAAGAATAAGGATAATATTAAAAATAATATTATTCAAAATTTAAGGAGAAATGTGGGGTGATAAAGAGTTAGAAGGAAGAAAGGAAACTAAGATATTATAAAGAGGTGATCAACCCCAATCTTGAAAATCAAAATTATCTATTTGTTTTAACTAAAGTTAAGAAGAAAATGAACATTGTTAAGATAAGAACTAATTCTTATTAGCTCCATAGTCAAATTGGGAATTGGTCAATTCTCAAGATACCATAGTCTATAACCTTTGTGTTCCTAAGAGGGTTGAAGATGAAAAGCATTCTTTTCTTAGATTGTCCATCTTATACTCAGTTGCTAAGATAAGAAATAATTCTTATTAGCTCCAAAGTGAAATTGGGAATTGGTCAATTCTCAAGATACCATAGTCTATAACCTTTGTGTTGCTAAGAGGGTTGAAGATAAAAAGCCTTGTTTTCTTAGATTGTCCATCTTATACTCAGTTGCTAAGATAAGAAATAATTCTTATTAGCTCCATAGTGAAATTGGGAATTGGTCAATTCTCAAGATACCATAGTCTATAACCTTTGTGTGCTAGAGGATTGAAGATAAAAAGCATTTTTTTCTTAAATTGTCCATCTTATACTCAATTTTAATCTAATTTTCAAAATATTTTAACATTACCAACTTTCCTAGTCTTTTAAGTCAACAAAACTACGATGTCTTGGAACACTTCTCTCATTACTTTTTAAGCATAGAAATAAAAAGTCAAAAAATTCTAAATAATCTCTTAAAATATGGTAAACCATAAATCTGAGTGGATTTCAAGTATCCTCATTATCTAGAAAATTTAAACATCCTTTTGTAAACATAGATATTCAAATATTTATAACTCATAGAAAAAAATATCACCCATTACAAATTAAGATATTATCTACCTTGAAATGATGTTTTCCACTAAAAACGAACCATATTTCTTTTCAAATCTTATCGCTAAAGAAAAAAAAAGTTCCGTGGACTATATAAAAGTATATTCTCCACTCGCCATAAAAAAGGAATTGGATGCCAAGTTTAATACACTAATAAAACGATAGTCATAGGTCACAACATTTGTATAACATTAAATATGAAAAATTTCAGGAAATTATATTGTTGCTAAATTTTTTCAAAAACAAATGTAAATAAATCGTAAAACAATTTATTCTTTATAATATACCAAAATATGTTAACAAAAAAAATGACACCAATGTGCTAAAATATATTCTCCACTAACAAAGGAAGAAAATGACACCAATAATAAGAAATGTAGGTTTATAAATCACGAGCATCTGTAAAATAATTTAATGCCTAATAATGTACCCAAATATATTCCCAACTCACTAAAATATTCTCTCCACTCACAAAAAGAAGGAAAGGACACTAACTTAAAATAGTTTATTTTTTTCAATGCATCAAATTATATTCTCCACACACCCAAAAAAGAAATGCCAACATTAATACATTAAGAAATTTGTATTCATGAATCATAACATTTGTAAAAATAGTTTATTTTTTGTAATATAAATATAATTATTTTTATAAAAATAATTTTGTGATAGATTATTATGTTTAGAGTATAAAGAATATTTATCGATGGAAATTGAATTTAAAATGGCAACAATTATTCTTCTTAACCATTTTAAATAATTTTAGTTAATCTAATTAAAAATATATATATTAAATTTATTATATTAAATATAATTAAAATATTATAATTTTAATTAAAAAAATATTTATTATATTAAATCAAATGGAAATATATTATAATTTTAATTAAAATATTTAATTTTAATATTAATATGTAAAATAATATCATTTTTTAATTTCAATAAAAAAATTAAAATATATTTTAAAAAATATATTAATTTAATTATAAATATATAATTATACATTTCAATCTTAAATCAAATGAACATATATTACAATTTTAATTAAAATATTTGTTTTTAATATTAATATGTAAAATAATATCATTTTTTAATTTCAATAAAAAATAAAATATATTTAAAAATATATATATTAATTTAATTATAAATGATGATGATGATGATGATGGTTAACGTCCGCTGAGACCAAATAATGATCTATCGGACCTAAAAAGACAAATTATTTATTTTTATTTAAGATTTTATTCCTATGCTCAAAAAGCTTGGAGAGAAGCCTCCCGAGTTCACTATAATTTTGGCATTGTAAAAGGCTAGGAAGGTCAGTATTGTAACAAAGGTTGTGAAATTGAGATCTAATGTGGTTGTATGCAGGGCACTCTAAGAGGAAGTGGTTTTCATCCTCGATGCTCCTATTCTCACAAATATGGCAGATCCTTTCCATCCATGGCGTTTTAGGAACTGCCCAACGGCCTGTTTCACTATGGAGCTCATGAGAATTCGTTCTAATCTTTGCTATATTAATTTTCTTCTTTGAGCTAGTTAAAATAGAGAGATACTTTTGATCTTCAAGGGTGGGGTTGATGACCTTCTTATAATAACTTAATTTTCTTTTAGACGCTAAATCTTTCTCACACCACAATTTTTCTTTGAACTTAGAAGTAACAATATCTTTAATGTTATTTATGTTTTGCAAAGCATCATTCTCATTGATCTCCCAATAGTTTAACCAGGCCCTTGTGTCTTTATTCCATCCTCGGTTAAGCCTTAGGTGGTTTTGGCTGGAATTTAAAGCTAGCTTAGGAAGTCTATGATTGTCTATGTTATTGAGCTTGTGCTTGTACAACAGAAACCTGAGCATAGCTAGGCTCTCAATAGGAGAAAGACCTGCTTCTATAAGGAGAATAGGATAGGGTGTATTACTTTTAATTTTCAGGTTATAAGTTATAAAACGCTTCTGGATTTGCTCAATCTTTCTCCATGATTCTCTGGAGATGCTGCAGTGCCAAACTTCACAGCCATATAAGATAACAGGAGTGACTAAAGTTTCAAAGAGGAACTTCTTTTTATCCCACATTACGAGGTTTGCTGTTTTACAATTATTTTCAATACCAAAATAAGCTTTCCATCCCCCATTGATCCTTTTCTCAATGCTATGGTTCCAGTTGAGCTTGTGATGGATATCAATTCCTAAGTACTTGTAAGAATACACTTCCTCCAAGTTATTATTGTCATACATAAAATTAGCGCAAGTGTCCTTCTTGGATTTGATAATCATAACTTTTGTTTTGTCAGTGTTAACAGTCATACCCATGGTAGAGCAGAAATCCTTAAGAAGCTTGAGTTGCTTATCAAGATCAGAAGGGCACCTTGCCAAAAGAACAATATCGTCAGCATAGAGAAGAAGGATAACGACTATCCCAGCTAAGTTTGTGCCACCACATCCTGCTTCTTCTAAATAACCTTCGAGCTTATCGATGTAAATGCCAAATAGGGTAGGGGAGAGGGGGCAACCTTGTTTAACTCCGATGTTACACTTAATATCTTTTGACCACCCCTCATTGTTCTTTAGCTTGGCAATTACATTGTCGTATAGCCTTATAGCAGCAGCTCTCAACTCAAGAGGAACCTTTAGCTCTTCTAACCTATTCCAAAGGTTGTATCTAGGAACCGTATCGAAAGCCTTTCTAAAGTCTACAAAGCAAAAAAATAAATTGGATTTATCATTGCGACATTCCTCCGCAATGATCCTAAGCGTAACAAGGTGGTCTGTTGTTGAGTGATGCCTTCTGAAACCTACTTGGCCTTTAGCCCGCTTACCTTCACTTTCAAGCCATATGCTTAACTTTTTTTCCAGAATACTACCATACAACTTGGCTAAGAGAGGGTTGATCATAATTGTCCGATAATTAGAGGGGTTATTTGTATCTCCACTTTTAAAAATAGGGATAATGAGGCTCTCAGTCCAAGGTTTAGGGAACCCTTGCTTAACAGCTTGATTGAAAAGCTTGTGGATGTGGGGGATGAGGACAGGGCCTCCAATTTTTAAGATTTCTGCCTGGTAACCTTCAATGTCCTTAGCTTTCCCATTCGCGAGGCGATTAACCCCAAACTTAATGTCTTCTAAAGAGAAGACTTCTTTCGTTGTGAGCAGGGCTTCCAAATTATCCATGACATTAGGAGATTCATAAAGCTTTTTAAGATAAGAATTCCAATCGTGAAGAGCAATTTTATTATTATCCTTAGTCTTCCTAGTCAGAATCTGCCTCCAAAATTTCTTAGGAGCTACCTTAGAGAGGTGTAAGAGATTCTCCTGTCTTTGACGAATGTACTGCCTCTTTTTCCTTTTAATTAGGGCTTTGTATATTCTTATCTTGTCCATTTTAAGAGAATCATCAACAACTTCCTTAATTGCTCTCCTCGCATTTTTACAATCTTTGTCATACCAAGGATTGGTTTTGCTATTTCTTTTATTATTTGATACTTCAATTGAGAACTTTTTAATAGAATATGAGAGGGTTGTAGTAAAATTATGATATAGGTCTTCTATGTTGTCTATACTAGATAAAGGAGGAAAATTAGTTTTTAATTCATTTAGAAAGAGATCCTTTTTATTTTTATCAAATATTAAGTTCTTTTGGTTGTAAGTATTATTTTCTATGGGAACTCTATGCATGACAAAATTGAGGGTTATAAGTAAAGGCCTATGATCGGAGTCAGGCTCGTGGTCATTTAAGATGTCAAAGTTTATCATTTCGTTGTATAATGGAAGATCGGAAATAACGTAGTCTACCACGCTGCTACCAAGTCCATGGATGCAGGTCATCTTGATGGAATTGGGCCACTTTTTTAGACCGTTGCAAATTATGAGATCCTGAGCACTACAAAGCTTGACTAGCTCTGACCCAAACAAATTTTCCCCGAGGTCTTCAGAGCTCCTTTTGTACCTACTAGCCAGGCTAGGGTCTTCGTCTAACCAAAGAGGATTAGGGTTGGAACGATTGCTTAAAATAATAGCTTGGTTGTTTGAAGTTCGAGCATTGAAGTCACCTATTAAAAGGATATTACCATCATTCCTTAGGCTAGAAATATCATTCTCTAAACTATTGTAAGGGTTAGCTTTATCTAGATTCTTCTTCTTATAGAAGTTAGAATTAAAGGGGGGGGAATAACATATTGCTATGTAGGACTTTTTATTATTAATGTCTCTGATCTCTATCCAACTAAATTGGTTGTAAGGGTCGTTTTTACAAATCCTAACATAGGGGGAGATGTTCTTCTTAATGTAACAAGCTATTCCCCCAATGCCTCTACAGGAGGATCGCTTGTTCCACGTAGACCATAGCGTAAAGCCATCTATGTTAGGGACCTTAGATTCTTCGTGCTCCCAAGTTTCAACAAGCAAAATAATATCAACATCATTTGAAATCCAACTTAGCTTGGGGCCTTTGTTCCATGGGAAGCCCCGACAGTTCCAAGAAAGGATCCGGAGCATGTTTAATTCCTATTGATTACTATCTTTTTGGTTTTTGTCTCGAATAAAGGCTTTTCTATTTCTGATTATTGCCCATTTTCCTTCCTTTCTAGCTTCTATTACCTTTTGAACCTCCTTTCTTAATTCTGCTTGATCTTCTGGAATGAGATCTTCATTTATGAATATTCCCGTTCCTTTTAGACTTGAGGTTTTACTAAGTATGTTGTGCTTATGATCAGTAGAGCTCACCTTTATGTGGATTAATCTTCCTTTACTCTCGGTTAATTTCCCCAACCTTGTTGCTTCTGTGAGACACACTGTTTCAATTTGTAATCTATTATGTAATTCTGTCTGGACTAAGGCTAAAGTATCCTCATCTTCTTCCTCTTTTAAACTGAAGATTATAAGGTTTAAGGTCCTTTTGTTACGTTCGTGGTCTAATTCTATTAATTTTTTCATTCCGTCTTTAATTGGTTTAATATCTAACTTATCTACCACACTATTTAGGGTGAGGCGGCGATTAACTTTTTCTTCTAATTCTTTAATCATGTCTTTCATTTTAAGACCCTCTAAGGTATCAGCGTCTCCTTGCTGGGATGGTTGGTTAGTATCTTGGTTTTGTTTTTCTATAACATGCAATCTAGTCTCCATTGCCTCCATTTTATTCTCCAGTAGTTCTATTTTATTTTCTATTTTCTTTTGGATCGTGTTTTCAAGAGATGCAAATTTATTTTCCAGCACGGCTTCTAACTCTTTTTGTAACTTGGCTTCTCTTTCTTCTCTACGTTTCTCTAAAGACTCTATATACTCATAGAGGCCTTGTAGAGTAACTGTGCTAGGTCTGCCCTTGGTAATCTTTGGTAACTGTGGTGAAATATTCATACTTGAAATTATATGAGCAAATATGTATTAGAAAAGAAAAAGATAAGGAATGTGTGCACCTGATATCCGAACCTGATGTGCGAGCCAAGATCTCCAAGCTTTGGATTTATGTATGCGAGCTTTAAAACCAAGATCACCGAATGCGAGGGTTTATATATATTTCAAAAACCGGAGCCTTAGAACCAGAACGAGGGTACCGAGCTTCGGATTTATATATGCCAAAATCACCGGATGCGAGGATTTAAGAGAATCATTCAATATATATCCGCACTAATTATACAACCGAACCCGTTCAGAAGAGAAAAGATCCGAAGAGAAAACGTTCAATATATAACCGCACCGAGCTATTTATATATGCGAGACTGTTTATATATGCGAGAGTTCGCACTGTTTATATATGCGAGAGACTTCCACTGTTTATATAACCGAACTCCGCACCCGTTTTATATATGCGAGAGACTTCCACTGTTTATATAACCGAACTCCGCACCCGTTTTATATATGCGAGAGACTTCCACTGTTTATATAACCGAACTCCGCACCCGTTTTATCGAAGATTGCACTGTTTATATATGCGAGAGACTTCCACTGTTTATATAACCGAACTCCGCACCCGTTTTATACATGCGAGAGACTTCCACTGTTTATATAACTGAACTCCGCACCCGTTTTATCGAAGACTGCACTGTTTATATGCGAGAGACTTCCACTGTTTATATAACCAAACTGTTTATATATGCGAGACTGCACTGTTTATATATATCGAAGACTGCACTGTTTATATGCGAGAGTTCGCACTGTTTATATATGCGAGAGTTCGCACTGTTTATATATGCGAGAGACTTTATATATTTATACATTTCAATCTCTACCTCATTTAATCATTTTAATTAGTATATACATTCTAGAAGGCAAAAAGAAAGTTGTTTTATCCTCTTGAAAAATGCCTTAATAAAAATGTTTAGTAAGAAAATATTTTATTTACAATATTTTATTTATAAAGCCTTGTGAACTATATTAATTTGAGTTTTTTGTGGAATACTTTATCGAACACAAGAGGATTTTCTATTCATCGCAAAGCAGATCTCCTAGATCAAATTTTTCTCCCACTATCTTCAAAAGGACAAACACAATAGATAGCGAAGCTAAGACACCAATGTCCCAAGAACCAAAAGAGATGAAGAAGATGCAAGATAAAGGAAGTTGGAAGACCATAGAGAAAAAAAAAGCTATAGCACCAATCTCACCAAGAAAGACGAGGAGCCAGACAATTAAGAACTAAGAAAATTATAGGTCCGATAGACCAATTTGGTCTCAATGGACGTTAACCACCACCACCATCATAATCATAAGTTTTTGTATTAAAGCCTGTGAGATTCAAAACATATTAAGACATTGTTATATAAAAGTTCGCTTATATAGGGTATATGTCTAATATAAAAAGTCATAAAATTTTGGGCTATGTTATATTCAAATTTAACTGTTTTTTTAATGAAAATGTTAAACATTTCATTAGGTTTATGAAATTTAAAGGGATGTAAAATTATATTTTCAAACTAAAAATTTATGTTCACTAAATTTTTATAAAGTTTTAATTTGATTTATTTAATCTTTATCTTTCACTTTTTTATCATTATTATTAGTCCTTTCCTTACTTGGGAATATAACACTTATTTCACGGTTAAATTGTGTTAACGCTTTTTTATTTTGTCTAGTTTTTGTAATTTTAACCTAAATTTTCGGAAAATCCTTAATATTTCTAATTATCCATCAGTTCCTAACAAATTATTTTAAATAATAATAAAAAGTTAATTTTGTAAGTAGTCATTTTGTTGGTGAGTGTTTTGACACTGACATTGACAGAATGATTTGAGTAGGTCCTTTACATAAGCAGGGGGTAGCTTACTCAATTAAAGCTCTGACGCTCACAATAAGACAAGTATTGCTAGTGCATTTATGTCCTATTTCATTTTAAACTTTTACATATTTAGTAACGTAGGAGACCAGTCACATAGAGATGTGAATTTGTGTGTAATGAAGGATGTGTGGAGGAGGGGTTATGTGCAGGAAAAAGAGGGTATAGAGGGAACTTTATTCCTTAGACATGAAATTAATTTATCTTTAATTAGAAACTTGGTATCTAATACTAAATGAAGTCTTTTTTTAAGGTGAGTGAGAAATGAGTGTTGTGTAGTACAAGAGGTTTGCAGCGCAAAGAATAAATTCTACATCTTTGTATACATTTTTCCGTAAGGGTAGATCGACATGGCATTTGTGGTTTTCAAAACTATAATCAATGGGTTTGATCATTTAAAAACTAGAAACAACAAATGTTGGTATTCAAGGATTATGAATACCATGTGCATTTGTGATTTTATATTTGTGGATTTAATACTTATTATTATGCAATATTAAACATTTTGTGTGAAGAAGTAGCATTGTACACGAGAACAAGTGTGTATAGAAAGGAACATAAACTTTCTTTCACAATGTTTCGGTTCTCATTCAACATATCAAAGATCTCAACATGCCCACCAGTACTGAGGAAGCCCATGCCCACAACAAGGAGAAAAAACAAAGTCATGGTGGTTATGCATCGAGCTTTGTCTTTAATAATTTTCTACGTATATAATTTTTAATGAATTCATGTGGCAGTGCAAAGGTGTGGAGGAAGCACAATGAAAGCTTCCTCCACATTCCACACAATCGCTCTGGCTTTGTTATTTCAATTTCAATTTTAATTTATTCTTCTAACTAAGCAATTTGATTTTCAACGAAATGAAGGATGTGTGGAGGAATGGGTTGTGCAGGAGAATGAGGGTGCAGAGGGAATTTTATTCTATAGACACAAATTAATTTAAATTTAAATAGAAACTTGGTATCCAATATTAAATAAATTGTTTTGTAATGCATGTGAGAAAGGAGTGATGTGCAGGACAATAGGTGTACGGAGCAAGGAACGAAAACTTTAATTCCTAATGTCTTGCATCTTTGTATACATTTTCCTTTAAGGGTAGACTGACATGGGATGTGTAGTTTTAAAAACTATGTTCAATGAATTTGATCGTTTAAAAGCTAGAAACAACGAATTTTGTTATTCAATTTTTTTTAATGTTGTGTGCATTTGTGATTGCACATTTGTGGATTAAATACTTATTACTATGCAATATTAAATTAAGTGTCTTTTTAATGAGCGTGAAGAATTAGTTTTGTGCACGAGAATGAGTGTGCAGAGAAAGGAACATAAATTTTCTTTCATAATGTTTCGGTTCTCATTCTATATATGAAAGATCTTAATGTGCCCATTGACGCCAAGGAAGCCCAGGCCCATGGAAAGAAGAAAACAAAATTCAAAGACAATTGTGTGTCAAGTTTTGTTTCTAATACTTTTCTACAGACATAAATTTTAATGAATTCATGTAGGAGTGAAGAGGTGCGAAGGAAGCACAATGAAAGATTCCTTCGCATCTTCGAATCCCACAAAATCACTCTAGATTTGTTATTTTAATTTTAATTTTGATTTGTTTTTCTGGTTGAGAAATTCAATGTCAGGGTTATCAAATTTATTTTACCGACCAAGAATGTAGATGTTGGTGTTGATGCAGATAATTTAACATATCATGAAGAAGGATGTGAAAGGCCCAATACTTTGGACAAGGCTAATTTAATATGTGGAGCATAGGCATCGACAACAAAGGCTTATTTTGTGATATGTAGAGGAAGGCGAAAGAGTTTGTGGGAGAAATATTGTGCACAGAAATTGTGTATAATGGAGTTTGTTAAAGAGTAGGGGCTATACTAATTCATTCTTTCTTCTCCACATTATGCACAAGGCTAATATAATATGTGGAGCAAGGAGTATGAAATTTAATTCCTAATGTTAGGCATCTTTGGCTACATTTTCTCTTAAGGGTGGATTGACGTGGGATCGTTTTAATTGATATCAAAATGATTTGATGATTCAATGTGTGATTTTCAAAACTATGTTCAAGGTTTCTGAATAATTATTATGCAATATTAAATGCATTTGTGAATTAAATATTTATTATGCAGTTTTTAATGAAGTGTCTTTTTAATCTCTGTGAAGAAGAAGTGTTGCGTGGGAGAATGGGTGTGCGAAGCAAGGAACATAAAATTTCTTCCAGCATGTTCTAGTGTTCTGCATAAATTTCCCATCCATAAATTTCTTCCACACACTTCATCATGCACAATAGTACATAGTATTCACCGATTATTAATAGTTTCACATAACACCAATCATTGCATAAAATGTCAAAGTAAATGCAGTTCAATACATATACAATCTTTGTAAGGGGATGACTTGTGCATGTGTATATTCAGTGAATTGGATGCTGAAAAGACTGATATTTAGCCACAATGTTGTTTTCTTTTAATCATATATACCATGTAACTTTAAGCGGGTTATTGGCAATGTTTCTATGACATATTTTGAATGTTCTATGGTGGGATGGGAATTATATTTGAGAATGAACAAGAAAATATGTGATATGAACCTATTAGAAATAAATGTACAAGTGATGTAGGCACATATATACCCATGCTAGCATGAAATTGGTTTATGATAACAAACATTAGGACGGTAAAAAAATCTCGATGGCAACTTTGTCTTTGTTACACAGATTTTGTAACATGTTTCACATGAAAAACAATAGAAAATGATGATTATATCGGGAAACAAGAAATGTAGAGTTAAATGACATTTAAAAATTTATTGATTAAGCAAGAATTTTTAAGTGCAAAGTGGAAATAGGTAACAAAGTGAGGAAAGAAGAAATTTCTAGTATACAATTAACTCATTTTCTCATATTGATAGGAACCTTAAGTGGTTTATTGTGTCTTTCTAATAGTAGAGGATGCAACATCTATTCTTTGCAGAACGCGTTTAAAAGTTGGGAGAATTGTTGTAGTTTTTGTTTCCTTACATAAACTATTGTTTGGAAAGAAGAAGTCGAATAGGATCACATCCTCAGAGTTCAAGTGTGTCTGAATGGAATATCTAACTATCGTGTGAAAAGTATGAAATTATTAACAAACGACCATTAGGATACAATATTAATTCGCTATTGATGACAGAACAAGGCTCAGGAAGTGAGATGTCATGGGAACGAGAAAATTCTGTCTCATAGCAATATAGTATGATGTTCCTTATTACTAATAGCTAATACACATTGGAAATGTTTTTCAGGCTCAATAGGAAATCGAGATGTGATCTTATGAGATTTTTGCAAGAAATAATGAATGTGAAAGACAATCACAGTTCTTTCTTTCATATATTATGAGTATATTTATATCTTGAAGAAGTTGGCATGGGTTAAGCTGATTTGCAGTTACAATTCATTAATTTTTCAATTTTTGCAAGTTTCTTGCGTACACTTCCTTTTCGCCTAACACTTTTATCACATATCTATTTAGAGGTAAGTAACACTTTCCTCATATATTCATGAATTCTTTTTAAATGGGATTAATTTTACAACTAAACTTTATTTAGGGGTAGGTAGCATCAAGTAAGTCAATACTTTAGTTGGGGAATACTATAGTGTTTTGGTTTTTCAATACATTGTGTATGATCACATTCCTTTTTATCGATAACTAAGATGGGCTGGAGATGCCACTTAGGCTAAATTTCAAATTGAGAATGTATTTTCAGAGGAATCATGAATGTGGAAGACAGTGGTCGCTTCAACAATCACAATTATTTCTTTCATATACTGTGAGTACTCACATATAATATACACGTAAGTCAAAGTTTCCATTGCACAAAATTTAATAAGTGGAAATGACTAACTAATTGATTAACAGTAATGTTGTGTGGGATGGAGGTGTACAGAAGAAATGTACGTGGAAATCTATGTGGAGGTACAAAATATTCCGAAAGAGAGTTTCTATTCCTTGATATGTGAAGTTGGATTGAATGCATTGTGACATTTAGCTTTGCACCATAATCTTCAAAATTTCATGCTAGGTAATTCATAAATCAAATTTGGTTCAATTATTTTTGTAGTCCAATATCAAATAAAATGAATGGACGTTGACATAGTGATGACGACCTGGTCAACCATTAAGTCAATTCGTGGAAGAGGTAGTTGAGCATGTGTCTACATAATATTCATTTGTGATTGTCCTTGCAGAATTTTCTATTTACAATTATTACTGATAGTCTCTAAGCTAACTATCATGTTCACAAATCATTCATATTTATTTTATATCATAAATTTCTATCTCTTATGACACATATTTCAATGATGTTAAAACAAGAGAAAAGTGCAGAGTAAATGGACAATATGGTTTGGAATTTCAAAATTTATTTCCATTACTTCACATAAATGTTGGCTTTTGTATTTTCAATTTATATTTATTGAGAATGTCGTGTGTAACATTTTTCACATGAGAAATAGTAATACCTAGTGATTGTGGATGGAACTGAGAATTGTAAAGTTAAATGAGATTAAGAACGTTATTGATTAAAAAAAGTATTTTTTAGTACAAAGCAAACATGTGTAGAAAAGGAAGGAATAAGGTTGTTGGCACTGATATGATTAACTCACTTTCTCATACCAATGAGAACTTTCTCTAGTCGACTTCATATGAGAAGTGTGTGAATCTATCAACGAAAGAGGAAAATAGCAACAAGATTTGGACTAGCAGATTGGTGAATGTTGAGTGTGTTCCAAAAGTCTTTGATTTCAAAGAAATTGCTTATATGTGTGCAAATTTTTTATATTTAAGAACAAGAAAAATCATGATAGCAATGAAGAGGATTGCTCTAAATCCCAAGGCATTCAAATGGATACTCAAGCTATCGGAACTAAATAAGTGTTTAAAATTGTCTAAAGCAAAAAGTTTCCTAAAGTCAAAATCAGGTGGGGTTAACGTTATTAGAGAATTCATTTCCCAAACTTCTCAGGTTCCTTTCGATCTTTATCTCCTAGATATTTCTTTGTTTACATAGTCATTTAGGGAATTATATTGGCTTTGTGCTTTTATAATGGGACAAGAAACTATATTGAATGTTCCAAAATGCATTTTCTATTTTATTTATCATTCGTACAAAAAAGAACTATATATTTGACTGGTTTGATATCATTTCCAATGAATTAGCTTTTCAATGAATTTATTCAAGAGAAACAGATTCTATACGATGGTTCATATCATTTCCAATGAATTTATTCAAGAGAAACAGTTTCTATACGATGGTTCATATGATAACAACCCTTGTGTCAAGCCATGTGTTTGATGACTTACCCTGTAATCCTAAATTCGATTTTAACAAAGAACCAATGTAGTTATGGTATCCCATATTGTGTAAGAACACAACTTATTCATTTTTTTGTTTAATTTAAGATGTTTTTGAAAAGCAAGTCAATTACATGATAACTAGACATGAGCCTTCTTGAATATTTGCACAGAATCATGTGTTCCTAGTTGGAAAAGGGGTGCATGAAGAAAGGGAAAGTAATACGGTAATTTGAATTTATGGCTTTGAAGATAAGCCATTGTTGTTGCCAAAATTTGTTCTAGATAGTTATTTTGTTGTTGAAGTTTGTAGGAAATATCATCATTAGCTAGCTATATTTGAACAGAAAAATAAAAAACAATTTATTTCTTTTCCATTTATTGTTGGAGAACTCATTGTGGAGAATGTGGCTCACGCTATGGATCTAGCATAATCTTTATAAAATTTTAGCTTAGGTGAAGTTGAAGTTGCTAAAGCCTTTGATATAGAAGGTCAATTTGGTGCACACCTATATTATGTTAGGTATGGGATCTTGTTTCCAAGAGTTAGAGAGAAAACAAAGGAAATTCACAGTGCACCACCAAAAAATCAAGAGTTGTTAATAGATACTGAAGAAATCGTTGAAGAATATAACATCTACATGGGAGGAAGATATAAGAAAAGGGGCACAAATCCTACACAACAATCTCAATATTACATACACTATGTTGGTTTGAGTTCATCTACCAAAAAGAAAAAAGAGAGAGAAAATTATTGCAAGAGAAATATTGGTTCACAGTGGCCTATTAGGTGGCAGACATGATGTAGAGCCTCCTTGGAGATTCACTCCAAAAAAAATGCACACAGTTGAATCAACCAAATCCAAAAGTCCACGCATAATAGGGATCATTGAAGAAGCTATAAATGTGGAATTTAACAACACTATACCACCTAATTGGGTTAATAAAATTATTTGGCATTAAGTTAGAGGATGATGGAGAAAATTTCCAAGGAAGTCACTAATTTCGATGATTTCCATATCACATTGCAAAATGAAATTATGACAAGTGCAATACCAAATTGAGAATTGAGAGACTAAAGGTTCACAACAAAAAGGTTATTGATCAATTGGAAATGGAAGTTGATGTGGCTGGGTTGGAATAAAGGTATGATGATGTTGAAAATGCAGCAAGAAATTCCTAATTTATTTTTTCCTTAATTAAATTAGGATAAATTCGAAATACCACATCAAGAGACAACTTGAATGAGTTAAATGAGGTGATATGTATGTTATCACTCATTTATCTTAGTTAATTCACGTTAGGGGCATTAAATTGAGTTTTTTGCGATGATTCCTAAATTTTAAGAGCCTAGGTTGAATTAATTCTAGTTGTCACAATTGAATTCAGTTAAATTGAGTTATGGTCAGTTAAACTAGTTCTAATTGTTGGATGAACTAGTGGAAAGTCTAGTAGTGGGGTGTGACTTTAGTGATCAACCAGTTAATTAATCAATCAACCTAAATTAACTCATGTATGCGGAGAATTTAAGTGACCCAATTGAGATTGGAGTTCAAGGGCACCGTACTATCAGTTGTAAGCTATTCCAAGCTGTACAAGCAGTGAGATTGGCCTAAAGGAATTGTTGAAATCCAAATTGAGGAATTTCTTAATTAATAGGGGTCTAATTCCTCAAGGAACAATGCAAGGAAATAAGAGCTTGGCAGGTTATGAAATTGGCTAAGTATTGGTCAAAGTTAGTCACTAAAGCAAAGGATAGAAGATATAGGTGCAGGTTGAGGCTCAAGCTTGAGCAAGCATATTATATTCATCCAGATTTTTTAATTAATGCAATATCGATAGGAATGGGTTTTGAGAAATTACTTTCCTTTAGATAACTATTTTTGTATGTGTGTTTAATCATGATGCATGTTTTTTGTATGTATTCTCGATCGTGAATTTTCTTTTGTGGATGAGTATAGTAGATTTGAATCTTATGCTTTAGTAGAGGAGATTTCGAAGTTTTTTTTGCATGAGATTCAAATTTGAAGATAATTATTATAGGTTTTGCCGAGGACTGAGAAGATGGATTTCAATGGACTCAAGCTCAAGTATTCTTTGGAAGGAACACAAACTTTGTTGCATCGAAGGATCACATGGAGGCAGTAGGATGACAATGGGATTCTAGAATACATCAAGTAAGACATGTAGCAAAACCCCAAGCATATGATGCCCAGAATCTTGCTCAGTGGAATAAGGATGTGGCAAAAGTGAGTAGAATCTTATTGGAGGGAGTACGACATCATATTGTCTCGAATCTCCATGAGAAAGAGACAATGTTCGTGATGTGGAAAACACTAATAGAATTTTTTAGAATAATAGTGACCACATGAAGCTAACACTCAAGGATAATCTTCGAAGTATCAAGATTCAAAAGAATGACACAATTTCGCAGTACCTGTGTAGGTTTACATAGTTTCGTGGTGAACTTGGTGGAGTCATTGTTAATGTACCTAAAGAAGACCTGGTAGCTCTATCCCTTTTGGACCTTCCCAAGAGATGACATAGCTATCAAGATTCGGTAAATTCTAGAGAGAAGCTACAAAGTTGGGAGTGATTATGGTCTGCTCTAGTACAAGAGGAGATAAGGAAAAATACTTGAGGTGGGACCTCATCTAAAGAAGAGGAAGAGTACTTTTCATTAGTCAATAAAGGAAAGAAGGCCAAGGGAAATAAGTCCCAAGGCGAGGCTGAGTCCATCCAAGAGGGAAAGAAGAAAGACTTGTCCAAAATCAAGTTCTTTCACTGTCATGAATTCAGGCACTATGCCATCAAGTGTCCTCACAAGAAAGCAAGTAAGAAGGAGCCTAAAGTAGCAACAACAGGAGAAGCTTTGGCTTCAAATTCCAAGCTTGAATTTACTCTCATCGCATGCATGGAGAGCACAGTGATCTGGACCATGTGGTACTTGGACAATGATGCCTCATTCCACATGACGGGGAAGAGAGAATTTTTCAGTGACTTGGAGGAGAAAGCTCTCCAGATAAAAATTGAGTTTGGAGATGACAAAAGGTAAAGCACGACTAAGATTTGCATAGTCACCTTTCAGGAGGAGTTGGAATCCCCTCTTAGAATCAAGGATGTCATGTTTGTTCTGGGTCTAAAGAATAATCTTGTCTCTATTGTAATTTTAGAAGACTGTGGTTACAATGTGATCTTCAGTAAAGGAAAGGAATTAATGAGACACATAGGCATGAGGTAGATGAAGTACATCAAGGTTCGAGTCAAGAACCTGTATGCACTTGAGGTATAAGATGCATCGAAAACCTTGAGGAGCAAGGTAGAGTTAGAGATATGGTTTCTGAGAGGGTGCATATTATACCTCTCAACATGTTGCCTCAGAAGAAGCTTCAGGAAGTTGTGGAGCAACCAAAAATGGAGAAGAAAAAAGGAGGTAGAGTGAAGACATCCACTGAAGCAGAGACCTCTAGCAAGGGGAGAGTTAGATCCAAGTGGGTAGAGGGATCACATGCAGCTATACCTCGAGGAGCGAGGTGGAGTGATGTAGATCCTTAGTCCAAGATTTATATAAATTTTCCCAGGGTCCAGTGAAGTGTTCTCCTCATGGATCATTGCCTTACTACAAGGTCCCACAATATTCAATAACATGAGGATCAGTGCCAGTCAGATACTAAGGAGTGCAGAGGAGTGTTGACAACAGAGCAAAAGGCTTAGTAGCAGAGTGAGCAACAACATAGTCATTGCAGTACACAGTTATAGACACAATTAAATTAGTTTGTTTTTGGATGCTTTTCAATTGTAGATGTTACAGTAGTAGCAACAACAAAGAGAAGTGTTGCATGTAGCACATTCCAAAGGTGATAGATCGAGGTAGATGTGAATCCCTTTCTTGTTGAGAGGGAGTGTTAAAAATGTAGCAAAAAATTCATAATTTAATTTTTCCTTAATTAAATTAGGAGAAATTCAAAGGTCCACATCAATAAACAACTTGAATGAGTTAACTGAGGTGATATGGTTGTTATCACTCAGTTAGAGTAGTTGATTCGAGTAAGGGGCATGAAAATTTAGTTGTTTGCAGCGATTCCTAAATTTTAGGAGCCTAGGTTGAGTTAATTTCAGTTGTAACAATTTAATTCAGTTAAATTGAGTTATGGTCAATTAAGCTAGTTCTAACTATTGGAGGAACTAGTGGAAGGTCTAGTAATGGTGTGTGACTTCAGTGATCAACCAGTTAACTAATCAATCAACCTAAATTAACTCATGCATGTAGATAATTCAAGTTACCTAGTTGAGATTGAAGTTCAAGGGAGATGTACTATTAATTTTAAACTATTCCAAGTTGTACAGATGGTGTATGCAGTCAGAGATTGGCCTAAAGGAATTGCACAATCTAGATTGAGGAATTTCCTAATTAATAGGGGCAATTAGTCAAGGAACAATGCAAGGAAATATGAGCTTGGCAGGCTGAGAAATTGTCTATGTATTGGTCAGGGTCAGTCAATGAAGCAGATGATAGAAGATATAGGTGCAGGTTGTGTCCAAGCTTGAGCAAGCATATTGTATTCATCTGGATTATTTGATTTATGCAATACAAATAGGAAGGGATTTAGAGAAATTTTTCACTAGATAAATATTTATGTATGTGTGTTGAATCATGATGCATGTTTTTTATATGTGTTCTCGATCGTGAATTTTATTCTGCATATGAGTAGAGTAGATTTGAGTCATATGTTTTAGAAAATTACATGGGAAATTTTGAATATACATTAAAATTCTACAAATGAACTTGCAGCAAGCTACTAGTGACACACTTGCAAAGTCTATTAGCCAACGAAAAGCAAGAAATTTGAGACTGACAATAAGACTAAAATATTTAGAGGATGCTTTAAATCGAAGTCCTTTATTAATGACTCCACTGGAAATACACACACCACCATTAGCAATTTCTACCCCCAGTACACCCCATAGATTTGATAAACCCGTCAATCTCCATAATGCGATGAAATCATATATTATCAATAATATATCTAAAAGATTGCAAATTATTGAATATCCATGGAAAACAACTTCATATCTATCACATTTATTCTAGAGAACTAAGTCATATGTAGACTGGGTCAAAAGTGATATTGAGGGAGACATGGAATTGGTAGTCAATGACTTACTTTTAATTAGAATCTTGATTATTGAATTGAGGCTTCTGTGATCCATATCAAAATTTTGAGACAGGTTTTCGACAATAATCACATCAAAATTCATTTGTTGACGTGTTTCGAACCAACAAGTGTGGTTCATCATCAGGACAAGATGAAGAACCAGATTCAGGCATAGCTTAAATAGAGAGAGATCATTCAAATGGTTAGAAAAAAACAACTATAATTGACCACAGGGACAGGGTAACAGTTATATTTGACTGGTCCAAGAGATGGTTAATTCATTAATTAATTTGTTAGATATAATTATTTTTAATTCATATGAACCTAAATAAATCTAAGTTAAAAATATTTCTAACCTAGGAGCTATAATCGAAATTTATTAGTTTACCAAAAATAATCATTTTTAATTCATATGAACCTAAATAAATCTAATTTAAATCAAAATATTTATTATTTTTAATTCATGTGAAAATATTTTGATTACCCTCATTAAAATAACTCATAATATAGTATATTATGTCTAATCTAATTAGTTAATTCTATTACTAAACCTATTTTTATAGAACCAAATATGAATATTTTTTTTTTTTATTATTATTAAAAATATATAAACTCATAGGTTGGATGACTTTATTGAGTCAAGAGGTTCCCTAAAATTGCTTCTAACACTAACCAAAACCCCCACCTTTGGCTCAAACAAGGATGACATAAGGATGCCCAATTTTGTCTAGACCATTGAGGATAAAGGAGGATATCATTTTGTAGAATAAGGATAATATTAAAAATATTATTACTTCAAAATTTAAGGAGAAATTGTGGGGTGATAAAGAGTTAGAAGGAAAAAGGAAACTAAGATATTATAAAGAGGTAATCAACCCCAATCTTGAAAATCAAAATTATCTATTTGTCTTAACTAATGTTAAGAAGAAAATGAACATTGTTAAGATAAGAACTAATTCTTATGAGCTCCATAGTAAAATTGAGAATTGGTCAATTCTCAAGACACCATAGTCTATAACCTATGTGATGCTAAGAGGGTTGAAGATGACAAACAATTTTTCCTTAGATTGTCCATTTTATACTCAATTTTAATCTAATTTTCAAAATATTTTAACACTACCAACTTCCCTGACCTTTTAAGTCAACAAAACTACGATGTCTTGGAACACTTCTCTCATTTTTTTTCAAACATAAAAATAAAATGTCAAAAAAATTTAAATAATTTCTTAAAATAAGATAAACCATATAAATCTTAGTAATTTTTAATTATCATCATCCAGAAAATATAACCACCCTGTGTAAACATAGATATTCAAATATTCATAACTCATTATAAAGAAATATCACCCATTAAAAATTAAGATATTATCTACCTTGAAATGATGTTTTCCAAAAAAAAAGGAACCATATTTTTTTCCAAATCTTATCGCTAAAGAAAAAAAAATCCGTGAACTATATAAAAATATATTCTCCACTCACCATAAAAAAGGAATTGGACGCCAACTTTAATACACTAATAAAACGATACTCATAAATCACAACATTGGTATCACATTAAATATGAAAATTTTCAGGAAATTATATTCGGGATAAAATCACACAACAATTTATTCTTTATAATATATACCAAAATATATTCTCTGTTAACAAAAAAAAATGACACCAATGTGCTAAAATATATTCTCCACTAACAAAAAGAAGAAAATGACACCAATTTTAAGAAAAGTATGTTTATAAATCACGAGCATTTGTAAAATAATTTAATGCCTTATAATGTACCCAAATATATTCGCAACTCAATAAGATATTCTTTCCAGTCACAAAAAGAAGGAAAGGACACTAACTTAAAATAGTTTATTTCTTTTAATGTATCAAAATATATTCTCCACACACCCAAAAAGGAAATGCCAACATTAATATACTAAAAAATTTGTATTCATGAATCATAACATCTGTAAAAATAGTTAATTTTTGTGTAATATAAATATAATTATTTTTATAAAAATAATTTTGTGATAGATTATTATGTTTAGAGTATAAAGAATATTTAATTAACCTAATTAACAAAATATTAAATTTATTATATAAAATAAAATTAAAATAGTATAACTCCAATCGGGGTGGAGAAATACGGCCAGCGCAAGGTAGTGATGGGATGTGGATCTAGCCAGCACACGGCTCACATCAAGGTCATCATTATCAGGTTAGCTGCGACGGCATGCAGAGGAGTACGCATACCAAGATGAGGAGCAGATCGAATTATGGAAATGGCAAGTGAAAGGATCGGTGGCGATTATCTGCTGCAACGGGGGTTAGGTGGTGGTATTCATTTAAGAACCAAAGCAGGTAGAACGACAGATAATTGGAAACTTGGGAAGGTGGTGAAGGGCAGAGTAGTTTGGCAGATAAACTCGGAGCATAGACTTAAACGACGTCAAAACGATATGGCGGAGGGAGGAAGGAGGGAAAGGCAGGTGAAGGAGGGAGAAAGGAGGAAAACCCGGAGGGAGCAGGAGCAAATAGCGGAGGAAACTGATAATTCTGAAGAAAAGGAAATGGAGATAGGGAAGGAGGAATACAGGGCGAGGGTGACCTTCGAAGTAGGGCAAAGCAGCGAAAGCAATAACAGGGGCAAACTGTCTAAAAGAGGAAAAGGAAGGAGGCGTACGGGACGTGGAAGATCATGGCAGGCAGACCACCGTGAGACGGAGACTCCGGCCTTGAACCAGCAGAAGAGGGGTCGACGTTCCATTGGGCAGGCTACGCAGGAAGTGGAGAGAGCTTATGTCAAAGGGACCAATGAAGACATCAAGAGGATAATAGACACGATGGAAACCAGAGTTCTAGAAGAACCCTCCAATCCAGAAATGGAGGAGTGGAACACCCTGCTTCCGGATCCTGGGAATAGAGAAGGCGCATAACGTTATATAAACAGGCATTACACATGTATTGGGTGATGAAACATTTGTTACCCAGAGCAATGGAGTAGGTCGTTGTTGAGATGATAGAGATAGCCCAAGGTTTGCCAAATATGAAGAAAGAGATGACTAATCTGCAGCTCATGATACGGAAGCAGGACAAAATAGAGGAAAATCACGGCATGCTGAAGGAACTAACCAAAGTGAAGCGTGAGGAGGAAATCAAGCAAGAAATCATGGTAGACTGAATGTATTACCCAGTAATTTTTTGAATTTTGTGATAAGCTGTAGTGAACCAGTCTGTATGGCAGTTCTTGTTATGTATCTGAGACTAGACATTAAGAGACAAAATGCAGGTAGGGTACTGTTATGTTTTTTGATATGCTGTTTCTCAAAGTTTGACAAGTGAACATTTTCAGACAATGTTTTATGAATGACCAACAGACCCAGTTTCCCTGCGGGGCGGGTTGAGGTCACTTACATTTATATAATTTTACTGTTGTTGTATATAATAGAAAAGGTCACACCGTAACTTAAAAAAAAAAAAAAAATAGTATAATTTTAATTAAAAAATATTTATTATATTAAATCAAATAAAAATATATTATAATTTTAATTAAAATATTTATCATTTATTTTTAATATTGATATGTAAAATAATATATTTTTTAATTTAAAAATAAAATAAAAATATATTTATAAAAAGGAAAAATATGAATTTAATTATAAATATATAATTATACATTTCAATCTCTACCTGATTAATCATTTTAATTAGTATCTAGCTTGGTTTTCTTTATATCCATTCTACAAGGCAAAAAGAGAGTTGTTTTATACTTAATGTTTACTAAAGAAAAGATTTTATTTATAAAGCCTTGTGAAATATACTAATTTGAGTCTTTCGTGGAATACTTTATCGAACACAAGAGGGTTCTCTATTCATAGCTTTTTGTATTAAAACTTGTGAGGTTCAAAACATATTAAGACTTTGTTACATAAATGTTCATTTATATGGGGTATATGTCTAATATAAAAAGCCATAAAATTTTGGCTATGTTATATTTAAATTTAACTACTTTTTTAATGAAAGTGTTAAACTTTTCAGATATAAAATTATATTTTAAAAATAAAAAATTATGTTCGCTAAATTTTTATAAAGTTTTAATTTGATTTATTTAATCTTTAGGTTTAACCTTTTTATCATTATTATTAATCCTTTCCTCACTTGGGATTATAGCACTTATTTCACGGTTAAATTGTGTTATTTTGTCTAGTTTTTGTAATTTAAACCAAAATTTTCAAAAAATGATTAATATTTCTAATTATCCATCAGTGCCTAACAAATCATTTTTAAATAATAATAAAAAGTTAATTTTGTAAGTAGCCATTTTTTTGATGAGTGTTTTGACACTGACATTGACATAATGCTTTGAGTAGGGCCTTTACATAAGCAAGGGGTTGCTTACACAGTTAAAGCTCTGACACTGAAAATAAGACAGGTATTGCTAGTGCATTTATGTCTTATCTCATTTTAAACTCATGCATATTTAGTAATGCAGTAGACCAATCACATAAAGATGTTAATTTATGTGGAATGAAGGATGTGTGGAGGAGGGGTTATGTGTAGGAAAAAGAGGGTATAGAGGGAAATTTATTCCTTATACATGAAATTAATTTATCTTTAATTAGAAACTTAGTATCTAATACTAAATGGTCTTTTTTAATGTGTGTGAAAAAGGAGAGTTGTGTGGGACAAGAGGTGTGCAACGCAAAGAATATAAATTTTAATTCGTATTATTCTACATCGTTGTATACATTTTTCCGTAAGGGTGGATCGATATGGGATTTGTGGTTTTCAAAACTATATTCAATGGCTTTGATCATTTAAAAACTAGAAACAACAAATTTTGGTATTCAAGGATTATGAATACTATGTGCATTTGTGATTTTATATTTGTGGATTTGATACTTATTATTATGCAATATTAAACATTTTGTGTGAAGAAGTAGCATTGTATGCAAGAACAAGGGTGTGGAGAAAGGAACATAAACTTTCTTTCGCAATGTTTCGGTTCTCATTCTGCATATCAAAGATCTCAACATGCCCGCCAATGTTGAGGAAGCCCATGCCCACAACAAGGAGAAAAAACAAAGTCATAGGTGGTTATGCATTGAGCTTTGTTTTTTATAATTTTCTGCATATACAATTTTTAATGAATTCATGTGGAAGTGTAGAGGTGCCAAGGAAGCACAATGAAAGCTTCCTCCACATTCCACACAATCGCTTTAGATTTTTTATTTCAATTTTCAATTTTAATTTATTTTTCCGACTGAGCAATTTGATGTTCAACAAAATGAAAGATGTGTGGAGGAAGGGGTATGTGCGAGAGAACGAGGGTGCAGAGGGAATTTTATTCTGTAGACACAAATTAATTTATATTTAAATAGAAACTTGGTATCCAATATGAAATAAATTGTTTTGTAATACATGCGAGAAAGGAGCATTGTGCGGGACAATAGGTATACGGAGCAAGGAACAAAAAATTTAATTCGTAATGTCTTACATCTTTGTTTACATTTTCCTTTAAGGGTAGACTGACATGGGATGTGTAGTTTTAAAAACTATGTTCAACGACTTTGATTGTTTAGAAACTAGAAACAACAAATTTTGGTATTCAAGTTTTTGTGATTGCACATTTATGGATTAAATACTTATTACTATACAATATTAAATTAAGCTTCTTTTTAATGTGTGTGAAGAATTAGTTTTGTGCACGAGAATGAGTGTGTAGAGCAAGGAACATAAATTTTCTTTCACAATGTTTCCGTTCTCCTTCTATATACCAAATATTTTAATGTTCTCATTGACGGTGAGGAAGCCCAAGCCCATGGAAAAGAGAAAACAAATTTTAGAGACAATTGTGTGTCAAGTTTTGTTTTTAATACTTTTCTACATACATAAATTTTAATGAATTCATGTAGGAGTGAAGAGGTGCAAAGGAAGCACAATGAAAGATTCCTTCGCATCTTCAAATCCCACAAAGTCACTATGGATTTGTTATTTTAATTCTAATTTTACTTTGTTTTTCTGGTTGAGCAATTCAATGTCGGGGTTATCAAATTGATTTTACCGAACAAGAATGTAGATGTTGGTGTTGATGCAGATAATTTAACATATCATGAAGAAGGATGTGAGAGGCCCAATACTCTGCACAAGGATAATTTTATATGTGGAGCATAGGCATCGACAATAAAGGCTTATTTTGAGATATGTGGAGGAAGGCGAAAGGGTTTACAGGAGAAATATTGTGCAGAGAAATTGTGTATATTGGAGTTTGTTAAAGAGAAGGGTCTATATCGATTCAATCTTTCTTCTCCACATTATGCACAAGGCTAATTTAATATGTGGAGCAAGGAGTATAAAATTTAATTCCTAATGTTATGCATCTTTGGCTACATTTTCTCTTAAGGGTGTATCGACATGGGATCATTTTATTTGATATCGGGATGATTTGACGATTCGATGTGTGGTTTTCAAAACTATGTTCAAGGTTTTTGAATACTTATTATGCAATATTAAATGCATTTGTGAATTAAATATTTATTATGCAATTTTCAATGAAGTGTCTTTTTAATCTCTATGAAGAATAAGTGTTGTGTGAGAGAACAAGTGTGCGAAGGAAGGAACATAAAATTTCTTCCAGAATGTTCTGGTGTTCTGCATAAATCTCCCATCCGAAAATTTCTTCCACACACTTCATCATGCACAATAGTACATAGTATTCACCGCTTATTAATAGTTTCACATAACACCAATCATTGCATAAAAATTCAAAGTAAATGCAGTTTAATACACATACAATCTTTGTAAGGGGATGACCTATGCATGTGCATATTCAGTGAATTCGATGTTGAAAAGATTGATATTTACCCGCAATGCTATTTTCTTTTAATCATATATACCATTTAACTTTAGTCGCGGGTTATTGGCAATGTTTCTATGACATATTTTGAATGTTCTATGGTGGGATGGGAATTATATTTGAGAATGAACAACAAAATATGTGATATGAACCTATTAGCACGAAATGTACAAGTGATGTAGGCACATATATACCCATGCTAGCATGAAATTGGTTTATGATAACAAACATTAGGACAGTAAAAAAATCTTGATGGCAACTTTATCTTTTATACATAGATTTTGTAACATGTTTCACATGCAAAACAATAGAAAATGATGATTATATGGGGAAACAAGAAATGTACAATTAAATGACATTTACAACATTGTTGATTAAGCAAGAATTTTTAAGTGCAAAGTGGAAATGGGTAACAAAGTGAGGAAAGAAGAAATTTCTAGTATACAATTAACTCATTTTCTCATATTGATAGGAACTTTAAGTGGTTTATTGTGTCTTTGGAATAGTAGAGGGTGCAACATTTGTTCTTTGCAGAACATGTTTAAATGTTGGGATTATTGTTGTATATTTTGTTGCCTTACATAAACTATTATTTGGAAAGATGAAGCTGAATAGGATCACATCCTCAGATTTCAAGTGTGTCTGAAAGGAATATCTAACTATCATATGAAAAGTATGAAATTATGAACAAACAACCATTGGGATACAATATTAATTCACTATTGATGACAAATCAAGGCTCAAGAAGTGAGATGTCATGGGAACGAGAAAATTCTATCTCATAGCAATATAGTATGATGTTCCTTATTACTAATAGCTAATACACATTGGAAATGTTGTTCAGGCTCAATAGGAAATCGAGATGTGATCTTATGAGATTTTTGCAAGAAATAATGAATGTGAAAGACAAACGATGGTTCAACAATCACGGTTCTTTCTTTCGTATATTATGAGTATATTTATATCTTGAAGAAGTTGGCATGGGTTAAGCTGATTTACGGTTACAATTCATTAATTTTTCATTTTTTGTAAGTTTCTTGTGCACACTTCCTTTTCGCCTAACACTTTTACCACATATTTATTTAGAGGTAAGTAAACTTTTCTCATATATTCATGAATTATTTTTAAATGGTATTGATTTTACAACTAAACTTTATTTAGGGGTAGGTAGCGTCGAGTAAGTTGATACTTTAGTTGGGGAATACTATAGTGTTTTGGTTTCTCGATACATTGTGTATGATCACATTCCTTTTTATTGATAACTAAGATGGGCTGGAGATGCCAGTTAGGCTAAATTTCCAACTGAGAATGTACTTTCAGAGGAATCATGAATGTGGGAGACAGTGGTTACTTCAACGATCAAAATTATTTCTTTCATATATTTTGAGTACTCACATCTAATATACACGTAAGCCAAAGTTTCCATTGCACAAAATTTAATAAGTGGAAATGACTAACTAATTGATTAATATTAATGTTGTGCGAGATGGTCATGTGTGGAAGAAATGTATGTGGAAATGTATGTGGAGGTACAAAATATTTCTAAAGAGAGTTTCTATTCCTTGCTATGTGAAGTTGGATTGAATGTGACATTTAGCTTTGCACCATAATCTTCAAAATTTGATGCTAGGTAATTCATAAATCAAATTTGGTTCAATTATTTTGGAGTCTAATATCAAATAAAATGAATGGGCGTTGACATAGTGGTGATGACCTGCACAACCATTAAGTCAATTCGTGGTAGAGGTGGTTGAGCATGTGTCTACATAATATTTATTTGTGATTGTCCTTGCACAATTTTCTATTTACAATTATTACTAACAGTCTCTAAGCTAACTATCATGTTCACAAATAATTCATATTTATTTTATATCATAAATTTCTATCTCTTATGACACATATTTCAATGATGTTAAAGCAAGAGAAAAGTGCAGAGTAAACAGACAATATGGTTTGGAATTTCAAGATTTATTTCCATTACTTCACATAAATGTTGGCTTTGGTATTTTCAATTTCTATTTATTGAGAGCATTGTGTGTAACATTTTTCACTTGAGAAATAGTAATACCTAGTGCTTGTGGATGGAACTGAGAATTGTAAAGTTAAATGAGATTGAGAACGTTATTGATTAAAAAAGGTATTTTTTAGTATAAAGCGAACATGTGTAGCAGAGGAAGGAATGAGGCTATTGGCACTGATATGCTTAACTCACTTTCTCATACCAATGAGAACTTTCTCTAGTCGATTTCGTATGAGAAGTATGTGAATCTATCAACGAAAGAGAAAAAAAGCAACAAGATTTGGACTAGCAGATTGGTGAATGTTGTGTGTGTTCCAAAAGTCTTTGACTTCAAAGAAATTTTTATATGTGTGCAATTTTTTTTTAATTTAAGAACAAGAAAAATCATGATAGCAGTGAAGAAGATTGCTCTAAATCCCAGGGCATTCAAATGGATACTCAAACTATCGGAACTAAATAAGTGTTTAAAATTGTCTAAGGAAGAAAGTTTCTTGAAGTCAAAATCAGGTGGGGTTAACATTATTAGAGAATTCATTTCCCAAACTTCTCAGGTTCCTTTCGATCTTTCTCTCCTAGATATTTCTATGTTTACATAGTCATTTAGGGAATTATATTGGATTTGTGCTTTTATAATGGGACAAGAGACTATATTGAATGTTCCAAAATGCATTTTCTATTTTCTTTATCACTCATACAAAAAAAACTATATATTCGACTGGTTTGATATCATTTCCAACGAATTAGCTTTTCAGTTAGTCAATTTATTCAAGAGAAATAGATCTATATAATGGTTCATATGATAACAACCCTCGTGTCAAGCCATGTGTTTGATGACTTACCATGTAATCCTAAATTATGAAAAGTGCAATACAAGATTGAGAATTGAGAGACTAAAGGTTCATAGCAAAAGGGTTATTGATCAATTGGAAATGGACGTTGATGTGTCTGGGGTTGGAATAAAGGTCTGCTGCTGTTGAAAATGCAGCAATAAATTCCTAATTTATTTTTTCCTTAATTAAATTAGGAGAAATTCGAAATTCCACAGCAATAGACAACTTGAATGAGTTAACTGAGGTGATATGTATGTTATCACTCAGTTATCTTAGTTAATTCACGTTAGGGGCATGAAATTGAGTTTTTTGCAGTGATTCCTAAATTTTAAGAGCCTAGGTTAGAGTTAATTCAAGTTGTCACAATTTAATTTAGTTTAATTAAGTTATGGTCAATTAAACTAGTTCTAATTGTTGGAGGAACTTGTGGAATGTCTAGTAGTGGGGTGTGACTTTTGTGATCAACCAGTTAACTAATCAATCAACCTAAATTAACTCATGTATGTAGAGAATTTGAGTTACCCAATTGAGGTTGGAGTTCAAGGGCAGCATAATATCAGTTGTAAGCTATTCCAAGTTGTACAAGTAGTGAGATTGGCCTAAACGAATTGTTGAAATCCAGATTGAGGAATTTCCTACTTAATAGGGGCCTAATTCCTCAAGGAACAATGCAAGGAAATAAGAGCTTGGTAGGTTGTGAAATTGGCTAAGTATTGGTCAAAGTTTGTCACTGAAGCAAAGGATAGAAGATATAGGTGTAGGTTGCAACTCAAGATTGAGCAAGAAAATTGTATTTATCCAAAAAAATTTATTAATGAAATATAGATAGGAATGGGTTTTGAGCAATTACTTTTCTTTAGATAAATCTTTGTGTATGTTTGTTGAATCATGATGCATGCTTTTTGTATGTGTTCTCGATCGTGAATTTTCTTCTGTGGATGAGTATGGTAGATTTGAGTCTTATGCTTTAGTAAATTACATGAGAATTTTTTAATCTACATTTAAATTCTACATGGTATTAGAGTTAGATTCACAATAGAGGAGATTTTGAAGTTTTTTTGGCAGAAGATTGAAATTTGAAGATAAGTGTTACAGGTTTTATCCACGACTGAGAAGATGGATTTCAATGGATTCAAGCTCGAGTATGCTTTGGAAGGAACACAAACTTTGTTTCATCAAAGGATCGCATGGAGGCAGTATTGGATGATAATGGGATTCTAGAATACATCAAGTAAGATGTAGCAAAACCCCAAGCATATGATGCCCAGAATCTTGTTCAGAGGAAGAAGGATGTGGCCAAAGTGAGGAGAATCTTATTGGAGGGAGTATGAGATCATATTGTCTCTAATATCCACAAGAAAGAGACTATGTTCATGATGTGGAAAATACTAATAGAGTTTTTCTAGAACAATAGTGACTACATGAAGTTGACACTCAAGGACAAGCTTTGAAGTATCAAGATTCAAAAGAATGACACAATTTCGCAGTACCTGTGCAGGTTTACATAGTTTCATGATGAACTTGGCGGGGTCAATATTGATGTACTTGAAGAAGACCTGGTAGCTATATCCCTTTTAGGCCTTCCCAAGAGATGACATAGCTATCAAGATTCGGTAAATGTTAGAGAGAAACTATGAAGTTGGGAGCGATTATGGTCTGATCTAGTATAGGAGGAGATAGGGAAAAATACCAGAGGTGGGACCTCATCCAAAGAAGAGGAAGAGTACTTTTCATTAGTCAGAAAAGGAAAGAAGGCCAAGGGAAATAAGTCCCAAGGCGAGGCTAAGTCCATCCAAAAAGGAAAGAAGAAATACTTGTCAAAATCAAGTTCTTTCACTGTCATGAATTCGGGCACTATGCCATGAAGTGTCCTCACAAGAAGGCAAGTAAGAAGGAGCATGAAGTAGCAACAACAAGTGAAGCTTTGACTACAAATTTCAAGCTTGAATTTACTCTCATCACATGCATGGACAGCACAGTGATCAGGAGCATGTGGTACTTGGACAATGGTGCCTCGTTCCACATGACGGGGAATAGAGAATTTTTTAGTGACTTGGAGGAGAAAGCTCTCCAGATAAAGATTGAGTTTGGAGATGAAAAAAGGTAAAGAGCTACCGATATTTGCATAGTGACCTTTCAAAGGGAGTTGAGCTCCCCTCTTAGAATCAAGGATGTCATGTTTGTTCCGGGTCTAAAGAATAATCTTGTCTCTCTTGCAATTTTAGAAGACTATGGTTATGATGTGATCTTAAGTAGAGGAAAGGAATTATTGAGACACATAGGCACGAGGTAGGTGAAGTAGATCAAGGTTCGATTCAATAACCTGTATGAAATTTAGGTATAAGATGCATGCAAAGCCTTAAGGAGCAAGGTAGGAATTAGAGATATGGTTTTTGAGAGGGTGCATATTAGACCTCTCAACATGTTGCCTCAAAAGAAGCTTCAGGAAGTTGTGGAGCAGCAAAAAATGGAGAAATAGATAGGAGGCAGAGTGAAGACATCCACTGAAGCAGAGACCTCCAGCAAGGGGAGAGTTAGATCTAAGTAAGCAGAGGGATCACATGCAGCTATACCTCCAGGAGTGAGGTGGAGCGATGTAGATCTGTAGTCCAAGATTTACATAAATTTTGCCAGGGTCCATTGAGGTGTTCTCCTCATGGATCATTACCTTGCTACAAGGTCCCACAATATTCAGTAACATGAGGATCAATGTCAGTCAGATACTAAGGAGTGCAGAGGAGTGTTGACAACAGAGCAAAAGGCTTAGTAGCAGAGTGGGCAACAACACAGTCTTCACAATACACAGTTATAGACACAATTAAATTAGTTTTTTTTTGGATGCTTTTCAGTTGTAAATGTTGCAGTAGCAGCAACAACAAAGAGACGTGTTGCATGTATCACATTCCAAAGGTGCTAGATCAGGGTAGATGTGAATCCCTTTCTTGTTGAGAGGGAGCTTTGAGAATGTAGCAAAAAAATCCTAATTTAATTTTTACTTAATTAAATTAGGAGAAATTCAAAAGTCCACATCAACAGACAACTTGAATGAGTTAACTGAGGTGATATGGTTGTTATCACTCAGTTAGATTAGTTAATTCGAGTTAGGGGCATGAAATTGAGTTGTGTGCAGTGATTCCTAAATTTTAGGAGCCTAGGTTGATTTAATTTCAGTTGTAACAATTTAATTTAGTTAAATTGAGTTATTGTCAGTTAAACTAGTTCTAACTATTGGAGGAACTAGTGGAAAATAGTTAGAACTAGTGGAAGGTATAGTAATGGGGCGTGACTTCAGTGATCAACCAATTAACTAATCAGTCAACATAAATTAACTCATGCATGTAGATAATTCAAGTTACCCAGTTGAGATTGAAGCTCAAGGGAGATGTACTATCAGTTTTAAATTATTCCAAGTTGTACAGGTGGTGCATGCAGTCAGAGATTGGCCTAAAGGAATTGCACAATCCATACTGAGGAATTTCCTAATTAATAGGGGCTTAATTAGTCAAGGAACAATGCAAGGAAATATGAGCTTGGTAGGCTGAGAAATTGTCTATGTATTGGTTAGAGTCAGTGAGTGGCGCAGATGATAGAAGATACAAGTGTAGGTTCTGCTCAAGCTTGAGCAAGCATATTGTATTCAACTAGATTATTTGATTAATGTAATACAAATAGGAAGGGATTTAGAGCAATCTTTTTCCCCTACATAAATATTTATGTATGTGTGTTGAATCATGATGCATTTTTTTTATATGTGTTCTCGATCGTGAATTTTATTCCGCATATGAGTAGAGTAGGTTTGAGTCGTATGTTTTAGTAGCTTACATGAGAAATTTTGAATATACATTAAAATTCTACAAATGAAATTGCAACAAGCTACTAGTGACACACTTGCAAAGTCTATTAGCCAATGAAAAACAGGAAATTTGAGACTGACAGCAAGACTGAAATATTTAGATGATGCTTTAAATCCAGGTCCTTTATTAATGACTCCACTGGAAATACACACATCATCATTAGCAATTTCTACCCCCAGTACACCCCATAGATTTGATAAGCCCATCAATCTCCTTAATGCAATGAAATCATATATTATCAATAATATATCTAAAATATTGCAAATTATTGAATATCCATGGAAAACAACTTCATATCTATCACATTTATTCCAGAGAACTAAGTCATATGTAGAGTGGGTCAAAAGTGATATCGAGGGAGACATGGAATTAGTAGTCAATGATTTACTTTTAATTAGAATCTTGATTATTGAATTGATGCTTCTATGATCCATATCAAATTTTTGAGACAGGGTTTTGGCAATAATCGCATCAAAATTCATTTTCCAACACGTTTCGAACCAACAAGTGTGGTTCATTGTCAGGACAAGATGAAGAACCAGATCCAGGCATAGCTTAAATAGAGAGAGATCACTCAAACGGTTAGAAAAAACAACTATAATTGACCAAGAAACAACTATAATTGACCACAGGGACAAGGTAATAGCTATATTTGACTGGTTCAAGAGATAGTTAATTCATTAATTAATTTGTTAGATATAATTATTTTTAATTCATATGAACCTAAATAAATCTAATTTGAAAATATTTCTAACCTAGGAGTGATAAATCGAAATATTTATTAGTTTACCAAAAATAATCATTTTTAATTCATATGAACCTAAATAAATCTAATTTAAATCAAAATATTTATTATTTTTAATTCATATGAACATATTTTGATTACCCTCATTAAAATAACTCATAATATAGTATATTATGTTTAATCTAATTATTTAATTAATTTGTTAATTCTATTACTAAACCTATTTTTATATAACCAAATATGAATAAAACTTTTTATTAAAAATACATAAACTCATAGGTTGGATGAGTTTATTTTTTTTATTAAAAATATTGAATTTTGATAATTGTCACCCAAATTATGTTAAATTTTATCAAAATTTTATTAAAATTTCCATGATTTTAACTTGGTTAAACTAAAACTAAGGAAATAACACCTCATACAAATGATGTCCCGATCAATGTTTAATTTTGAACACATCACAGCCCATCAAGTCGCCTCTACAAGTCAGAGAAATGCTAAACTAAAATATTGTGTAAAAAAAAAAAAAAAAAATTGTTTTTTGCAAGTTTTTTTAAAAACTTAAATAATATTTTACAATTCCCTATGAAAGGATGTTGGTTGGCGGAGTATTTCTAAAAATTTACGGAGGTAGTAGAGGTGGAAGGAGAGGTGGAAGGAAAGATGAAGGTGGACCCTATCCAATTAAGTGACCCATGGGAATAAATACCCTCTGTCCATGGTAATTTCCTTGATGTTGTGTTTGTACTAATCAACCATTTCGAAAGTAATAACCTTTGTTCATTTTGGTTTTATGCATGTTGGTGTGCATTTTTCCCAATGATCGCTTTATGCACAATTTTCCAATAAATCTCTAGCTCATGTTCTTCACATTTAAAGTAATTCTGGATACCAGAGCAGCTACCCATGCCATTGAGGTTTGGGATCATCACAATATTGGGTTTCAAACCCCTCTAAAAAAAAGAATCCCACCCAGTCAAGGTGAGCAAATTTACAATTACTTTCTTTGGGATTGCAGGGTTATATAAATATAAAATGTGTTTTGCAAAAGGTTCTTTGGGTTCACCTTCTACACATTGAAATTGAGTTTTCTTTTCTAATATTTAAATTATAGATGAGGCACCTCCTAAAATTTGAGAATGAAACCTTAAATGCAATTGATGAAACATTCAAAAAAATATTTAAGTTATGTTTGCCTTAGAATGCTTATTATCATACTTGCATTGGTAATTAAAACTTGTAGAGTACCACATTTTGTAATTGTGGGGTTGAGAGAAATTGTACTAATGCTTTTATACAGGTTACTCATTTATCTTTCATCGTCTTAACTAGTTTTTAAAATGTAATTTTTTATTGAAATCACTCATCACTAATTAACTTAGTTTTTAAAAGATAAATTATATATGTAGCATCTAATTTTTGGATATAAATGTTATATTTTATATTTTATCATTGTAAACATTTTTATAATAGGATTTATTTATTATTTATTTTAAATATATATTTGAATGGATATTACAACATTTTTTTCAAATTTCTCCAAAACAAAATTACAAATTGTATACGCCATACTCAATATGCCTCATGGAATTATGTATCCATTGAATTTCATCAATATTTTTTTGTCTTAATTTATTTTCTTCATGATAGAAGATAGTAGTTGTTCGAGGATCTTGGTGTCATCTATACTAATATATCAATTCCAATAGATATCTGAACATTATCTATGCCAAGACACCAACACAAATAAGGGATCTAGGCACCATCTAGGGCTCCTGCCAAGGTACCATCCCAACAAGGACTAACGTGTTATCTAGGCAAATATATAAACTTTAATTGATATCTCAATATCAATTAGGCTAAGAAAAAAACCCTATCAGGGATCTAGATATCATCAAGGTCAAGATATCCACCCTAAACATAGATCTCCATATCATCTAGACCAAGATACCTTCCCTCACATGGATCTAGGTATCTACACCAAGATGTCGTCCCTTACAAGGATCTAGATATCGTCTAGGCCAATGCATCATCCCTAATTGGGTTCTAGGTACCATCTATGCCAAGATATCCTCCCTCACAGGGTTATGTATTGTCTAGGCTAACTACCAAGATACCAACCCTGTCACCATTCTCTCCCCATAGCCTTCACTAGATGTACAGTTGTTAATCTTGGCCTAGTGCATCGCACATGAAGTAGATAATTGTGTCCTCCCTCTCAACTAGAGAGGATATACACTTTCCTTCGCAAAGGGAATATATCCAAGCTCCCTCTAAACTAGGTATATGTGTCCAACATGCTCTTCTTTTTGTATCATCATGTCATTAGAGAACTTTGACTTTCCAAAACATCATTTCTTTCACATAATTCGACTACAACTTTCAATCATGAATGTAAACTTCTATATCATCAAGGTTTCTACAACTCCCTCTTTCCATCATGCTCATCATCATCAGAAAGTCATCATCAAGCACGCAGAAAACTTATAACTTTACAATTGTCCCTAAAAATTTCATCAACAATTACAACACAACAAATTATACATGTAAAAGAGCATGAAGTTAACTTTATCAATCTAGGGTTTCAATAAGGGAACAAAGCTAAGTTCATGGAAAATTTTAAGGACGGAAGTTTATCTTAAAGTTTAGAAATCTTGGCAAATCTTACTAGTCCCTAATATGCAAATTGTAATTTTTTGGGTGATATTTTCATAGAAATATTTAGATTTCCAATGATCTTATATTTTTCAATATAATATTTTGGCGATTTTTAAGGTAAAATAATGGTGTACTATAAAATTTTGGTGAATCATTTTAGAAAAAAATGGAAATTGGGGAATCTTTTTTTTGGACATGGAAAATTCGCCCACCTGCGAATATTTGCCCCTAAAATTTTCCCTATCTAAGGCATCCCAAAATCTAAATCTTGTTAAGATTTCAGTCATAGTGAAAGCATTTGCACCGAGGTTTTGACTTTAATTCCCTAGGCTCTTACATCAACCTTTGCGAGGGTTTTTCCATAAACCCTAGATACTATCAACAAACCCAAAAAATTCTAGGGTTTTACCAAAGTGAACAAATAGCAAAAGATAACACTACAAAAATTAATTTAATCTAGGAATCAAACATCCTAACAATATAAGGATTTTCATGAAAACCTAGCAAAACCTTAGTCATGAATGAGTCATTAACATAAAGAAATTTTAAAATGATTGTACCTTTATATCTTGCTGTGGAACTATTATAAATGTTACAAATTAAAATACCTTTATTGGCTCTTTTTACAAACCTTGAGGAGCTCCCTTAACAAAACATCTTTCTGGGCTTAAATCTTTCTTTGTGGGCTCCCTCTAAATCTAGCCATAATCCTCTCTTCTTGAAATGAGCAGAAGAGGCATTTGAGGTGTTATTCTCTTAATTTTCTTGCTCCTCCTATCAAGGCAATAAGATCTTCTTCTTGAGTACAAGCATACCACATTTCCTCAAAGGAGGGAGAATTTTTCCAAATACTAATTATAGCCGCAAATACGTTCCAAGTCTTTGGTAGCCCTAGTAGGGCATCAACCAAAAGCTCCTTATTAGGGATTATCTCATTAAATGCTTGTAATTCATAAAGTAAGAAGACATGTATCATCTTTGGTCATTTTGACAGTTTGGAGTTCATTCTTTAAACTTGCCACTTGTCTAATATTCTTAATTGTAAATAACTTGGAGAGGGCATCATACATTTTCTTTGAAGTATGTAGCATGGATATGTAGGGAATCAAGTTGCATTTAACTCCAACCACAATTATGATCATGGATATAATGTCATTTTCCTTGTACTCCTCCTTTCTAGCATCATTAATTGGTTCTTTGACTTTTCCTTGTACTAAGTCTAATACTTTATTTCTTGCAAGGATGGGGTCCATCCTTGTCTTCCATGCTCTAAAGTTAAAAGCTCCTTGAATTTTATTTTTGGATTTCATTGATGATGTTGTAGATATATTAGATTATTTCGCTTTTGATGGGGACTTAATCTCCCTGAGGTCTTTTATTGAACTTTCAAAGGGTTGCTTATTATTCCAATACCTTTTATCAAGGGAGGTCCCAAAACTTCCAAGACTTCCTTCTTTCTTCCAAATAGATCTTCAAGAGTCCACAAACTTCTCTTCTTTCTCCTTGAATCCTTTCTTGAACCCTTACAGAGAAAATGATCTTCAAGATGCCTTTTTCCTTTCTTCACCTTAGCTCTGAAAACATGTTAGAAAATTATAAAGGTAGAAATATTTTCTTATCTTGATAATTACTTGTGATGTATTTGAATTCTAATTAACTTTTTTATGTCTTCTTTTATCTTTTAACATCAAGAAACTATCAAAACAAAAAGCATGAAGATAAAGAAAAACAAATGACACAGTGTGTAGGCTCTCATCCAGGGAAAAACCCCTCTCTTATGGGAAAAACTCAACTAAAATTATCTTCTTCTTTAAGAACCAATTTAAAGTGAGATAACTAAGAACTCTAGACCAACATCAAATCTTCCCCCATCCACAAAGTTAGCCTTCCAAGACAAACTCTTTCACGTGAAATTAATCCAACGAAATCAATCTAAGTCAACCTTCTTGAAACTCAGTCAAGCTTCAGATCTCAATCTTTTACAACAAAATTTTGGCCTCTATTACATACCTGAAAATTTAGGACCTCCTGCAACTCAGGAATTTTGCATGTGTGGGAGAAATTCTCAAGTTTTAGGTCATCCTTTCTTTGCTAGAGTTTCTTCTTTCTTTTCTTGTCTTTTTAGCTCTTTTTCTCCTTCTCTAGATTGCAGATCCAACCTCTTGAACTCGGCCTTTATCTCATCTGCAATAATCCTAGAAAATACTCACATGTGTAGGAGAGATGGACATAAACTTCATATTCTGACTTCTCCTTTTATCTCTTTGTTTCTTCTAGACCTTGACTCATCTTCCTTGGTATCTTGCTTCAGATCGAATTTTTCTTGAGTCGTTACACAATAGGTCGAATACATTACTTATTTATATTATTTTTGTGAGGTTTAGTTCCCTTCATGAGGCTAACTTTATGGGTGAGGAAATCAACTTAGTGGAGGACGCATAATTTACATTTTTGACATAAAAACAAATTTATTACTTGATAATAAAAAAATCCCAAAAAGGGTCCATTACATGATGACAAGGACTATGACTCATAACACAACCCCTAGAAACACTGAATGGGTGCTTTCAACTATAAACATAATAATTTGAGCATGATACCCATGCTTATAAAAATATATTTTCTTCAATCTTTACAATAATTTTATTTTCTTCCCTTTTGCAAATACATAAGAGTTAGATAATGTTATGAGCCAAAATACAATTACAAAGACTGATTACACTTTCATCTAGAAATATAATATCAATTTCACTCGGGATCCAACTTAATTTTTTCCACCTTTAATTTGATCGTATTTTATTTTAATGAATTAATATATTATTTTAGTTATTCATTAATATAAATTTTAATTTTTTTATATATTCTTTATTCCTCTCTCTCTCTATATATATACATATATATATATATATTATATTATATTATATTATATTGTTGAAAACAACATAAAAGTTTTCAATGAATTCATTATATGTTAAATAAAAAATGTAGTTTAAATTTTAAAAATGTAAATATTTTAATACATTTATTTTATTTTTAAATAAAAATATATTTTAAATTTTAAATATAAACTTTTAATTAAAAATATGTTTGATTAGCTAAATTATATAAGTTTAATTAGTAAATAATTTAAAATCATTTTATTTATAACTCAACTTTAGGTAAAAAAAAAAAAATTATCAATTCATTTTAATATAAAAATATAATTGAAATTTTAAATATATTAAATTTCTTCAAAGTTTTATTATTTCAAATAATTGCATCTTCACATTTATGATTTCAACCAGATAAACTAAAAACTCTATGTACATAGTTCATGTATGCAAATAAGCAATGACATGCCACCACAAGACTTTGTTAAATAATACATATTTTTTAAATTATAATGTAAATTATTTGATTTTAATTAATTAAATTTTAATACATATGATTAATGAAATTATATTTAATTGTTAAATAAAATGAAATATTATGATAATAATAAGGTCATCATTTACAATTTGTTGCATTGTAGCATAGGATTACTTATCTCTTTATTAATTGATTATCAAGTAAATTTGTAAACATGTTATATATTATTTATATGACATGTTACATTTTAACATATTTTTAATGGTTAATTCAAATCTATTGTTGTTCTTATTTCTCTGTTGTAATATGAACTTATAATGAAATTAGAGAAAGTTGTTGTAAAATTATAATAGAGGTCTCAATATTATTATTATATGATAAGAGTTTTAATTCATTATTTAAGTTCTCTAAGAAAATATCAACTTTATTTTTATCAAAAACCAACTGTTTTTTGTTACTAGAATTTTCTTTAATAGAGTTAGATTTCTAAAGCTACATAGTTGGATGAGCTCAATACCAAATAAATTCCTCGCAAGGTATTGAAAGTTTCTTTATACCTATTAGTGGAAGCAAGGTCCTCATTTAACTAGACAAAATTAGGGTTGGAACTATTGCTTAGAATAATAGCTTGATTAGTTGCATTTATAGCATTAAAATATCCTAGAAGGAGGGTACTACCTTTATTTCCTAAAGTGTAAATATTATGTTCTAAATTTTTGTAGGGAGTATTCTTGTCTAATTTATTTTTCTTGTAAAAGGTAGATTGGTAGGTGCAAAGTAACATATTGCTATATACATTGTATCATGCAATATCCTTAAAACAAATATTTATACACAACTTAAATAACATAAATTTATAACTTAATGTAATTTCAATATAATTTCATTATTTGTTTCATTGCACTAACATAAACTTGTATATGATTGAATACAATCCAAGGTTATATAAATAATTGCTAGGCATTAATAACAAACTAAGGGTTAAATGATTGGTTCTAGTTCTTATTAAATGTGATTATAGTTTATTATTATGATATGATCTCAAAGGTGGTAACCCGCTGGTGGTACCACTTGCCAGCTAGGCAAGTTCGAGAACTTTCCAAACACTCTGCAAAGAGACATTTGGTTGCTATGTGACCATAGATCTCCATTTCCCTTCATCCAACGACGCTAGTGGTTTAGTGGGGGGTTAGGGTAACCACCAGGTTTTGTCCCTTTCCCTCTAGCCATTTGAGGTTTTTATCATTGGGTGAATTTCACTCTGCCCAAACCCTTGCTATTGTAGATTACCATCACAGTTGCAGAGGCATGATGCCCCTTCTGTAGGGTGGTTTATTTAGAAATTCCTTGTGGATTCAAACTTCTAATTCTAATTTGCTAAAATAATAGACTTGAATCTACTCGACCAATTGCAAAAACAACAAACAATCACAAAATCATGAAAATTATAAGAGAAATAATTTAATCAACACATTGCACAATGATTTCCTATGGAAATCCACAACTGAAAACCTCGCTATATGTATATTGCATTAGTTAGAAAATATGATAAGATTACAATTCTTTTCTCAAGCATGAGAAACCTCTGCACTATATTTATCTATCTCATTGCTTCCTAGAGAGTCCTAGGCCAAATACTTAACCAATTTTTTCTTGCCCAAGTCCCTATTTCCTTGTGTTGTTTCCTTGGGTAATTAGCCTCTACTAATTAGTGAAATACCCATCCACAAGTGCGCAATCCATCAAGGACCTTTCTCTAACTACATCCACCACATGTACAACTTGGATGATTATACAATTGATGGTAAAATTCCATTGAATGCCAATCTCAATTGGGTCTTTATCTGATTTGACATGCATGAGCTATTTCTTCCATTGAATTCCAATCTCAATTGGGTCTTTCTCTAATTTTACATGCGTGAGTTATTTATGGTTGAATCATGAGTTAATTGATTGATCATTGGATGTGGTTCAAGTTCAAGTTCCACACTTTGACCTCTCGCTCGTTCCTCTAATGGTTGGAACTAGTTAAACTAACTTTAACTCAGATAAACTGAATTAATTAATTACAACTCAAAATAAACTCAACCAGGGCTCCTATAAAGTAGGAACCAATCTACATGACTCAAGTTAGGCCCTTAACTCAAATTCATTGAACCAACTAAGTCATACTAACTTAGTTAACTCATATAAGTTGTCATGTGATGTAGAATTACAATTTTCTTCTGATTTAATTCAAGGGAAAATTAAATTAGAATCTTTCTTGGTGCCGATTTCAACATTTCTTATTTTTATTTTCAACAGTTTCTATTTTTTGTTCACCCCCTTGGTATTTATACTTGTTCTCCACTTCATGCTTGGATGGACGAGTCAAACCTTTGATGTCTGCAACAAGTTATTAATCCTGTTTTTTCCTCATACCCTGCTCATATGGTTATTTTAAAGTTGTTTTATTTGTTTACTTCTAGCTTCTAATACAACAAACTTGGTTTTTTTCACGGTTGAAAGTATGGGTCTCAGTCATTTTATTCAATCCCTCAAGGTATTATGTCGAGCTTATTTTAGGTCTTGTGTGCTTTTATCACAGGAACATGTTTAAACTTTGAAGTTTTATGATGGAATCTCCCTTTGTGTGCAAGTTTGGAAACATGAATATGGCCTTCAACTACTGGTACATACTCAGTTCCACTCGGTCCTCTGATTTCCCTCTATGGTGTGGCTTCCATGCTCGGCGACTTTGAGGTGCTCTTACTATAATGTCTTTCATCGAGGTTTTCCTATTACAAGACTTCGTACGTAGATTTGTTATGAGGGTTTCACTATATATTGCATTAATTTAGCGAATACTTAGGGAATTGTCTTCCAAAAATGGAGGTAGGGTCTCTGTTCCAGATACTATAATTATTTGGTTTACTCTTGCTTGTAACCCTACTAGGGAGCTTCCTAAGCACCAGTTTGAATACTATAGTTTATCTTATTTTATTAAAGACAATTGAATTTCTTTCTTGGTCAATGGTTTGTTCAAAACTTGATGTTTCCAAAAAAGATGATTTTTTCGTAAGTATTGTACATATGAAAAATGTTCATGTTTTAGTTAATTTCTCAATTCATATGAAGGTTTAACTCTATTGTCATGCAAGGGTTTACTTATTTTTTCACAAGGGTTATGAATGTTTTGTTTATATTCCTTTTTCCTTTCTACAGTCTAGCAATCTTTATATGTGTTCTTGTGAAATTTTGTTTCCTTATGATGCTACTTAGAGATACGGATTGCGTGTAATATTGTGTCTTCCTTACTTGACAATACCCTTTCTAGATGTTTTTCGGTTTTTTTTAAGTGTTAGGTTGTTATAAATTTTTGATTAATTCTAAACCTAGAGTGAAGTTTTTGAAGAAGCTCCTTAATATCTCTTAATGTGACAAGTTATCTTCCATAATCGTTCCTCAGGCTGTCAATAGTTGATTGGCTGCGAGGAATAAATATGGTTAGGTATTGTCTTTCCATAGACCAAGTTTGTCAATCTGGAGTCTTTTCCCACTGGCTCTAGTCCAAATCAAGAAAAATTATTGTAAATTCTAGGACTTCTCATAGAGATATTTTTTCTAAAACAACTAATTATCATTTCAAAAATATTCTAGGTTCCAAAATTTAGTCTACTTAGTAAAGTACTGAATTCACAATTTGTAAAAGTAATTAGTAAATATTTACAACACCTAGGGGTGTCACATCTCTCCCCCCTTGAGCGAAACACCATCCACAGTGTTTATTTCTCTTGCTGCCTCCTGAAATAACTTAGGATATAACTCTTGCATAAATTCTTTATCTTCCCAGGTGACTTCCTCCGGGTTAAATGTTTCCACTACACATTAAACTAGATTATAACTCACTTTTGTAACATTATTTCTCTTTGGTCGAGTATGCACTGAGGTTATACCAGAAACTCTTCGTCCAGTTTGACCTGTCAAAATCACAACTTAGTCATTAGTTTGTTCCACTCATTGTAAAAATTATATATCTGCAAACTTTCAATATTTTTATTACCTGTATATCCTACCAATTTATAATGTGTCTGGAATCATATATATGTTTCTTTAGAAGTGAAACTTGAAATACATTATGAACCCGTATGTCATTGGGTAGTGCAAGCTAGTATGTTATCGGTCCTACCCTTTCTAAGATAAAGGGTCCACAAAATAGGGGTGTTATTTTTTCACAACTTCCCCATTTGAGGGTACTTCTTTTAGGTTTAACCCACACATAAATGTGATTGCCTACCTAAAATTATCAATTAGTTCTTTTTTTATCTGCATAGGCCTTCTGTCTATCATGAGCAGCTTTCATATTTTGTCGAACCATTTTCATAGTTCTTTCCATTTCCTCTAACATATCGAGTCCTAAGACCATTTTATTCTCAGGAATATTCCAGATTGTAGGTATTCTACATCTTTTCCCATAAAGTACCTCAAAAGGACTCATTTTTAACAACTCATGGTAACCATTGTTATAAGCAAATTTCACTAAGTGAAGATGTCTTCCCATTTTCCTAGTTGCTACATCACATACATGTGTAGCATATCTTCAACCACCTGATTTACTCACTCCGTTTGACCATCTGTTTGTGTGTGGTAAGCGGTACTATAGTGAATTTGGGTACCCAATCCTGTGAAGAGTGCCCTACAAAATGCAGAGGTGAAATTTACATCCCGATAAAAAAGTATAACACTAGGCATGCCATGCAACCTGAATATTTCCCTCATAAATATATCTGCCACCTATATTGTTTAGTAAGAGGATTTAACAAGAATGAAATGAGCTATTTTGCTCAATTTATCCACAACTACCATAATGGAATCATTTTTTCTCTTAGATCTGGATGCAAAAAACCAGCAGGATGTTGATGTTCTACCTTGATCTATTGACATTCTAGGCATCTCGTTAAGTACTTCGCAATGTCTCTTCTCATTCTGGGCCAATAATATTTTTTCTTAATTGCATAAAATAAGCTATGATATCTTAGATTAGTGGTATAGGGACTTGTGTGGAATTAATCTAGTAATAATTGTTTAATCGATCGCTGATTTAGAATGTACATTCTTCCTTTGAAAATCAGCAAATCGTAATTGTTGATATCATATTCAGTTTGTTTCCCATAATTTCATGCAGACTTAGCTTGCTACCAAAGATATTCATATTCTAGATCCTTTAAGGCAACTTCTTTAATTTTCTTCGAGAAGTTAATTTCCACTTGGCTATGTGTAATCTCATACACATGATATAGCCTCCTATTCAACACATTGGCCACACAATTTTCCTTTCCTTTAAGATGTCTAATTTCAAAGTCAAACTTGCTCAGAAATGTAGTTCACCTGGCTTGGCATGCATTCAGATTAGGTTTTTTAAATAAGTTGGTTAAACTACTGTGATCTGTCATTAGCATAAACCTTTTCCCTAACAGATAAGGTCACCATACTTTCAAAGCATGGACTACTGATGTTAACTCTCAAGAATTAGCAGAATACCTCTACTCATGTTACATTAACTTACGTTATTCGTAAGTGATCACTTTCCCTTCTTGCATTATTACTCCCCCTGCACCCTCCTGATAAGTATCCGTGCAGACTATAAATTCCTTTTTCTAGATCCGCAACCTTCTATTGAAATGTGGCAACAAGAATATTCCAATTCTATTTTGTCCTTGAATTAAAATTTGAATTTAGTCTCACCAACTACTTGGAAATAATTAATTAATTCATCTTGGATTAATTAGTTGGAGAAATTCAAGTTAGAATTCTTTCTGAAGTCATGCAACAATTATCCCTCAAATTAAGGAGATTATTGTGTAATTAAGGAGATAAGATTGAGTTATATTTCAGTTGTAATTAGTTAGCTCAATTTATTGAGTTAAGTCGAGTTAAATTAGTTCCAAACAGTTTGAGGAACTAATTGTGAGTTATTAGTCAGTTGATGCATGCATGAACTCAACCAGTGTACTCCAGATAACTGAAGATTCTCTCATTAGTAACTCATGAATGTCTATTATGAGAAAGACCCAATTGAACTAAATGTCAAGGACAGTATACTATCAGTTGCATGTTTTTTCCTATAAAGAAAACTCATGCATGCAACATGAATCACTCCTTGAGGATTGTGCAGTTTTGAAAGTGTGTTAGAGCAGTGTGTGAGATCAGTGTTCCACTTGGTAACATGAGGATCACCCAGGAGAAACTGCGCAAGGAAATACGAGCTTGGAGGGCAGAGGAGAAGGCTTGTGAGAGGTCAAGTTTTCCTGTGAACATCTATGAGGATTGTACTGAGAGCTAGCTAGCTATGGGAGCTAAAGCTTTGTATAATTCTTATGTATTTCCACTTTGTATGATAATACAGATAGTGGGGTTTTTAGCTGAGGCTTTCCCCGAAGTATTCTTCTGTGTATTGTGCATTGATTCTTCTTCTTCTGGTTATATTCTTCAGCTCGATCTTTAAGCTCCCACAAATTGATAGTAGAAGTAGATTATAGTATTTTTCTTTGGTTATATTGCATTATTGGGTTAATCTATAGTCTGAATTTCCACATGGTATCAGATCTATGAACAATATACGGAGAAGAGAATTTGAATTTTGAAGTTCGTGGTTGCAGGTACAAAATTGAATTTTTATCATACTTCAAGGTTGGCCAATGGCGTTCAATGGCTTGAGACTCGAGTATGCCTTGGAAGGTAGCTTGAATTACATAGCATGGAAATATTGCATGGAGGTTATATTAGAAGACAATGGCTTGAAGGAATTCATTGATCAAAAAATCCAAAAGCCAACTTCAACTAATGCACAAGTGTTGGCCGAGTGGAAGAAGTGTGTGGCAAAGGCAAGATGGATCATCCTTGAGGGAGTTCAAGACCATTTTGTCTCAAGTCTCCATGAGAAGGATACTCCATTTTCAATGTGGAAGACATTGAATGACTTCTACCAGAACAGTAGCGACAAAGGAAATTGGCGCTCAAGGATAAACTTTGAAGAATCAAGATGGAGAAGGGTGATACTATTTCCACATATCTAAACAAGCTCACCACCTATAGAGATGAGCTTAGAAGTGTGGGAATAACTACTGTCGATGATGATATCATGAGCGTCGCTCTCCTTGGCCTTCCAAAGAACTGGAATAGCTACCAGGACTCTGTGAATGGAAGAGAGAAACTGCCGGATTGGGAACAACTGTGGTCGGATCTCATGCAAGAGGAGATCAAGAGGAGCACACAAGATGGTTATTCATACAAGAATGATAATGAAGAAAATTTGGCCTTAGAAAGTAAGGCAAGGAAAGGGAAGGGGAAGGCTTCCCATTACAAATTGAATTCTTCTCATGGAGGGAAGAAGGTTGACAAGTCTAAAGTGAAATTCTTTAATTGTCACGAGATGGGACATTATGCGACTAATTTCCCATCGAAGAATTCCAAGAAGGGATCCTCGAAAGGATCGGAAGGTGAGGCATTAACCTCTCAATTCAAAATGGACTTTACCCTCATCGCATGCATGATGTCATTGATGATGGGTCGTGTCTGCTATCTTGATAGTGGAGGCTCATTCCACATGAACAGTGATAAAAAATTATTCAGTGCCTTGGAGGAGAAAGACCTCAAGATGCATATAGAGATGGGTGACGATGGAATGTATAGTGTTTCAGGAGTGGGCATGGTTGCTTTTCAAGGGGAGCATGGAGATCCTCTCACCTTGAAAGATGTGATGTATGTGCCTGGGCTGAAGAAGAACTTGGTATTCGTCACGATGCTATAGGACAAAGGCTACGATGTTGTCTTCAGTAAAAGAAAGGATTCCTATGACACATAGCCACGGGTTAGACCAAGATGATAGGGATTCGGGTGAAGAATCTCTATAAAATAGAGGTAGATGATTTTGCAACATTGAGTATGAAAGTAGAATTGGTGCAAAGCCAATACATTGGCGAGTTATGGCACAGGCGGTTGGGCCATTTGCATCATGGGGCTTTGAAGATAATGCAACAGATATCTATAGGACTTCCTAAAGGTAAACTTGAGCAAGTTTACACATGCAAAGGTTGTACCTTAGGAAAGTACACAAAGTCTTCCTTTCATGATCGAGATAGTCGAGCATAGGCTATCTTAGAATGAGTTCATACTGATTTGTATGGACCATTCTTGATAGAATCCACAGCGAAGAAAAGGTATTACGTAATTTTTATTGATGATTTTTCTCATAAATGCTGGATTTATTTCATGCAGAAGAAGGACCAAAACTTCACAAAGTTTTGTGAGTTCAAAGCTTTGGTCGAGAAAGAGTCAAGGAAGAATATCAAGGCCTTGAGAAGAGACAATGGTGGGGAATATGTCTCTCAAGAGTTTAAGGACTTCTGTGCAATGGAAGGAATTAAACGAGAGTTGACAAAACCTCATAACCCATAGCAGAATGGGGTGGCCGAGAGGAAGAACATAACTATTGTAGGGGCAGCACGAGCGATGCTGTATGACCAAGGCCTACCACTTCACTTGTGGGCTGAGGAATGAAACACAGCGATCTATTTTCAAAATAGAAGCCCACATCGCATACTTGGGATGAAGAGACGAAAGGAAACTTTCTTCGGTAAGAGACTAGATGTGGGTCACTTCAGGATCTTTGGCTCATCGGTATATTTCCATGTGACAAATATGCACAGAAGAAGTTTGAGCCGACAACATAGTTGGAGATACTTATGGGGTACACTGATACACCTCACAACTATCAAGTGTACTTTCCTACCAGTCAGAGGACTGTGGTTCGTAGAGATATCAAGTTTCATGAGAAGAAGGCCATGTGAGTTTCCCTTGAGAGGGAACTCAAACCATAGGTTGTGGAAGAACTGTTGGTTCCCAAAGAGGAGGAGCCTGAGACTGATGCGGAGCAATTGCATGCAGAGGTTCCAGGAGTAGAGACATCCACTCAAGCAGAGTCTTCCAGAGATGGATGGAAACGCACAAGAGAAGCTAACAGATTGGTGGAGGATTCGAGAGAGAATGTGGGAGCACTTCTTAGTGCAGATAGAGGAGGTCACCTGAGAGGTACACTGGATACATGGCCCTTGTTGGGGAATGTGTTGAGACTGAGTCATCTTCCTTTGAGGAAGTAGTGCAGCAACCGATTTGGGTTGATGCTATGCTGGAAGAGTATGACTCCATAGTTCGTAACAATGTTTGGGACGTGGTTTTGAGACCAGAGAATAAGTAATTTGTGAGTTCCCATTGGATTTACAAGGTAAAGCAAGCTGCTGATGGTAGTGTGGAGAAGCATAAGGCAATATTTGTTGCCCGTGGTTTTTCACAGTTCGAGGGGATTGACTATGATGAGCCTTTTGCTACTGTTGCAAGCTACTCATCTATCATATCGATGTTGGCACTATCAACACAGATGGGTCAGAAGATCTATCAGATGGATGTGAAGACTGCATTCCTCAATGGAGAGATTGAGGAACAAGTGTACATAGAGCAGCCGAAAGGTTTTGAGACCTTTGATCATGAGTCGCATGTGTGCTAACTCAAGATAGTGTTGTATGGGCTAAAGCAAGCACCTCATGCTTGGTAGACCAGGATAGAAAACTACTTCACTGGGTTGGGCTTCACAAAGAGTGAAGCGGATGCGAACTTATACAACATCGTGGTGAAAGGTAAGCTATTGATCATCATACTTTATGTTGATGATGTAATATTGAATGCTGATGATCAGTTGATCATGTCTTGCAAGGAGGACCTTACAAGAGAATTCGAGATGAAATACATGGGTCTCATGCATTACTTCCTTGGCATGGAAGTGTGGCAGAAGGATGCAGAGTTGTTTGTGTCTCAGGGCAAGTATTCCAATGGGATACTCAGGAGATTCCACATGGAGAAGTGCAAGCCCATGCAGACTCCTCTAGATGGTAACTAGAGGAAGGAGGATACTACTTCAGGAGAAGTAGTGGTGGCTACTATGTATAGGCAGCTTGTGGGTTCACTTATGTACTTAGTGAACACACGGCCAGATTTGTGTTATGCGGTGAACCAGCTAAGTCAAGCGATGGTTTAGCCTACCAAGATGTTCTAGAAGGCAGCAAAGCATGTATTGAGATACCTCAGAGGCACATCTCAGTATGGATTATGGTACAGACGGACAGAGGGACTAAAGCTACAAGGCTTCACTGATACAGATTGAGCAGGGATTCCATCAAATCGGAAGAGCACATCAGGAGGGATTTTCAACCTTAGGTTAGTGGTAGATTCTTGGTACAATAGGAAACAGAGGTCGGTTGCACTCAACTTGGCAGAGGCTGAATACATGGCTTCAAGTCAGGTAGCATGTGAGGCCATCTGGATGCGAAAAATCCTAGTTGTTTGTTTGATTAGAGGATGGATCCAACTATGATCTATTATGATAATAAGAGTTGTATAAAACTCTCTGAGAATCCACTATTTCATGATAGGTCCAAGCACATCGACATCTAGTATCGTCATCTCAGAGACTGTGTAGAGAGGAGAATCATGTTGCTGCAGTATATTTCGACAGAGGAGCAAGATGTTGAAATTTTGACAAACGCATTGTAAAAGTGTAAATTCAAGTTCCATAGAGACAGGATTGGGGTGACAGATAATCCCTTTCTTATTGAGAGGGAGTATTGAAATGTGGCAACAAGAATATTCCAATTTTAATTTGTCCTTGAATTAAAACCATGAATTAAAATTCGAATTTAGTTTCACCAACTGCTTGGAAATAATTAATTAATTCATCTTGGATTAATTAGTTGGAGAAATTCAAGTTAGAAGTCTTTCAGAAGTCATGCAACAGTTATCGCTTAAATTAAGGAGATTATCCCTTAATTAAGGAGATAAGATTGAGTTATATTTGAGTTGTAATTAGTTAGCTCAGTTTATTGAGTTAAGTCCAGTTAAATTAGTTCCAAATTGTTTGAGGAACTAATTGTGAGTTATCAATCAGTTGATGCATGCATGCACTCAACCATTGTACTCCAGATAACTGAAGATTCCCTCATCAATAACTCATGCATGTTTATTCTGAGAAAGACCCAGTTGAACTAAATGTCAAGGACAATGTACTATCAGTTGCATGTGTTTTCCTATAAAGAAAACTCATGCATGCAGAAGGAATTTTTCCTTGAGGATTGCACAGTTCTGATAGTGTGTTAGAGCAGTGTGTGAGATCAGTGTTCCACTTGGTAACAAGAGGATCACCCAGGAGAAACTGTGCAAGGAAATACGATCTTGGAGGGTAGAGGAGAAGGCTTGTGAGAGGTCAAGTTTGCCTGTGAGCATCTGTGAGGATTGTACTGAGAGCTAGCTAGCTGTGAGAGCTAAGGCTTTGTATAATTCTTATGTATTTCCACTTTGTATGATATTATAGATCGTGGGGTTTTTAGCTGAGGCTTTCCCCGAATATTCTTCTATGTATTGTGCATTGATTCTTCTTCTTTTGTTTATATTGTTTAGCTCAAACTTTAAGCTTCCGCAAATTGATAGTAGAAGTAGATTATAGTATTTTTCTTTGGTTATATTGCATTATCGAGTTAATCTATAGTCATAATTTCTACACTTTCAACAGATGAGTTGTAGTAAGAAAATGATTTAGATGTTCAAAACTTTGACGACACTCTTTCGACCACTTGAAATTCTTCCCTTTCTTTTGTAAGGAGGTGATAGGATAGGCAACTTTAGAGAAACCTGTTATAAATCGATGATAATAACCAGCTATGCCCATAAAGGAGTGTATATCTATTAAGTTCTTTGGAACGAGCCACACCATGATAGTTTTATTCTTTTGGGTCTACTGATATCCCTTCTGAAGAGATGATATGTCCTAAGTACTAGACGTGGTCCTTGTAAAAATCACATTTGCTGAATTTAGCATAGAGCTAGTTCTCTCTCAAAGTTTGAAGTATTAATTCGGAGGTGTTCCTTATGCTCTTCTAGATTTATGGAATACACTAGAATGTCATCAATGAAAATGAGAACAAACTTATATAATAAGGGGTGGAAAATACCATTCATCATGCTCATAAATGTTGTTGGAGCATTGGTGAGCTTTAATGGAAAAACAACAAACTCGTAATGTCCATAGAGCGTTCTAAATGTTGTTTCATAGATATTTTCATCTTTTATTTGTATCTGATGGCATTCAGATCATAGATAAATTTTTGAAAACATAGTAGCACCCTTTACTTGATCAAACAAATCATCAATTCTGGGAAATGGGTACTTATTTTTTATTGCTAACTTATTCAGTTGCCTATAATCTATACACAGGCAAAGAGTGTCATCCTTTTTACTTATAAACAAAACTAGTGCTCCCCAAGGGGACACACTAGGGTGAATATAGCTTTTATCCAACAACTCTTGGAGTTGTATCTTTAATTTTGTCAACTCAGGTATACTCATTCTATAAGGGGCTTTTGATATCGGGGTAGCTCCGAGGATTAATTCTATAGTAAAATCAATATTTCTCTTCAGAGGCAATCCTATAATGTCTTCCGAAAAGACATCTATAAACTCTTGAATGACTGAGATACTTTCTAAAGTAGATATATTATTTTTAGGATTAGTGTAGCCCACCTGAACAACATAAATTTGACATCCCTTATGAATGCACTAGCCCAATTGGTGGGTTGAACTAGGGCGTAACTTGAATTCTCTTCTAATTCCATAACAAAAAATTCTAGTACCCTCATCAGTATGGTAATTAATAGTTTTATCCCTACAACTTAACAAAGGCCAATTCTTTTCAAGCCAACCAATGCTTATCACTACGTCATAGGAGCCTAATGGTAGTATATTTAAATTTTCCTTAATCTGCTGCCCAACTACTTCAATTGAACAACCTTCTACTTTCGCATTTACTCTTCTCTTAGCTACCATAGCCAGTTGCACCAACCACAAATTCCTAAATTTTACACTTTTCATATGACTTAAACCAATTATTTTTGGACTGATATAGCTCAAACTTGCACCAAGATCTATTAAAATGGAAACATAATAGTGGGCCAATTTATCTTCAAGTTCCACCACTTTCGGTTGATATTCAGCTTGGTGATCCTTTAAGGCTACATTAATCCTTGATATGCTCCTAGCCACCTCGCCAATGATAGAGGCTCCTTGAATATTAGTAGTTGGCTTAGGTCTAGTGCGATGAGAGCAATTTTTATAGTAATGTGGTTCTCCACAATCCAAAAACTACAAAGGGGTTTTATGAGTTTGACTGGGTTCTGGCCTGCCATGCGCTTCATTCTGCCTATTTTCATTCTGAGTTATGAACTTCTATTGATTTTTACTGGTAGGCGCACTTGACAATTTTCTATCTGCATTCTTAATTTTAGTTGCCCTCAAATTCTTGGTGTTTGAGAAGTTTTTATGTGCCTTTTTACTTGTCTAACTCTTAGTACCATCTCATTTCTGCTTCATTTGATGGTAATAGATTCAAGCCTTTTGAATGGCTTCATCCATTGTTTTAGGGTTATCAAATTTCAATCTCTCTTTCATTAAAGGGGGTAGGATGTTGATAAACCATTGTACCTTAGCTTTCACTTCATGAATATAAGGAACATATCTTAACATAAAATTAAACTTAGTGATAAACTCATCCATAGACTGTTGTCCCAATTTCAAGTCATGAAATTCTTTTTCTTTCTCATCATAGAACCATTCAATCAGGTATTTGTCTTTAAAATGCTTCTTAAACTATTCCCAAGTAACTTCCTACGCATCAATCCCTTGAACCATTTTAATTTCTTCCCACCTTGAGGTGGCTTTACCTTGCAATTGATATACTACTAGCCTTGCTTTCAGATTATCATCATATTCATATATTTAAAAATATTTTTTCATATTGATTAACCATGCCTCAACCGCCTCTTCCACCTCTTCGTCATACATCAGGGGTTTGATTTTCTTGAACTCCCCTTGCAATTCAATCTTTTGTCTCTAAGTTCTCTTTTCGCTAAAAATATTATCAGGTTCCTCTTCATTACTAGCTTTACCTCCTTTGAATTTTGGGTTGTCTTCTCGCTATCTATGCATCTCCTCCCTATTTTCTTCATCTTGACTCAGATTCTGATTCCTTTGATTTTTCCTATTTGAAGGGATTTTCATAATCACTTCTTATTCTAACTGTAACCTTTCATTATCAGTCCTCAAATTCATCATTTTTTCTTGTATTTGCTAAACAATACTATTAGCATGGCATTTCTAATCTCACTTTCCCCACCCAGTTGAACCTACATTTTGGGTTGGTCTCCTAAAAAGGCATAGGTCTAGTTCCTCTGGGCGGTCTTCTCGTCGGGGTAACCTCCGCACTCTATCTCATAGTGTGTCAGCTTCTTTTCTGTGCACCATAATCACTTTTTTTATCCCACATAAATCCATACAAGCCTCAGTGTAGCAACCTAATGCTTTTCTACCACTTGTAACATGCAATACCCTTAAAAACAAATATTTATACATAGAATACATAGCATAAATTTATAGCTTAATGTAATTTCAAGATAATTTCATAGTTGGTTTCATCGCATAACATAAACTTCTATATGATTGAATACAATCCAATGTTATATAGATAATTGCTAAGCGTTAATACCAAACTGATGGTTGAATTATTGATTATGGTTTTGGTTAAATGTGACTATAGTTTAGTATTATGCTATGAACTCAAAGGTGGTAACTACCTGGTGGTATCGGTTTCCAGCTAGCCAAGTTTGAGAAAATTCCAAACACTCGACAAAGAGACATTTGGTTGCTCCGTGACCATCGATCTCAGTTTCCCTTCATCCAGCGGTGCCACAGGTTTAATGGTGGGTTAGGGTAACCACCAGGTTTTGTCCCTCTCCCTCTAGTCATTCAAAGTTTCTACCTTTGGGTAAATTTTGCTCTGCCAAAACCATTGATATTGTAGGTTTCCATCATAGTTGCAGAGTCATGATGCCCCTTCTGGCCGATGGTTTCTATTTTTTTTTCACCCCGTTAGTCTTTATACTTGTTACTTTTATCAGCTTCATGATTGGATGGACAAGTCAAATATTTGATGTCTACAACAAGGTATTAACCCTATGTTTTCCTTAGACCCTGCTGCTATGGTTATTTAAAAGTTTTTTTATTTATTTACTTCCAACTTCTAACACAACAACCCTGGTTTTTGTCATGGTTGTAGGTATGGGTTTACATCATTTTAGCCAGACGTTCAAGGTAAGATGTCAAGCTTATTTTGGGTCTTGTATGATTTTATCATAGGAATAGGTTTAAACTTCTGTTTTATGATGGAATCTCCTTTTGTGTGGAGGTTTGAAAACATGAATATGGACTTCAACTCTTGGTACATATTCGGTTCCACTAAGTCCTTTGAATTCCCTCCATGGTGTGTGTTACACTAAAATTTGTACCCATGACTATTTGTAGTTAGTATGGCTCCATCAACTGTCATACTATCCTCCTTGGCAAGCCTCATACCTCTACTCTCCATGTCAAACTTCAAGAAAGAGAGAAAGTCATTAAAAATATATATATCTCTGGGTACGCAGTTTCTCTTAGCCTTACTTGCGTGTACGCACGCCAAGTTCACAATACCTGCATACTTGTACGCTCTGTATGTAAAGCAATGGGTGCGTACTCCTGTAAAGGTCAAAAGGCACAAGTTTCACTCCAAAAAAGTTACTTGTGGTCATTTCTAGAGTATTCTAGAAGCTTGTTTAACGTGTATGAAGTGCCTCTAGATGGTTCATGTATCCCTACCAAAGAGGAACTTATCCCATCAAGAGGGGAGCTATCCCATCCAAAGAGGGGCTTATCCCATTGATGGTGGACCTGAATAACTTCCTCTAGAGCACTATAAATACAGGCATTGGGCCAAAGGGAGGGAGGTTGAAAGCTGAACATTCCTAAGGGTAGATGCTGCTGGAATTAGGACTCCCTTGTAAAGCTTGAGAGGAGAGATTCCCATCCTTTCCGAGCCTTATTTGAGAGTGGGTGAGCTGATCAAAGTAAAGGAAAACTCTTGCTGGACCCTAGGAGGGACTTGCACAACACCAAGGCTCAGGTTGTAATGGTTCCTTTTGTTACCTTTTAATGCAAATGAACTTATTTTTCTCAACAGATTGTTATGAATTCATGGTTTGTTTCATATACTCTTTGGTCTGTATGATGGATATGTATTGTTTTATGAGTTTATCAGGTGCTATTTAATCTTTTGGCTTGTTAGTGAATGCAGGTTTCGAAGAGAAGGAGGAGCTCATTCGGATCGGCGAGGCTGGACTACTACAAAGCGTTGGACTAAAGGTATGTTAAAGATCCCCTGATTACTTGTATTTGCAATGCATGTTTAGAGAAAGGTAGCTTTATTTGTCTTGTTTGTCACTAGAAAGCTTTTGCTTCTAGGGAGGTCGGTTGTGTCCGCACTAACGACTCTTTCCGCATGACAAAATGGCAACTCCACTGGGGAATCCATTGATGTGAATGTTTTTTCCTTTGTATGAACTTTTGATCTGAGAAAAGTTATTTGTTTTCTGGTTTTTGGCTGTCTGACTGTGTGTTTGGGTGGGCTAGCTTAGGGTTAAATTAGATTTTAGTTTTTCTTTGTTTTGCTAGAAGTACGCAGCCTCTGAGTGGAGCACAGTGCATACCTGTACGCACTGTCGCTTTGTGCACAGAGCGTACCCGCACCTCTGCAAACAGGTCGCCTGCGTACCCCTGTCAAAACTAAGAAAATTTCATTTTCCTTCTTCTTTGCCTTTCACATTTTGTTTTTAATTTGTTTTTCTACCCAGATCCACTAGTTTTCTGCCATAAATCTTCACCTAAGCTTGTTTCGTCAGTGTCGAGGGTTTTAGTAAAATTCATAGGGATTTTGCCTTAGGGTTTGATTTTTAACTGGTCCTGTAGTGACTTTGGCGTTAGAGGTTGTCAAACTTTGGATCTCCTTGGTTTTGTTCAGTCCTCTTAGGAGTCGGGCCTGTCATAGAATTCACCCTTGTGAGAGACCTACCTTTGTGTCTTCTCTTTGCGAATCTCGAAAAAGTTTGTTGTTTGAACTTTGAATTTTATTCTTGAGAAAAAGAACAAAAAGATTTCGATTTTTGTTTTTGACTGGTTTTTGGTTCTGCATTAACTAGTCCTTAGTTATTTTGACTGAGTAAAACATCCAGGAATCATCTTTAGTAAGCTTTTGACTTGTTAGATTTACTTTTAGGTGCTTTTCTCTTAGATTTGATTTTGAGTGAAATTGAGTTGATTTGATTGCCATAGCTTTTTTAACTTTGATTTTTGTTAAAGTAAGTTTTACATGCTTTATTAATTAGGAAAAAATACAAAAATATCTTTTGAAGGAAAGTTTTCTTTGGTAGCATTTGTGTCTTTGAAATAAAAAAGAATTTTCGTGAAGAGATTAGTGGTCATGTGTCGTATGTTTTGAAAAGATAAAGAGTTTGTTTCTTTGTTTTTCATTGCCAAGAAAGTTGTTTTTATATCAAGTTTGCATTCTCCAACTCTCTTAGCTAGGGAATTCATTGAAAAAGAAAAATTAGTATAAATCATCCTAAGTGCATCTTTTTAGTGGATTTCGCTCAAGTCTACACACCATCAGTTTCATCTCCACTACCTTTTTGTCTTTAAGAAAACCATAAAATTAACGCTTAAAGTAAAATCAACTTAGTAACTTTTATTTACTAGGGCTCTGAAACACCAATATAGATCAGGCTAGTGTCTTGGAGTAGGAGAGTAATTAACTCTCCAAGACAGCAAAACCAAACAGGTAGCTCATCTTGTGGTAGGATAAATCCAACTGTTTCATTTGTACTCTGGGAAAGCTCCTCTTAAAGGAGAAGCACGAGCTCGTGTCCGAACCAGTGAGGGGATCAATCCTCCCTCGTTGGGAACGACGCCAGAAACGCACGTATTACAAACGGTAAACCTCGGATTAACCATTTTCGAGGAGCCAGGGTCACTTGTCGGTAAACCTTGGATTATTGTCAAGGAGCCGGCAAGGGGATTGAGCTTGATACTCTGCCCTTGGATGCTGTCGGAGTGTAGACTGTTCCCCCAGGTGCATTTGTTGCTGTTGGTAACCTTAGTGACCATTATCTTTAGGATTCTACCGAGGTGACGGTGGAGGGAAGATCCCACTGTACCTGGAGCAGACGTCGGCTAGACTCACTTGGATTTTCCGGGGCGTTCACTTCACTCGAGACGGTTAAATTGGAGGAACTTGTGCCGGTCTATTCATTAAGAAGGTTGTCGGGGTAACTGTTCCACCCACCACTTCTGTACTGAATTCGGCGATGTTGGGTTTCATCTCCAACTAGTGTTTTCGGTCCGGAAGGCTACTGTTTGTGCATGGTTTGACGCCCTAGATTCTTTAGGCGTGTGATTCAAATTTGTTTGGTTCTTTAGAGACTTTAGGTGGTTTGCTTTGAGATTTTACTTTGTTTGCGTGTGCAGTAGTTAAAAGTTTTTAACTGTGGCTGAATTACCGAGACAGTCCCGTAGACTTCGGGACAAGTCTCCTGAGATTGTTACCATGGCCGATTTGTTGAGGAAGTCCCATAGATTGCGGGGTGAACCTCCTGAAGAGGTCCCGAGTCATTACGAAGGTTTAAAGGTCCTTGTAACTCCTAGTGGTAGTAAAGTAGGTTCACCTGAAGAAGGAGAATCGTCATTGGTAGTCCATCTAGATTACCAAAGTCTAGAAACAAGTTATAATCCCGAAGCAGTTGCAGTTTCCGAGCTTGCTGGTAGTTTTTCATCTACTAGTGATATAGGCAAAGAACCTGAAGTATCTAAACTTGTTACTCCAACTTCTAGTGCACCTGATTCACCTAGGGTAGAAAGAGTCATCACCGAAAATCTTCCTGCTGGTTTGATAGCTATTGAAGAACTTGCTCCAGAGGAAGAATTAGGCGTATCTATCCTTGAAGATCAACCTACTATTGATCTAAGAGAGCGTGAATCTATCTTTTACAGTCCTCCTAGAAGTACTACTTGGTACCTTTCGTTAACCAATTATTTAGACAACTCAGGGATAAGTTTTTCTCCACCTCGAACTCCTTTTCCACCTGAAGGTATTTATACTCCTGTAAATATGTCTGGTCAGTCGTCCGTGTTCACTCAATCTCCTGAATCTTTCTTGTACGGCGGTCCTTCTGTTCCCTCCGGGTATCAGTCACTTTCTGGTACCTTTGCGGGGGCATCTCCTCAACCCATTGAACATGGGTTATTAGCTAGAAACAATGGTAATAAACCGTTGGGTGTAGGGGACATTTACATGATGTCAGGTTCAGTTCCCGGTTCTCAACCTCAAGGTGGCCAATTACCGCCTGGGGCCAGCCTCAATTAACACCTGGGGGGCAACCTCAAGGTACACAAATTGTGTCTGGGGGGCAACCTCAAGGACAGTATGTACCCATAGTACAATACATTCCTCAAGGTCAACCCCAGCCTCAATATGTACCCCAAGGTCAACCTCAGTATTAGTATTTACCTCAAGGGTATCAACCTCAAGGTCAAGGTCAACCCCAGTATCAGTATTTACCTGAAAGTTATCAACCTCAAGGTCAATATTTGAGTCAAGGTTATCAACCACCTCAAGGTCAGTCATATGTTCAAGGTACGGGAACTGTGCCTTTCAGTTATCAATCCTATCCTCAATCCGGTTATGGATCTCAATATCCTCAACCTGTCATGGGTCAATACCCCGGAATGAACATAGTGTGGGATCCATCGCAAGTTCAACAGGTATTGCAGCCAAGTATACAGTTGTCATCTCAAGCTGGACAACCCTTAGTTGCTGGTCCATCCTAGCAACCGGTCCAGTCTAATGTTCAAACTTTTGTAACTTCGGTAGTTACTCAGCCGCCAATCGCACCTAGTACTCCATCTCAAACAACGGCTGCTGCAACTACCGCAACATCTGCTCCTTCCACCACACTTGCTTCTGGAGTATCGACAGCTCCGGTTTCTACTGTCTCTGCAACTACTCCTCAGACATCTTTACCATTGTCTGGATCTACGATTCAAACTACGGTTCAGATGCCTGCAGGACAACCTGGTTTAAGTACGGTTGTCACTAGTCAACCACAATTAACTTATCAACCGTACCAGGGACAGTACCAATACGGGCCTGCTGTCCAACAGCCGGTTTACCAGTATCAACCGTATCCTGGGTACACTTATCAACAACCTCAGCAACCCCAGTACGGTCCGGTTAATCCTGGTTTTCCAGGAGGATATAATATCCCGAATGCGATTCCTATTCCAAGTTATCCTGGATATCCTCCTCCTGGGACTGGCCTTGTGACCCAGAGTTTTAGGGATCCTAATCGGCAATTACCGTTTATCGCAACTTTGGATTTACCAGACTTGTCGCGCCTAACGAACGATCCAATACAATATCTTCCATTCTGGCCGCCAATGCCAAATAAGTTGCCCATTGATATACCCAAGTTCGAAGGTAAGTCTGGAGAGGATCTGTCCAATCATGTGATGACTTACCACCTCTGGTGTGCTTCAAATTCCATCTCGGATGATTCGATTCGCTTACGTCTTTTCCAGCGTACGCTCATTGGTCTCGCGGCCAAGTGGAATATTGAGTTACCACGGGCCTCTTTTTACAATTTTAGTCAGTTAGCTACCTCGTTTCTAACTCATTTTCAGTTGTCGGTCAGATATGATAATGGCATGGAGCTACTAACTTCACTAAAACAGTCGACGTCCACTTATATTTCCGATCATATCCATGAATGGAGACGTCGACGGCGATTAGTGAAAGTTTTTATCCCGGACCAAATCTTAGCTGAATGGTTTGTTAAATCATTATTACCGAAGATTACTGAAGATGTAGCTAAGGCAGGAGTAGTTACTGAAGAGCAAGTAATTTCTCAAGCGCAATACCTTGACTTAGTTTACACTCAGTCAGGTACGTTACATGAAAAGATCCCAGATCTTCCAAAGTCAAATCAAATCTCATGCTGCTCCTTCAGGATCTCATGCTGCTGATGGCATGATTGGTTCGGTAAATACTAAAAGCAAGAAGAAATATTCAAAGAATTATTCGCCCATTATAAACTTACCAGATTCCCCGACAGGAGAGTCTTCTCCTGAAATTTCCGCCGATATTCATGCTGTAGAGTCATCTACGGCTAAATCAAAAAACGGTGGGAAGAAGAAGGGTAAGAAGAAGGGTAAAGCAGACAAGACTCCAAAGGAGAAAACAGAAAAGTCGGAAACCAATGACGAAAAACGCAAACCTCGATATCCTTGTCTAATTTATGAAGAGGATCATTTTACAAGAGATTGCCCCCATCGGGCCGAGGTTGTGAAAATCGTCAAAGGTTCCTCAACTCCTGCTGTTTTGAAAGATCCATTTCCAAAGCAGGAGAGTAAGATGATAGGTTCTTCCTCGAGTGCCACTGAAGAACCCATATTGATGATGTCTCATGTAAGGATTGCGACTCGATCTCACGATTATGGTAGTAAAAGTCCTGTTGATGGATCGAAAGAAGCAGAATCTTCTCATTCAAATCCATCAACCTCAGCTCCCGGTTCCGATCCACTACAGATCGAGAAACCTAACCCTGACTTAGTAATAAAACCGCCCGCCAAGGGTGTACTTCGAAGGTCTGCTTTCAATCCACATGCGAGAGCAGCTCAGAATTACAACATTGTTGAGGATTTAGCTATTTCACCCTTAGCAATGTCGGCTTTAGAAGTGCTGCAATCATGCCCAACACAGCGAAAATTACTTTTGTCGGCTATAGGAGCTGTTGATGTTCATGACCCGAACCTGATAATCTTTGATCTAGAAAATAGTACACCGCGTCTCCCTCATCAGATGGCTTTCCAGATTCCAGTGATAGTCAAAAACAGGCCTATTCATCAGACTGTAATTGATGAGGGAGCTTCCACGTGTATTATGTCGATTCAGTGTTGGAGATCGCTTGGTTCTCCTTCGCTGAACCAATCCCCAACAATTCTGAAGGCCTTTGATGGCCGTGTGTTCCACCCGTTTGGAATTTTATAGGATTTGCCTATAGGGGTTGAAGGAAAAACCGTTAGTCTGGATGTGGAGGTGGTTGATGCCCCTCTAGACTACAACCTTCTCTTGGGTCGAAGTTGGTCTTACGCTATGACAGCGGTCGTTTCATCGGTCTTCAGAGTAATAAAGTTTCCACACAATGGCAAGATCGTGACAATAGACCAGCTGGCTTATTTTTCATCCGACCCAGCCTCTTCAGAGAGTATCCAGCATGTCGGTAAAACGACTATCCCTTATAAGGATGTTGGCGTAGGATTAGTTAAAGATTTTGGTTTACTGGGAACTTTTCCTTTTCCTCTGATAAACGCAGACCCTTCATTCGCATCCATTCATATGATTACTTCAGACACTATTATTTATGATGATCCTTGGATTGTCCCATCTGAATCTGAGATAGACTCATTCGGTGATGCAATGCCTTTGAGTCCATATGAAATTGCTTATGAGGCCGTGCAGTCTTTTTCCGACCCAAGTTCAACCCAAATCGACCAAATGAATGTGGTCCGTGAGGAATCCCTTTTCGCGTCAACCTCGGAATTAATAACGTTTCCCGAAGTTGTGTCATTTGACGAACAACTTTGTGAAATCCTATGTGTAGACGATTTACCATGGGAAGATCTCCATCATAGATCTTCGTTTTTACCTGAGGATGATCGTTTTGAAAACGATTTCTCATCAATCTTTACAGCTGAATATGTCAAAGACGCTCAGAATCCAATGAAACATCCTGATTCAGAGCTGAATTTGGGAAACGTTTCTCGCACTATTCCCATTGACATTTCAGTGAAGCCTGGAATTGTTGAACACATTCATATAGGTGCCTCGTGTTCAGATGACGAAATTCAAACATACAAGGCCCTATTTCAGGAATTCCGCGACGTGTTTGCCTTGTCCTATGAGGAAATGCCAGGAATTGATCCCCCCATTGTTTTTCATGAGATCAAGACTTACCCGGACGCTAAACCCGTTCGGCAACGTCTGCGTCAGATACACCCTCGGAAAGCGGCTGCAATTAAAGCAGAAGTTGAGAAGCTGTTGAAAGCAGGGTTCATTTATCCGATCCCGTTAACGGATTAGGTATCGAATATTGTTCCAGTTAACAAAAAGCAAGGAACAATAAGAATATGTATCGACTATAGGGATATCAATCGTGCTTGTCCCAAAGACAACTATCCAACGCCCCATATCGATCAAATAATTGATGATTGTGCCGGCAGTGAAATATTTTCCTTTATGGACGGTTTTTCCGGTTACAACCAAATCAATATTCTACCTGCCGATCAACCAAAAACGGCTTTCATTTGTCCATGGGGGACATTTGCTTATTGCAAACTACCTTTTGGGCTTAAGAATGCCGGAGCCACTTTTCAAAGGGAAATGTCTTATGCATTTCATGACATCAAGCACATTGTGCAACTGTATCTAGATGATTTGCCCGCTCACTCCTTACGTCGAGCTGATCACCTTGTCCATTTACGAGCAATTTTTATGAGGTGTAGGCATTATCATATACGGTTGAACCCACACAAATGTGTCTTCTGCATCGAAGTGGGACGATTGCTGGGATTTGTAGTTTCAAAAGCCGACATTCGCGTCGATCCCTCGAAGGTCGAAGGTATCATCAAATTGCCTCCTCCTTCGAGTTTGCGCCAACTCCAAAGTTTGCAAGGGAAGGCAAACTTTTTACGCCGATTCATTCCTAACTACGCCGAGATTACCAAGGGTTTTACCCGGTTGTTGAAACAAAATGCTCAATTTTCTTGGGATGAGATAGCTCAGAAATCTTTCGATGCGCTAAAGCACGCGTTGACCCATGCACCGTTGCTGCATCCTCCCAACTACAACCAGGATTACTTTTTGTACCTCGCCGCCGCTCATTCCACTATTGGAATGGTCTTAGTACAGGAAGATGAATTCGAAACGGAACATGTGATATATTATCTTAGTAGGACGTTAAATCCCACTGAGCTAAAATATTCGCATGTGGAGAAATTGGCCCTGGCAGCTGTTCAGGTTGTCCAGCGTTTTCGTCATTACATTCTTCTCCGTAAAACTACAGTCATTTCGGATTGCAACCCTATGATCTATATTTTGACTAAACAATTGCTAGGGGGCAAGTACTCTAAATGGATTGTTATCTTGTAAGAGTTCGACTTGGAGTTTGAAAAATCTAAGTCTAAGAAATCTTTAGATTTTGCGGAATTGATGTGTGACTTCCCGCGTGCTGACACGGAAACTGTGGTAGAGGAACCCATTGCGGATGAATCTCTGTTTCTCATCAGCACTTTAGATCCGTGGTATGGGGATATAATTGTCTATCTCCAAACCCAATCCTTTCGGCCCGAAGCTTCAAAGTCGGAATGCCGAAAAATTTGATTCCAGTCCCAACAGTACAAAATTATTGGAGATACACTTTATCGTCGTGGGGCAGATTTGGTTTTTCGTCGTTGCTTAACTCATGAAGAGGCAGAAAGGGTTATGAATGACTGTCACTCTGGAGCGTGTGGTGGTCATATGCCCGGGTATGCCACAGCTCAGAAGGTGTTGCGTGCTGGCTACTTCTGGCCGTCCATGTTTAAAGATTGTATCATTGCGGTCCGAAAATGCCACAACTGTCAAGTGTTTGATCGCAAGATGCGTGCACCACCTGCTCCTCTCCACCCTATAATTGTTGTTGGTCCTTTTGCTAAATGGGGTATCGTCTTTATTACATGTAACCCTCACTCGGCCAGGGGGCATGCGTATATCATCCTTGCGGTTGATTATTTTACTAAATGGGCCGAGGCGATGCCTACATTCGAAGCTGACGGCAAGACAACTGTGATTTTCGTATTCAATCATATTATTGCTAGGTTTGGTGTCCCACAAGTGATAATCACTGACCATGGGTGCCATTTTCGAAACATTATGATGACAGAACTTACAAGCCAGCTTGGTTTACGCCATGATAGTTCTACTCCTTATTATCCCCAAGCAAACGGTTTGGTTGAGTCCATCAACAAAGTTCTAGTTATCATGATCCGACGAATCACTGGTATTCATCGGTCGAATTGGCACAACATGTTATTTTCAGCGCTTTGGGCGTACCGAACCTCAGTGAAAACATCAACAGGGTTCACTCCTTTCCAACTAGTTTATCGTTTGGAAGCAGTGTTGCCCATTGAATGCGAAATCCCATCACTTCAAATGGCTGTCGAATTTCTTCCAGCTACTTCCGAAGAGGAGAAGCGTCTATTATACTTAGCTAAATTAGATGAGACTCGACGTGACGCTGCATTGGCAATCGAGACTCACGCAAAAAGGATGAAAGCTCAGTATGATCGCAACGTGACCCCTCGTAATTTTTCGGAAGGAGACCTAGTGCTATTATATGATCAAGCTAACGATAAATTAGGTGCTAGAAAATTTGTTCCTATGTGGCATGGGCCCTACATTGTCAAGCGAAAGCTAGCAAAAGGGGCCTATGAGCTGGTAGATTTTGATGGGGACTCTTTGGGTAAGCCCAGAAATGGACTTTACCTAAAGAGGTATTATGCTTAAAAGATGGGTATGGAGATTTAGTTAGGTTAGGTTAATTTTTCTTTCTAGCTGGTGTGTTTGTTAGTTTAGACAGTGTGCTTAGCTTAGAAAGTGTGTTTTTTCGTCGTTATTCTGGCTTATCTTGGTTTTACTCTTGATATTGCAGATTTCGACGCCTCTCCAAACGTACATTGGATTTGCTGATGGTGCTTGTTGTAGTACACGGAATATCTCTTCTGCAGCTTGGGTTATCTATTCGCCCTCTGACGAGTTAGTTTCTATGCATGGGGTGAGCCTCGGTCAAACAACAAACAACATTGCAGAATACAGTGCAGTGATTGAGTTATTATCTGAATCTATTTCGTTTGGGATTCGGAGTTTGATAGTGAGGTTAGATTCTGAACTCGTTGTATTACAGCTTAATAGAGTATATGCCATTAGAAATCCAGTGTTATTAAGGTTATTTTTGAGACTGCGCCTCTTGGAACGTGAATTTGATTACATTGAATATGAGCATATTCCAAGGTCATTAAATACATTAGCATATGCAATTGCTTCTCGAATGTTAGACAGACATTTGCGATAATCATAAATGTAAATTTAAAAACATTTCATCATACATGTTTAACAAGATAAGCCGGTAATAATGATATATATATAGATAGAAGTGTGTCAAAAATATACATCGTCTTCGATCATAGGTTGAAAAACACCTTATGATCGGCAAAAATGATAAGTACAAAAACCAAAAATGTCACATGTGTCTACAAAAAGTGACTAGCCAATCACTGGTGGTGCTCTCTATACGAGACCACTGCCCGCGATACCCTACACAGGAACCTCCTGAAAGGTCCTGGGACTGCGACCACATAGCGCTGAAGTCGGATAGGAATATCGTCTATAGTCGTCTCCGGTATGTCCGCCGTGAGACACTCTAGGTCCTATTCCAGCTCGGCTAAGGTCTCTGCGGCCGCATCCTGTGGGGCCGGTGCTGGTGCAACTGGTACTCTTCTCTCGAATGGCCGGAGATTGGCCGGACGCTGTGGACCTACATCTGCATTTTGAAATTTTTCACTATCAGTATTGAGACGATATAAAAAACAAAAAAAGTAAATAATTTAAAAACTTGTGAAAATGAAATACCTCTGTCGTCCCATTGTTCTCCCTGTGGAAGAACCATGTCCGGATCACTGCGAAAATCTACTCCGGCATAAGGAAAGTCCTGGATCGTAAAGACCTGGTCCTCCAAACAGTGAAAGTAACCCGCAGGAAATCGAACAACTCCCGCTCCCTCGTCAGGATGCTGGGCCATCACCGCAACCCATCGCATCAACTTTGGCTCCTAAGGAGGCCCAGCTGGAACAGTGAGATGCTGTGGGATCAGCATCGGAACCCTCTCTAGGGCAAAGCTCACAACTAGAGGCCCATATCCAAAGGTCTTTAATTGCCCGTTCTTTTCCCTAGTCAGTTGGCCCTTCATATTGGCCAACACAGCGTCACACCAATTGAAAATGGTGCCTCGGTAGTAATCTATCGCCATCCGCATTTGGGACCTGGTGGCAATGTGCAAGGCGGCTGCACCGCAGAGTCTGGTAACTGTAAAGGCAATTACCATAAGTTCAGGCAGGGATATGTATTTGATTTCTATCCCTTTCTCCTGGTTCTGATTGTTGCACCACTCTAGCCGGAGGCTAGCAAGGGATTGGCCACCGGGCCTAGTCCCGGACAGAGTCAGTTGCTCGCCCCTATTAGGCAAACCAGTGAGAAAATATATGTCAGAGGGATCTATCCCGAGCTGGTGCCCTCCGATGTAGAAGCATTGATCCTGAACATTCCACCTTTCAACCAGCCATTCTAAGAATCGCACCTGGGCCCTCATGCCAGGTATGGCCCAGTATTTGTAGAGACCGCATGCCTTCAAAGCATCAATGGAGGGTTGATGATCTATTGCGGCCAAATCGACATCTTCGTGTTCTCTTTCGCGCCAATCAAGCATGGTGGGCAATCTACACACCAGAAAACATTCATTAGAATTCATTAAATCAAAATTTGATGGTTTGGTTTTGAGTTTTAGGGTTTTGAAATTGCTTTGCGCGGAGTACGCACCCCGCGTTCAGAAACAGAGCGTATGGACGCAACTGTTCTGAAGGTAGGCTGCGTACTCCGGCCATTTTCCCATTAACGAAAATGTCGGGGTACGCAGGTCGCCCGTTGGGCACCTGCGTACCCCGAAAGGCGGATCCTAAAACCCCAAAGCCCTCAAAAAATCAAACTAGGGCTTAAAATGAAATTCTAAATGGATGAAAACAAAGAGGAGGATGTTGTGAAATACTTGAAAGAGACGGCACTCGATTCCGACGATCGGATTCTCCGCAAAGTCCACGGAAAGTTTCTTGCCAAAAGCCCTTTTCTCTCCCTCAACAGTAAAATGGTAAAAATGACATGGTAAAAGGTCTTTTTATAGGTTTTTTGGATAAATGAATGCTAAGTTTGTTTATTTTTCACCATGGAAGGATATTTCTCAATGCATTTTTGCTTATCTTAAACAGGTATGAGTAATGTGTCGTTTTTGTGCAGGACAAAAGGACTTTCAGGGAAAATTATCATTTTTCACAAACCAAAATGTCAGAGTCATCTTTTAAGCTCTTTTCTGACTCCTAAAACATGAAAAGATTGCCGAGCGTTTCTTTTACGCTCGTTAAAACAGAATTAAAAGACGGTCCCCTTATAGCTCTTTTCTGACCGTAAAAACAGGAAAAGATTGCCGGGTTTTTGTCGTTTCAAACTCGATACGGAAATAAAACGACGTGTCCTTGATCGCTTTTTACTTTTCAGGTCAGAGGCACTAATCATGAAAGTACTCCTTGGTCGCAAGACTAGGCGGTTCTCTCACGTATTATTTTATACTTTTTCGGGCTTGGGAGACACAACTTTAAGAAAAAGTTCAACCTGGAGTCTTCTTAAGTTTTTCAGACTCTCTAAAAATGAAAAACGCTGAGTTTCTCCTATACTGGACTCGTTAAAATTTCACAATAAAGGCCCTGTTCGATTACAAACAGGAACGGACCACTCCTTCTTAGGGTTCGAATCAAAACTAAGTTGGACTCATCCGAAGGATGAGCTTATAATCAAGCATATATTATCCTCCTCAAGCTTGTAAAAAATAAAGAGGTACTTGCCAGAAATGGTGGGGGAAAAGAGAGAAAAATGAGCCCATTTGTTATCCTTTGTCTCAGAAGAAGCCTTATTACCACTCTTGAACACGACACTTTTTCATTCACCTGGGTTGGGAAATCCTTTGCCTCACAGTTGATCAAACACATTGAAAGTCTTTAGCCGGGTATTAACTTTGGGTCAAATGTCACCAAGCCATCTGTCATGTCGTTATGTGTTCAAGAGGTCTCTGCAATAAACATTCATCTGCAAAATACTCGTCATCCATTTTGACCATCCCTGAGTCAGTCCTTACAACTACATTTCTTCAACTTGATCTATGATTTCGTGTTGTGGGCTTGCCTGCAACGGGTCGCTTTCTATCGACATCAGCACATTATCTAGAAAGATGACCTAGGAATCGTCAGTACCTTGAAGTATGCATGCATCAATGGCAGGTTTCTCCCCTTTGACGACAGTTTACATCATTGACTTTCGATCGAAGGATTCCGTGAAATGTTCGACATCAAATCATTCATTCACATCTCATGGATTGTACTGGGTACTTTGAGAACCATTGACATCACTGGTGGTCTCTCTCACACTTGTTAACAGTTTACATCATTGACTGGTAATCAAGTGGTTTCTACCATGTTCGACATCAACTCATTTAGTCGCATGGATAGAATCGTACCTGTTCGGGAAGTAGAAATGAAGACCCTGGATCTAGTTTCCACCATCCAGGCTGCGAGGAGTTTTGTATTCATTATACAGTAGACTAATCATAAACAGATGGCTGCGTCCATAATGTGTCTACAAAAGTCTATGATTATGATGTACTGCAGAATCATTCCTGTATCAGAGCAGTAGATAGTCAATTAGTTAAAGTTTTCAATCTGAGTATGGGAATGCCTACCTCAGCGATGATATGATCTTATATATGTATTTTGTGTTGAATACTTGCAGGTTCCGACTGGGCTCTCCACAAGATAATCCTTGAAATGATAAAGTACTTCACCCTTCCTAGATGATATGAAACCCTTATCTACTACAGGCTTCGCACTTTAGGGGCCAATCTGTTACACTAAAATTTGTCACCATGCCTATTTGCAGTTAGTATGGCTCCATCAACTGTCATACTATCCTCCTTGGCAAGCCTCATACCTCTGCTCTCCATGTCAAACTTCAAGAAAGAGAGAAAGTCATTAAAAATCTATATATCTCTGGGTACGCAGTTTCTCTTAGCCTTACCTGCGTGTACGCACTCCAAGTTCACAATACCTGCGTACTTGTACACTCTGTATGTAAAGCAATGGGTGCGTACTCCTGTAAAGGTCAAAAGGCGCAAATTTCACTCCAAAAAAGTTACTTGTGGTCATTTCTAGAGTATTCTAGAAGCTTGTTTGACGTGTATGAAGCGCCTCCAGATGGTTCATGTATCCCTACCAAAGAGGAACTTATCCCATCAAGAGGGGAGCTATCCCATACAAAGAGGGGCTTATCCCCTTGATGGTGGACCTGAATAACTTCCTCTAGAGCACTATAAATACAGGCATTGGGCCAAAGGGAGGGAGGTTGAAAGCTGAACATTCCTAAGGGTAGATGCTGCTGGAATTAGGACTCCCTTGTAAAGCTTGAGAGGAGAGATTCCCATCCTTTCCTAGCCTTATTTGAGAGTGGGTGAGCTGATCAAAGTAAAGGAAAACTCTTGCTGGACCCTAGGAGGGACTTGCACAACACCAAGGCTCAGGTTGTAATGGTTCCTTTTGTTACCTTTTAATGCAAATGAACTTATTTTTCTCAACAGATTGTTATTCATGGTTTGTTTCATATACTCCTTGGTCTGTATGATGGATATGTATTGTTTTATGAGTTTATCAGGTGCTATTTAATCTTTTGGCTTGTTAGTGAATGCAGGTTTCGAAGAGAAGGAGGAGCTCATTCGGATCGGCGAGGCTGGACTACTACAAAGCGTTGGACTAAAGGTATGTTAAAGATCCCCTGATTACTTGTATTTGCAATGCATGTTTAGAGAAAGGTAGCTTTATTTGTCTTGTTTGTCACTAGAAAGCTTTTGCTTCTAGGGAGGTCGGTTGTGTCCGCGCTAACGACTCTTTCCGCATGACAGTGTGGCTTTCGTGCTCGGAAAATTTGAGGTGCTCTTACTACAATGTATTTCATCAAGGATTTCCTGTAACAAGACTTCATAGGTAGATTTTTTTATGAGGATTTGAATGTATATTACATTAATTTAGGGAATAATTAGGGAATTGTCTTCCAAAAATGGAGGAAATGTATCCATTCTAGATACTATAATTATTTGGTTTACTTCTTAATTGTAAACCTACTAGGGAGCTTCCTAAGCAACAATTTGAATACTATACTTTATCTGCTTTTGTTAAAGAAAATTAAATTTCTATCTTGATCAAGGGTTTGTTCAGAAATTGATGTTTCCAATTGAGAAAAAGATTGAGTTTTTCAGTTAATTTCTCAATTCATATGAAAGTTTAACTCTACTTTTGTGCAAGGGTTTAATTCTTTTGTCAGGAGGCTTATGAATGTTCTGTTTATCTTCCTTTTTCTCTTCTGCGGTCTAGTAGTATTTATATGTGTTCTTGTGAAATTTTCTTGTGTTATGACACCGCTTAGAGATAAAGATGACGTATAATACTGTGTCTTCCTTATTTGACAACACCCTTTCCATGTGTTTTTTGGCTTGTTTTAAGTGTTGGGTTGTTCTAAAATTTTGATTAATTCAAAACCTAGAGTGGGGTTTTTGAAGAAGCTCCCTGCTCTCTCTTAATGTGACTAGTTATCTTCTAGAACCATTACTCAGGCCGTTAATGGCTGACTAGCCATGGGGAATAAATCTGGTTAGGTACCGCCTTGCTCTATCATAGGGTTTCACTTTGCTTTTGTACAGGGTCTCGACATTTCATAAATATATATACGCTCAAGCTTGGTTCATAAATCTGAAGTCCACCTGATTGAGTTAGTCTTATTTGAATTTTCGAATTTATTACCCTAATGTACTCAGGTGCATTGTCTTCACCAGACGTTATTGTCCGTACCTTTGTTAGACTAAGACCATAAGTTCGTTTATAACTGTTTTTAACTCCTTTCGTTGATACAATAAAAGATTTAATTTATGGGGTTACAATGTAAACCCCGAATGAGTCATAGTCATTAACTCGTTCCTCTTTTCAGGATTTTGGAATTTAACTGAAATATAATGGATCTTTGTTTGCTTATATTCCTTATTTAAGAATACAAGAGTATTACATAACTTGGTTGCAGTTTATATTACTTTTTTAGAAAAAAAACATATGGCCAGTTCAGGCATACATTCCAAAACCACCATTTCAGACTACAAATCATCATGTATAAGTAGATATTTTCTTACATAAGTAATTCAAGTTTCATTTGTTAAATTCCCATAACACTGTTTAATAACAAACAACTTACATTATCTTTCTAGAAGGAATTTTTAACCGACTATATACTTATCTGCTAAGTTGATGACCAAGAATTTATAGAGGACGCCACACCACCCTTCCAATGAGAAATTGGCTATTACGTCCAGTTTCTCCCCCCGATCTCCTCAATTCCAGAATAATCACTTAGGAAATAATTTACTCAAGTTTAATTCACCGGCATTAGGACTCCTTAGTCTAGCATAAAATTTTATTTCCAAAGACCGAGTCTGTCAATCTAAAGTCTTTTCCCACTGTTTCTAGTCTAACTCAAGAAAAAGTACTCTTAGGCAACATCTTGCCTTTTTCTTCTATTTTTCTCTCCCTATTTCTTAAGAGTCCTCTCTCCTTCATGGGAAAAAGAAGAGAATAGATAATTTCCCTTAACTGTTAATTGTCTGGTAAAAGAGAATTACTAGGGCCTCCTCCGTAAATTCTAGGACTCATTATAGAGGTATTTTTTTCTAAGGAAACTAATTATCATTTCAAAACTATTCCAAGTTCAAACATTTACTCTACTTAGTAAATTACTGAATTCACAACTAGTAACTATTTACAAAACCTGGGGGTATCACATACATTTTCTTAGCATTCATATTGGAAGTCTTCATCCATCTGTATTAATTAAGAGTGTATTTCTTATTAAACCAAATGTGAGCATAGATTCTCAAATTTATGTAACACACCAACCCCCCTATGGGAGGATTTCTTGTTCCATGCTGACCAAAATTCAAATCCTTCAATGTGATGGACCTCACATTATTCATGCTCCCAAGTATTAGAGAATCAAAAAGGCAGAAATATTTTCGTATCTTGAAATTATTTGTGATGTATTTGAATTCCAATTAACTTATTTTATGTCTTCTTTTATCCTTTTATCATCGAGGAACTATCAAGACCAAAAGAATGAAGATAAAAAAACAAATGAGAGAGTGTGTAAGTTCTCATCCAGGAAAAAACCCCTCTCGTAGGGGAAAACCCAACTAAAACTCTCTTCTTCTTTAAGAACTAATTTAATGTGAGATAACCAAGACCTCTAGACTAACATCAAACCTTCCTCCATCCACAAAGTTAGCCTTCCAATACAAACTCTTTCAAATGAAATTAATCCAACAAAGTCAATCCAAGTCAACCCTCTTGAAACTCAATCAAACTTCAGATCTCGGTCTTTTGCAACAAAATTTTGGCCTCTACTACATATTTGAAACTTTCAGACCTCTTGCAATTCAAAAATTTCGCACGTGTGTGAGAAATTCTCAAGTTTTAGGTAATCCTTCCTTTGCTAGAGTTTCTTCTTTCTTTCCTTGTCCTTTTAGCTCTTTTTCTCATTCTCAGGATTGCAAATCCAACCTCTTAAACTCAACCTTTATATCATCTACAATAACCCTAGCAAACAATCACATGTGTGGGAAAGATGGACACAAAGTTCAGATTTAGACTTCTCCTTTTGTCTCTTTGTTTCTTCTAGACCTTTGCTCTTCTTCCTTGCTAACTTGCTTCAGATCGATTTTTTCTTGAGTCCTTACACAAAAGGTCAAATACATTACTTATTTATATTCTTTTTGTGAGGTTGAGTTCCCTTCATGAATTCCCTTCATGAGGCTGACTTGATGGGTGAGGAAGCCAACTTGGTGGAGGAGGCATAATTTTCATTTTTGACATAAAAGCCAATTTCTTTCTTGATACAAAAAATAATCCCAAGGAGGGTCCATTAAATGATGACAATGAGTATGACTCATGACACACCCCTAGAAGCACTCAATGGGTGCTTTGAGCTACAAATATAATAGTTTGAGCATGAAACCCATGCTCATAAAAATAGTTTTTCTTTAATCTTTACAATAATTTTATTTTCTTCTTTTTTGCAAATACATAAGAATTGCATCATGTCCTGAGGCAAACAACAATTATGAAGTAGCCACACTTTCATCTAGAAATATAATATAAATTTCACTCGGGATCCAACTTAATTTATTCCTTTTGCTTCATGGAATTTGAATATTTGAAGTGTATGAAATTCCTATCTATTACTATCTTTTTGGTGTCTATCCCTAATAATAGATTTTCAATTCTTATTATTGCCTATTTTCCATCCTTTCTAGCTTCTTTTACCTTTTGAGTTTCCTTTCTTAATTCTACGTGGCCACTTTCTTTCTTAATTCTACTTGGTCTTTTGGAATGAAGTCTTTCTTTATCAATATTCTTGACCCTTTTAAGTTGGGAGTTTGTTGAGTATTCTATATTTATGTGGCCACTTTCTTTCTTAATTCTACTTGGTCTTTTGGAATGAAGTCTTTCTTTATAAATATTCTTGACCCTTTTAAGTTGAGAGTTTTGTTGAGTATTCTATATTTATGTATTTATAACTTACCTTAAAAACGAATCAACCTATCTTTATGTTCAATAATTTTTCCCAGCCTTTTTGCTTCTATGAAGTAAGTTGTATCAATTTGTGATTTTATCTACAACCTAATATGGGTAAATGTTGTTCCATAATGTTATATTTAAAGATAATAAAATAATACTTACATTCACACATTAAAAATTATTAATAAGAAATAAATGTTCCACCAAAAAGTAAAATACGTCAATGTCCACCTTAATTTTACATCAACATCGCATAAAGAAAGTCAAAGTGATTGGAACTAAATAGTCAAAGTGATTGGAACTAAATATTTCTACCTTTTAGTACGAGAGGGATGTGCAATTCCTTCACCGAAAAAGATTAACAATAAATGCACACACACACACACATAGATCCATATATATATATGTATGTATGTATGTATGTATGTATGTATGTATGTATGTATGCAAGAGATATGCATTTGAAGATATATCAATAATGTCAATAGAGTGTAGAACAATGATAGTCTATTAGTTAAGGCACACCTTGTGTGAAGATCTATGATTCAAGATGGTCTTGCCAAAAAATATATACATATATATACTAATAACAAAAAAAATATTTTAATGTGGACACTTCAATGTCAACTATGTATATATTATATAAAGCAATTGGAAATAAAAAAGGTCTTATGATTGAAATATTTTATGGCTTTGTTATTAAAAAAGAATATTCAATTCCTTTCATGCTACATACATATATATATATATATATATATAAAGTATCTCAATTGATTGAATTTCTCAAGGTGTATTTTTTTTTCTTTCAAATTTCTCATTCTAAAAGAGTTTAGACCTCTAGAAATTTAAATCTCTCTAAATTCGATAGAAAATAATTATATTCATACACTATATACAACAAAAATGTATACTTAGAAATAAATATAAACAAAATTATCTATATATAAACAAAATTATATATTTGTTAATTAAGAAAAATATATACTAATTGACAATTTTGAAAATATTGTATTTAAAAAAAATATAATACAAACTTATTCCATAACTACCCAATTTTATTACCCAACTTCAAAAATAATCATCACATCATTTCTTTTATAATTTTATCATTTTTAAAATAAAACTTAAATGAAGTAACATAAACATTGTATACCCCTTAAACTTCAAGACTAATATATATATTTTTTAAAACAAGTTTGCTTTCAATTTGTAAAATAAAAGTTGTTTTTAATCTCATACAAATAAACTATCTACTCTAACATTCAACTTTTGCAACAAGAAAAATGGTAGAAATCTTGAATAAATAAAAGTAACAAGAGGATGAGTTGATTAGAATTAAAATTATAGTAATAATACAATGAGTTAATTAGAATTAAAATTATTCTTTCTCTTTTCCAAGTAAAAAAAAAATTAGCTAGAATTAAATATTTGATTTTCAAAACCCATTTTTTAAATAAAAATTTTAAAAATAAATGATATATAATTATATATATAAATAAAAATATTTTTTTTTTCAAAATTAATATATAAAAAATGAAATATATATATATATTCAATTTAATAATATATATATATATATATATATATATATATATATGTGGTTTAAAAAATTACAACTTCAAATTTATCATGATTACCGCCATGTGATGTGAGCTGTTTTGTCGGTTGGAGCATGTACAACAGATGCCCGTGTGATGTGTTGTGGGATGAGAGTTGTACTCCACTTTTGCAGGTGTGAGATGGCTTTATCTCTCTGCCTATAATCGCTGTTTTCCATTTTTCACCTAGGTTTAAATTGGGTGATAATTTTTATTTTTATTTTTTAATGTATTCTGAGTTTTTATTATTTAAAATATGAATTAAGGGTTTAAAATTTTGTGTGTATTTTTTCAGATTTAACTTAGGTGATAAATGATTCTATAAATTGATTTTTTATTATTTAAAATATGAATAAGTGATTTTAAAAATTGCTGGGATGTTTGCATATTTATATTTTAGTTTTTAAAATTAAATTGTGTTTTTCTCAAAAGTATGATATAGATTATTAAGTTTATGTTATATTTGTATTAGATATGTCAAGGTATTATTTTGTTGGATTAATTATTTGACTGGAAAAGTATTGAGAAGTTTAAACTCTTAATTTTTTAATAAAAAAAGTGTTTTAACTACGGAATGATCAATTAAGTTAATTTTTGCAATTTCTTGAATTAAATTACGTTTTGTAAAGTATTTGTATTGCATTGTTAATTTTCATTTTCTCTTAACTAAAAAGTTCGATTATTTTGTTAATTTCCATTATCTCTTCATTAAACCGGGTTACTTATCACTTGGCAAACAAACTTTTATAGAAATTTTCACTATCTTATTGATTTCCATTATCTTTTAATAAAGGAAATTTCCCCTATTTTAATAATTTCCATTGTTATTTGACAAAAACAAATGTAATGTAATGCCTTGGAAAACGATGTAAATATTTGAATTGCTATGGTAGAAATAAACTGAACTTGTTATTAGTATTTGATTAAAAGTTAAATATAATTTTGGTTGATTGTGAAATGTAAAAAGTGTTTCCTGAAAGAAGGTAAATCCTCAAGGAGGAAGTTGTCCTCTTGAGGTGGGAAAAACGGTTGCTGAGGAAGCAACCCTAACTACCTTCCCTAACTGGAGGGTTTCCAAAGAAAAATGGGAGAAGGGAGGAAAAATTATGCGCTGTAGTGACTGGCAGAAGAAGAGACTCCAGGAAAAAGGAGGTGGCTAAGTCTGGTGATGACTAGATAGCCCTGCTTGTTGTACGAGCAACTTGCGAAAGACTGAGGTCTGGCAAGAAGCAAGGGGGGAGATTCTGGTCTTGAAGGACGAATCTCGTGGTCGAGCGGTTTGACAGACGACAGACCCAGTTTCAGGTGACTGTTAGAAAACGACATTCTATCCAAGGAACTCCAGACCCCGTTTTTCGGGAGACTGCCAGAAACGACATTTCAACCAGAAGAATTTCAGGTACGAAGCAATCCCTAGAATTGATACTAATTTGGTAATTTTATAAGGTTATTCTTAGTTTTCTTCTTTCCTGTTATATTATGAAAGGAGGGTGAAAGAATTCTTACAAGGAACTGGACGAGAAACTGTGCGAGGGTATAACAGAGAGGGCGGGATTTTGTGTCTGTCTTTCCTTTTTTCTTTTCCTCTTAAAAAAAAATACATTTGGTTCGAGAAGTCAAGTGTGAGCGAGGGTTGCTAGGAAACCCTTTCAAAGATTACAGAAAATGGAAAACAGTCAATGCAGAGACTCATCATAATTACAGAGTTCTCGGAATTAAAATGTCATTGCAATGAAAACGATTATATTTCATAAATCAACAGAGAGTTCAACAATTATCTGTTCTCTGTCCAATTCCTATATAAGCCGCGAAATATAACAAAACAAGAAAGCTCATTTCTGGAAACTCGAACCCGAAACATTTACAGAATCAAAATTATAAACAATCTCAAGAAAACCCTAAGGAACAAAGCCGTAACCGCGAGGGTATGTCGGCTTCAGGACCAGAGTTAAACATTCCTAATAGCATGCAGGTAAAAGAATCTTTAAGTCGGCACTGTAAGCATAAACATATACATATAACATAGCCGGGTAGTTATACAGAAGCCCCGGCTCCACAAGGGAACAAGAAAAACAAAGAATACATACAAGTGTGGACTTGGAACGAGTTCATGTAGTACTCCTATGACTCATGTTAACAATAACCCTATAGTGAGATTCCAGACGAATAATCTTTGTCCAAATACATAAAAACAGTAAGGCATAGAATCGTGATTAACATGCGGTAAGCATCACACAGTATAATAGTGATATGAAATGAACAGGCAAACTAAGAAGTGTGCAAAGTAGTATATATTCAAATAAAACTATGAAAAACACTGTCATGGTTATAAATGACTCCTCCACAGTTCATGAACCCTAACAAGGGCTAATGCAAAAGAGTAATTAAACCATACAGTCAGACGCCACAAGGGAGGCACTCACCTCTTCAAACCAACCAAACTCGGGTCGTAAAGACCTTGACCCTCCATAGAAGGATGAAAGCATAATAAAACAAAATGTACTCAGACAGCCTTGGAAACTGTAGGAATTCACAATATAACAGTTCAGGGATACAACCCGCATAGTTTAATAACTGTGGAATTAAATTACATAAACGTATGCATCACCGAGCTCGAAGGCCTGACAAATTCAACAAAAGAAAACAAAGTTATCAGTTCATAGCTCGTATCGCACGAAGGATTCTGAATCCTTGCGTTAGTCGAGTAGACTTGTCAGGCTTAAACTCTGCCAAAACCCCTGTACAGTAACCAAGAGGAGAATCCGTAAGGGGTCTGGGCCAGAGGGCCAAATCTATCTGTCAATAAACACAGGAAAGGAAAAACAAATAGAACCCTACACTCAGAGCGATTAATTCATCAATTCCTGTAGTAGCATGCTTATGTTAAGGAATAGTAAGCAGAAACAAATTGTTGTGAACTCACCTGTTCGCCGCAGCTCTGAGAAGGCAAGACCCTGAAGACAGGCAGCTTCACCCACGCTTGTGCATAGCGTGCTATGGGGAGAGACCTTCATACCTCGCCACAGACAACAGAAATACGCCGAAAGTAAGTTAGAAACTTTGGATTGTTCATAACACGACTAAATATGGCAAAGGGCATAGAAAATAAAATAAAAAATATAAATCTTATAGATAGCACATCAAGCCTTACCGCAAGGTAGCCATCATAAAATACTCAGTGAAAATCGCTCCGAATCAGTAGTAGGCATGAGAATCCACGACCATACATCAACCAGAGAAGTGTTGGTATGAATTCGATGCTCAAAGGAGGACGAAATTGTAATAGGGCCAAGGTGGAAATGTCTCTGGAATGATCGATAGTATGTTTTCATTGAGTAAGGTGCACACCGAGATAGCTCTGCCCTCGGATGGGCATTCCCTCTTTCCCACCGTCGATGCGGGGAGACGCCCGAGGGCGCGGAAGCAGAGGATACCAAAACCTTACCTCCATCACGTGACAGAGCCGGCAGGAGTAAATGCCCAGAGCCAGGTGTATTGAACCAGTGCAACCAGCAATAAATCCGTAATGCTCTGCCACCACGAAATATTTCCTATTTGCACACATAAAGACGAGATATCCTACCCATGATCTTCGTGAATGTGAATTCCGCGTGTAGGTGGTAATGGGGTTGGCCTATTTACATTTAAGGTGCATGCAATAGTATCATAGACGTGGTTAAAGTTTAAAAAAAAAATATTATGTAGATTTACCGTGGGTACATTACAAGTGGTATCAGAGCCCAGGCTCCAAAAAACTGTGGCCTCTGGGAAATTGGTGTGGATATACAGATTGAAAATAATTTATCTCCATCTCTATTGAGAATTTTTTTTTTTTTCAATTTTGTGTGACTATTCACCTGTTATTTTTATGTTTAAGTACAGGAGCAAGTTTGACAGTATGAGGAGAGCAGACAGTGCATCCCAGGGATTTGTGGCGGGACAAGGACCTGCAGGGAACAATCCCGAGTTATGGGTACAGCTTGGAGAGGAGACTCGCAGTACAAACCGTGCAATTTTGGAGACAGTGCAGGAACTGAAGAATGAAATGGCCTGATTGCGAGAGGATAATGCCAGGTTAACAATGGAACAGGAGAGAATTATAAAGAGCCTATCTGATAAACAAAATCAGCAACCACCGAACCCCAGTGCTGAGCAACAGGGGATATCAGGGGAACATAATCAAAATACAGAACCTGAAGAGTCAGAAGGAAGGGAGGAGGAACGATCTGATAATGCCTCCGAACAGCAGACATCAAAAAGGCAATGGATAGAGTTGCAAGGGGAATTCTGCAAGATCAAACTGCCACATTTTGACGGAGAACAAGAGGAGGCAGCTGAGGCATGGTTGATCAATATGAACAAATATTTCCAGCTGTATGAATATGACCACAATCTTAAGGCGAGATTGGCCATTTTTCAATTGCAGGGGAAAGCCACCTTGTGGTGGGAGGAAGTTAAGATGGTAAAAGGAGTGAGTGAATAGACTATCACTTGGGAAAATTTTCAAAAGTACTTTAAAGAAAGATACTTGACAGAATGCTTCTATGACGAAAAGGCAAGAGAATTCCATGACCTGCGACTGGGACAACAGACTATGGATGAGTTCATCACTCGTTTTACTTCATTACTCCATTATGTGCCTTATATTCAGGAAGAAAAAGCTAAAGTACAAAGATTTGTCAGTAGTTTACCCTTGGGTATGAGGGAAAGAATTGAATTTGACAACCCAAAGTCGATGGACGAAGCCATACGCAAGGCCTGAATTTGTTATTAGTAAAGCAAGCAGAAGGGAGAAATCCTAGGTAAGAGATGGGTCAATAAGAAAAGCGGCAAACTGGCTGGAAGTACTAAAGGTAACCGTGGTGGTAGTAATAGAGGATTTGCCAAGGGGCAAATCAGCAGAAACTCACAGAAGAATTCGCTGCGACTAAAGCCCCCCAATGAGTCCAGAACCAATGACCAACTCGGAAAAATAGACAATGAAGGGACAGCAAGGCCTCCAGTGCAATGTTGGGGCTGTGGTGGACCCCATTATGTGAAAAATTGTCCCCAGCGAAAAGGGACTGAGCAGGTTTCCCAGGTCTACGAGGCTTCTATGGTTGGCGATGTAGGACGGAGTCTACCGAAAATTAATGCTGCTCTGGAGGATCGTCAGGTAGAGTACCAGCCGACCATGGTGGAATTCGAAGGTACACTCTTAGACCTTGCTGTCACTATTTTAATTGACCCTGGTGCAATGTTAAGTTATATTAGCCCTAGAATTGTGGAGCATTGTAGGTTGCAACCTGTTAAATTTAAAGACCCTTGGTTAGTCCAGTTGGCAACAGGGGCTAAAAGACCGGTAAATGCCAAGATCAAAAACTGCCCTTTCAAAATAGCAAGACAGCTAGTTACAGCGGATATAAATGTGCTTCCCCTTGGCTCGTTGATATATTAATTGGTATGGACTGGTTGGAGAAACACTAGTCCATAATTAATTGTAAAACCAAGACTATCAGTTATAAGGATGAGCTGGGAATAAAGCAAGAAATGCAGCGAATTAAGTGGCCAATGCATATTCGGCCCATAACCACCTCACAATTAGCAAAATGTATTAGAAAAGGATTTCGGATTTACGCTGTCCAAGTGGGCTATGCCAACTCGAAAGATAAAACATCCACAATGGAGAATATTCCTGTGGTACAGGAATTTGCTGATGTGTTTCCGGAGGAGATTCCCGGACTACCACCTAAAAGGGACATAGATTTTACCATTGAATTAGTGCCAGGAGCAGCCCCGGTATCCCGGGCACCCTATAGAATGAGTATACCAGAATTGACAGAATTAAAAATGCAATTACAGGAGCTGTTGGACAAAAATTATATCCGCCCCAGTGTGTCACCCTGGGGAGCCCCGGTGTTGTTCGTTAAGAAGAAAGACGGGACCCTGCGCATGTGTATAGATTATCGTCAACTAAATAAGTTGACAATCAAAAATAAATATCCTTTGCCCCGTATCGATGAACTATTTGATCAGGTAAAGGGAGCAACAGTTTTCTCGAAGATTGACTTGCGATCAGGGTATCACCAAGTCAGGATTAAAGAAGAGGATATAGCTAAGACCGCTTTTAGAACACGATATGGCCATTATGAATTTGTGGTGTTACCCTTTGGGTTGACCAACACCCCTGCAACTTTTATGTGTCTAATGAACAACGTATTTCACCAGTACTTGGACAAGTTCGTGCTGATCTTCATTGATGATATCTTGATTTATTCTCGGACTATGGAGGAGCACCAAGAGCACCTCAGATTGGTATTGCAAACCCTCCGAGAACATCAACTGTACGCTAAGTTCAGCAAATGTGAATTTTACAAAGAAAAAATACAATATTTGGGGCATATAATCACTAAGGAAGGAATTGTAGTGGATCCTGAAAAGATAAGAACAATAATGGAATGGTTGGTACCTAAAGATGTGGTGGACATCCGCTCCTTCATGGGGTTAGCAGGCTATTATAGACGATTTGTGGAAGGATTCTCGAGGGTAGCATATCCCATTACTTCCCTACAGAAAAAGGGAAGGGCCTTTAGGTGGACCCCGAAATGTCAAAAAAGCTTCGAGCAACTCAAATACCTGCTCACCACAACACCCGTTTTAAGCATAGCTGATCCCAACAAGGACTATGTGGTGTGCACGGACGCAAGCAAAGAAGGGGTAGGGGGTGTGTTGATGCAGGAAGGGAAGGTAATAGCATATGAATCAAGAAAATTAAAAGAACATGAGCAGAAATATTCTGCTTATGATCTAGAGTTGGCAGCTGTGATTCACGCCCTGAAAATGTGGCGACATTACCTTATGGGAAGAAAATTTCTGTTATTGACAGATCACCACAGTCTGACCAATTATTTTAGTCAACCCACTCTAAATGCAAGGCAAGCACGGTGGGTGGATTTCCTAAGCGGTTTTGATTTTGAAATCAAGCATTTAAAAGGGAAGGAGAATCGAGTGGCAGACGCTTTGAGCAGGAAATTGCAATGCCTATATGAAATTTCTTACAGTGAAGGGAAAAGCCCCTTCGGGGAAATGATTACAAAAGCAGCCGAACAGGATGTTGTTTACCAGCAAATAAAACAGCAAATGCAGCAACCAGCCAGCAAAGAAAAACAACCGGATTATGCCTTGGATGCTGCCGGAATGCTGTACTATAAAGGGAGGTTGTATGTGCCCAATCAGAACAATGTTAAAAATCTGATATTGGATGAGTTTCATAAGAGTCATTACGCTGGACACCCCGGGTATCAAAAGATGATCATTTCACTTCGAAAAGAATATTATTGGCTGGGAATGAAGAAAGATGTGGCTGGTTATTTGGCACGATGTTTAGAGTGTCAGCAAATCAAAGCAGAACACCAGCATCCTGCAGGTTTATTACAACCGTTACCCATACCGGAATGGAAATGGGAAACCATTTCTATGGACTTTATAACAGGTTTGCCTAAGTCAAAGAAAAATAACGACTCCATCATGGTGGTGGTGGACAAGCTGAGCAAGTCAGCGCATTTTATACTGGTGCAATCTACCTATAGAGTTGTGCAGATCGCCCATGTGTTCATGCAGAATATATTTAAGTTGCATGGGTTACCAAAGACAATAATTTCAGACCGCGATGTAAAATTTACATCAGTTTTTTGGAAGACATTGTTTGAAGAATTGGGAACTCAGCTGAATTTTAGCACGACTTATCACCCTCAAACGGATGGGCAAACTGAACGGGTGAACCAAGTGGTAGAAGATATGTTAAGAGCATATGTGATGCAACAACCAACCAAGTGGGAGGATTATTTGCACTTGGTTTAATTCTCATACAATAACGGCTACCACACATCATTGCTAATGAGCCCTTTTGAAGTATTACATGGACGAAAGTGTCACACCCCCTCGAGCTGGAGTGGACCGGAAGACAGATTGATGTTGGGTCCTAAGATGCTTAAGGAAATGGAAGAACTAGTGAAAAAGGTACGATCTAATTTGAAGGCAGCTCAGGATAGGCAAAAGAACTTCGCTGACCGAAAGAGGAGGTTTAAGGAGTATCAGGTCGGTGATCATGTATATGTGAGAATTCGAGCAAAAAAGAGCACATTACAGTGGAGCGGGTGTGCTAAGTTGGCACCTCGATACTGTGGACCATTTCAGATCTTAGCAAGAATTGGGTCGGTGGCTTACCAGCTCGCTCTGCCAAGTCACATATGGGTCCACAATGTCTTTCATGTCTCCGTGTTAAAAAAATATGTTTATGATCCTAAACATGTGATTAATTGGCAGGATGTTCAGGTGAGAATTATCTCCGATAGATCAGTTTAAATGTTTCCCTTTTAACAGAAAACTGACTTAGGATGTTGCATGTTGCAGGTAGAACCGGAAGGAGAAATCCGGGTCGAACCGCTGAGCATCCTCGATCGGAGAGAGGTAACGCTACAGAAGCGGGATATTACCCAAGTTAAAGTGCAGTGGCAGCACTTTGGGCCTGAGGAGGCCACTTGGGAAGATGAGGAACTTATGAGAAAGACTTATCCAGGACTGTTCATGGCTGATAGACATCGGGACGATGTCCAATCTCAGGGGGGGAAGATGTAATGCCCCGGGAAAACGATGTAAATATTTGATTTACTGTGGTAGAAACAAACTGAACTTGTTATTAGTATTTGATTAAAAGTTAAATATAATTTGGTTGATTGTGAAATGTAAAAAGCGTTTCCTGAAAGAAGGTAAATCCTCAAGGGGGAAGTTGTCCTCTTCAGGTGGGAAAAACGGTTGCTAAGGAAGCAACCCTAACTACCTTTCCTAACTAGAGGGTTTCCAGAGAAAAAGGGGAGAAGGGAGGAAAAATTTTGCACCGTAGTGATAGGCAGAAGAAGAGACTCTAGGAAAAAGGAGGTGGCTAAGTCTGGTGATGACCAGATAGCCCTGCTCGCTATATGAGCAACTTGCAAAAGACTAAGGTTTGGCAAGAAACAAGGGGGGAGATTCTAGTCTTGAAGGACGAATCTCGTGGTCGGGTGGTTTGACAAATGACAGACCCAGTTTCGGGTGACTGTTAGAAAACGACATTCTATCCAAGGAACTCCAGACCCCGTGTTTTTTCCCGGAGTCAGCCATAAACGAAATTTCAACCAGAATAATTTTAGGTACGAAGTAATCCCTAGAATTGATACTAACGTGGTAATTTTATAAGGTTATTTTTAGTTTTCCTCTTTCCTGTTATATTATAAAAGGAGGGTGAAAGAATTGTTACAGGGAACTAGACGAGAAACTGTGTGAGGGTATAACAGAGAGGGCAAGATTTTGTGTCTGTCTTTCCTTTTTTCTTTTCCTCTTAAAAAAAATACATATGGTTCGGGAAGTCAAGTGTGAGCGAGGGCTGCTAGGAAACCCTTTCCAAGCTTACAGAAAATGGAAAACAATCAATGTAGAGACTCATTATAATTACAAAATTCTCGGAATTAAAATGTCATTGCAATGAAAACGATTATATTCCATAAATCAGCAGAGAGTTCAATAGTTATCTGTTCTGTGTCCAATTCCTATATAAGCCGCGAAATATAGCAAAACAAGAAAGCTCATTTCTGGAAACTCGAACCCGAAACATTTACAGAATCAAAATTATAAACAATATCAAAGAAAACCCTAAGGAACAAAACCGTAACTACGAGGGTATGTCGGCTTCAGGACTAGAGTTAAACATTCCTATTAGTATGCAGGTAAATGAATCTTTAAGTTGGCACTGTACCTATAAACATATACATATAACATAGTTGGGTAGTTATACAGAAGCCACGACTCCATAAGGGAACAAGAAAAACAAAGAATACATACAAGTGTGGACTTGGAACGAGTTCATGTAGTACTCCTCTGACCCATGTGAACAATAACCCTGTAGTGAGATGCTAGACGAATAATCTTTGTCCAAATACATAAAAACAGTAAGGCATAGAATCGTGATTAACATGCGGTAAGCATCATATAGTATAATAGTGATATGAAACGAATAGGCAAACTGAGAAGTGTACAAAGTAGTATATATTCAAATAAAACTATGAAAAACACTGTTATGGTTATAAATGACTCCTCCACAGTTCATGAACCCTAACAAGGGGCTAATACAAAAAGAGTAATTAAGCCATATAGTCAGGCGCCGCAAGGGAGGTGCTCACCTCTTCAAACCAGCCGAACTCGGGTCGTAAAGACCCCGACCCTCCATAGAAGGACGAAAGCATAATTATACAAAATGTACTCAGACAGCCTTGGAAAATGTAGGAAGTCACAATATAACAGTTTAGGGATACAACCCGCATAGTTTGATAACTGTGAAATTAAATTACATAAACGCATGCATCAGCAAACTTGAAGGCCCGACAAATTCAACAAAAGAAAACAAAGTTATCAATTCATAGCCCATATTGCACGAAGGATTCTCAATCCTTGCATTAGCTGGGCAGACTTGTTAGGCTTAAACTCTACCAAAACCCCTATACAGTAACTAAGAGGAGAACTTGTAAGGGGTCTGGGCCAGAGGGCCAAATATATCTGTCAATAAACACAAGAAAGGAAAAACAAATAGAACCCTACACTTAGAACAATTAATTCATCAATTCCTGTAGTAGCATGCTTATGTTGAAGAATAGTAAGCAGAAACAAATTGGTGTGAACTCACCTGTTCGTCGAAGCTCTGAGAAGGCAAGACCCTGAGGATAGGCAGCTTCACCCGCGCCTATGCATAGCGTGCTATGGGGAGAGATCTTGATATCTCGCCACAGACAACATAAATATGCCGAAAGTAAGTTAGAAACTTCGGATTGTTCATAACATGACTAAATATGGTAAAGGGCATAGAAAATAAAAAATATATGAATCTTATAGATAGCACATTAAGCCTTATGGCAAGGTAGCCACTGTAAAATACTCAGTTCAAATCGCTCTGAATCAGTGCGAGGCATGAGATCCACGACCATACATCAACCAGAGAAGTTTTGGTATGAATTCGGTGCTCAAAGGAGGAGGGAGCTGTAACGGGGCCGAGGGGGAAATGTCTCTGGAACCATCAATAGTATGTTTTCATTGAGTAAGGTGCACACCGAGATAGCTCCGTCCTCGGATGGGCATTCCCTCTTTCCCACCATCGATGTGAGGAGACGCCTCAGGGCGCGGAAGCAGAGGATAACAAAACTTTACCTCCATCACATGACAACATCGGTAGGAGTAAATGCCCAGAGCCAGGTGTATTGAACTAGTGCAACCAACAATAAATCTATATCTGCCACCACAGAATATTTCCCATTTTCACATATAAAGACGAGATCTCCTACCCATGACCTTCGTGAATGTGAATTCCGCGTGTAGGTGGTAATGGGGTTGGCCTATTTACGTTTAAGGTGCATGAAAATGTATCATAGAAGTGGTTATAGTTAAAAAAAAAAAATTATTACGTAGATTTACCTTGGGTACATTACATGTAATATGGAACATCGCTGCCTCTTATGCAAAAAGTAATTGATTATATATATATATATATATATATATATATATATATATGAAAAAGTTGTGCTGATATAAAAATTCCGCGGAACTTTTTCATATATATATATATATATATATATATATATTAAAATTTATTTTGGATTTAAATTTATACATATCGAATTTTATTTAAAAAAAAACCATTCATATAATATATTGGCAATAGGTAGAGATAAAACAATAGCAAGTATAAAAATGTTATAAAAAAAATTAAAATAAAATATTTATAAAAAAAAGTAAAATTGAAACAAAATATTTTTTGCTTTTGAAATGAGCTATGGTTTTTGGGCAAGTGGTATTGATAAGTTATGGTACTGGCCCATGGTATTGTAACAAATAATATTTACAAGTTTTTAATAGCCATGGTAAAATAGGGTAAATATCTATGGCTAAGTATCTTGTTATATTGTAAATATTAAATTTTACTTTAAAATATTTTAAAATTAAATTAAAATAAAATATTTATAAACTATTTTTATTTTGAAATGAATTATGGTTTTTGGGCATATGATTTTGATAAGTCATGGTATCATAACAAAGCTTAAATTATTATGACACCTGGTGAATAAAATATTTTGATTTTGAAATGAGTTATGGTTTTGGGAATGTGATATTGATAAGTTATAGTATTGACTCATGGTATTGATTCTTAAATTACGCTTGGATAGTTCGTCACAACAAATCTGATAATATTATATTAGAAATATGAAATTCTACACTATTACAATTTTATTAAGCTTTAAGATTTGTAGATTTAATTGTAATTAGTGCATGCATGCAAATTGAAATTATGCAGAAAAGTAGAGAACCACAAAATAAGCTTGCACACACATAAAACACAAAATATGCTCTGAGAAACCTAGCTAGAAGGTGAGGTCACTTCATTGTCTCTCTCTCCAGAAATGTGGCCGCAGGTACAAAGAATTAAGGCCTATGGACCGTGGGCTGCTAAAGTGCACAAATCCTCCATTTGTGCTCTACTTCCTATTCCTCTTGGCTAACTTTGCTCAACTATGGAACAAAATTCTCTCGAAATAATGGAATGCCTCTTCTTCTCAGTGGTTCATTTATAACACAGTTCAATAGCCTACTAGTGGTCAAGCTTGACAACATCAACTCTTAACTAGAGTTACAATATGGACTCTAGAGTCTTTTACATCATATTCACATGGCTAGCCCATTTTCCATGAATAATGGGGGCTGACATGACATTATTTCGAATTATATGTATGAAAACAGGAAGGTCAATTTTTGAGTGACATCACTTTTACATACAGGCTCATATTGACACGCTTCTTCCGCAGTTGGAAATATCCTAACGTTCCCGAGAAAACGCTCTTGAGAAGTTTCATACCCTATTTTGCCAAACTGGGCCCCGTTGGTAAAAATAATCCAGTGAGCATATTCCTCCACTTTTTCCATTCTGAATGGATTGAGATAGATGACAAACAATATAATAATCCAATCTAGATAAGGTATTGTAACAAAGTCTAAATTATTAAATCAATTATGATATTTGACAAACATAATTTTTTTATATTTTAATTTTTTAATATAATTTTTATTTCTAACATAAATTAATTAGAAAAAAATAATTTACATTAAAAAAAAAATTCTCTCTTTATTTTTTATCTTTCAAAATTTTAAAAAATTTCATAAAATTTATTTAAAATTTTCAAAACTATTTATTTATTTTGACCAAAAAAACAATATAACAATCACAATACAAGGCCCTAAATATGAAAAATTAATTTTGGTAACCATCTAATGTGGTTCATCCTCAGGACAAAAAGTCGACCAACAACTTATAATGTGATTAATTCGAAAGACAATACCAAAATATCAGTATGGATCACAAAAATATAAAATCAAGCATGAAAATATTAGTTACATTTAATGTTATTTTTTATGATTGTGACCTATGTGATACTTGATTTTTCTATACTTAATTACGTCGATAGGCGTTTTTTTTGTTGGCTTTGGATGGGAAAACACTGTTCACCCAGCCAATCAGAATGCTTGTATTTCACCCTTATAGCCAATAGAATTGTGACATGTGTTTTCTCTCCATCTTGTCATCTGTCAAATTGTCAAACTAGGTTTCTGAACCATTTATTTCTCCTACGGAACAAAACTGTCAAACTATGTTTTCACCCCAAAAGTATGCCATCCCAGCATGGAGGGTTCTTACGCCATCCCAGCATGGAGCTATGCATCTCTATCACATATCACACCAACATGGAGCTATGCATATTTATCACACCAACATGGAGACAAAGAAGGTCCAAGCAAAGTCTTATCACACGCCATGGAAACTCTTATAATGTAATCCATTGCAGCTTGCAAATAGTTTATGACCAAGCGATTTGATAGGAAAAGACGAGTTTCACATCATTCTCTGGACTACTACCTTTCTTGCTTTCCTTTTCAAAAATAAGAGGTACCTTCTTGTAGAAATTTCCTGCAAATTCTCTACAAATCTACTTCCAAGATCTATGTAGAAAATCTGACTGTAGATTAACTCGATAATGCAATATACCAAAGCAAAATACTGTAATCTACTTCTACTATCAAACTTGTGGAAGCTTAAATATTGAGCAAGATCGAGCAGAACACATATAACCAAAAGAAGAAGAATCAATGCACATGAAACACAGAAAATACTCAAGGGAAGGCCCCAGCTAAAAACCCCACTATTTGTAATATCATACAAGGATACATCAGAATTATACAAAGCCTTAGCTCTCACAGCTAGCTAGCTCTCAGTACAATCCTCCTGGATGTTCACAGGAAATCAAAACTTCTCACAAGCCTTCTCCTCTGCCCTCCAAGCTCCTATTTCCTTGCGCAATTACCTCTGGGATGATCTCCTTCACCGAGTGTAACAATGCTCACACACACTGCTTTAACACATTGTCAGAACTGCGCAATCCTCAAAGAACCTTTCCTTGACTGCATGGATGAGTTTCCTTTATAGGAAAACACATGCAACTGATAGTAACCTATCCTTGACATTTAGCTCAGCTGGGTCTTTTTCAGAATAGACATGCATGAGTTAATGATGAGAGAATCTTTAGTTATCTGAAGTATACTAGTTGAGTGCATGCATGCATCAACTGACTGATAACTTACAATTAGTTCCTCAAATAGTTTGGAACTAATTTAACTGGACTTAACTCAGTAAACTGAGCTAACTAATTACAACTCAAATATAACTCAATATTATTTCCTTAATTAAGGGATGATCTCCTTAATTTAAGGGATAACTGTTGCATGACTGCAGAAAAACTTCTAACTTGAATTTCTCCAACTAATTAATCCATGATGAATTAATTAACTATTTCCAAGCAGCGGGTGAGACTAAATTCGAATTTAATTCACAATTTTAATCCAAGGAAAAATTAATATTGGAATATTTTGGATTCTATTTTTATCATTTCTTGTTGCTATTTTCAACACTCTGTCTCAACAAGAAAGGAATTCAACTCGATCCTGATCCCGAACCTTTGGAATGTTCTGCATGCAACACTTCTCTCTGGTGTTGTTGCTCCAACAACTCCAAAAACAATAAAACAACCAACACTTGAATCAGTATGATGCATCTGTCATCAAAGTCTCTTACTGTTATTGCCTCTGTCAACTGAAAACTCTGCACTTCTGCGGACTTAGCCTTTATGCACTGTTGTAAATCCTTCTCTGCGCTCTTCAGTATCTGATTGCTCTAGCCTCTGTCACTTTGATCTCTGACTGCATCAATTCCACTGATTCCTCTCGCTACTATGTACTTTGGGCTCCCGTAGCAAGGCACAATCCATGAGATAAACCTTCTCAATAGACCCTGCCTAATTTCAGACTTCTTGGAACTATCACTCCACATCGCCCCACCTCACACCTAGAGGTATGGCTACATGTGATCCCTCTGCCCACTTCTCCAATTGTGGCTCTTCCACAATTGTTTGAGACTTCTAGGACTGCATGTTGAGAGGTAATTTACTCTCCCTCTCAACCACCAAGTCTCTAACATTTACCTTGCTCCTCAAGGCTTTGCATACATCTTGAACCTCAAGAGCATACAAGTTCTTAACTCATGAACTGATATGTTTCACCTGTCCCGTGGTGATGTGTCTAAGGAAAACCTTTCTCTTACTGAAGACAACATCGTAGCCTTTTTCCTCCAACATCACAACCAATACCAAGCTCTTCTTTTGTCCAAGCACATACTTCACATTTGTCAAGGTGATAGGAGCTCCATGTTCCCTCTAAAAGGAAACCGCGCCCACTCCTAAAACATTATACCTTTCATCGTCACCCATCTCTATGCACATCTTGAGGTCTTTCTCCTCCAAGGTACTAAATAAAATTTTATCATCGGTCATGTGGAATGAGACTCCACTATCAAGATACCAACCACAACTCATCATCGATGACTACCATGCATGCGATGAGGGTAAAGTCCATTTCAAACTAAGAGGCTAATGCCTCACCTTCATATCCTTCCGAGGATCCCTTCTTGGAGTTCTTTGGTGGGCAGTTAGTCGCATAATGACCCATTTTGTGACAATTAAAGCATCTCACTTTAGACTTGTTAACCTTCTTCCCTTCATGAGAAGAATTCGATTTGGAATGGGAATCCTTCCCCTTCCCTTTCCTTGCCTTACTTGTTAAAGCTAGATTTTCTTCATCATCATTCTTGGATGAAGAACCATCTCAAGTTCTCTTCTTGATCTCCTCCTACATGAGACTTAACCACAGTCGTTCTTAATCCGACAATTTCTCCCTTCCATTCATAGAGTCCTAATAGCTATTCCAGCTCTTTGTAAGGCCAAGGAGAGCAAGGCTCACCATATCATCATTGGCAGTAGTTATTCCCACACTTCCAAGCTCATCTCTACAAGTGGTGAGCTTGTTCAAATATGTGAAAATAGTATCATCGTTCTCCATCTGGATTCTTCAAAGCTTATCCTGGAGCACTAATTTCCTCTGGTTGCTACTGTTCTGGTAGAGGTCCTTCAATGTCTCCCACATGAATATGGAGTATCCTTCCCATCGAGATTCGAGACAATATGGTCTTGAACTCCTTCAAAGATGATCCGTCTTGCCCTTGCCACACACTTCTTCCACTCAACGAACTCTTGTGCATTAGTGGCTTTGGGATTTCTTGATCAATGAAATCCTTCAAGATGTTGTCTTCTAATACAGCTTCCATGCGGTCTTTCCATGCTATGTAATTTGAGCCGCCTTCCAAAGCATGCTCGAGTCTCAAGTCATAGAACGCCATTGACCAACCTTGAAATATGATAAGAATTCGATTTGCACCTGCAACCCTGAACTTCAAACTTCAAATTCTCTTCTCTGTACACTGTTCACAACTCCGATAAACTTGGCTCTGATACCATATATAAATTTCTTGTAAATTCTCTACGAATCTACCTCTGAGATCTATGTAAAAAATATGACTATAGATTAACTCGATAATGCATATACCAAAGCAAAATACTATAATCTACTTCTACTATCAAACTTGTGGAAGCTTAAAGATTGAGCAAGATCGAGTTGAACACATATAACCAGAAAAAGAAGAATCAATGCATATGAAACACGGAAAATACTCAGGGGAAAGCCTCAGCTAAAAACTCCACTATCTGTATTATCATACAAGGTGGAAATACATCAAAATTATACAAAGCCTTAGCTCTCACATCTAGCCAGCTCTCAGTACAATCCTCTTAGATGCTCAAGCAATCAAATCTTCTCACAAGCCTTCTCCTCTGCCCTCCAAGCTCCTATTTCCTTGTGCAATTACCTCTAGGATGATCTCCTTCACCCAGTGTAATACTACTCTCACACACTGCTCTCACACATTGTCAGAACTATGCAATCTTCAAGGAACCTTTCCTTGACGACATGGATGAGTTTCTTTTATAAGAAAACACATGCAACTGATAGTAACATGTCCTTGACATTTAATTCCACTGGGTCTTTCTCATAATAGAGATGCATGAGTTAATGATGAGAGAATCTTTAGTTATCTGGAATACACCAGTTGAGTACGTGCATGCATCAACTGACCGATAATTCACAATTAGTTCCTCAAACAGTTTGGAACTAATTTAACTGGACTTAATTAAGTAAACTGAGCTAACTAATTACAACTCAAATATAACTCAATCTTATATCTCCTTCTCCTTAATTAAGGGATGATCTCCTTAATTTAAAAGATCATTCTTGCATGACTACAGAAAGACTATTTCTCCAACTAATTAATCCATAATGAATTAATTAATGCAACTGGTGAAACTAAATTCAAATTTAATTCACAATTTTAATCAAAGACAAATTAAAATTGGAATATTGGAATATTCTGAATTCTATTTTTATTATTTTTTGGATTAATTAATTATTTCCAAACAGCGGGTGAAACTAAATTCGAATTTAATTCGCAATTTTAATCCAAAAACAAATTAAAATTGGAATATTTTGAATTTTATTTTTATCATTTTTTTCTATTTTCAACACTTCTACCTACTTTACTTCCCTTCCCTATGTAGTATTTTTTTTTCCTTCCTATGTTTCTTTTATTTTGGTTTCCTCTACTTCTTTCAATTTTTATAACATGTTTTATAGCGTTGCTACTTCATGTTTCTATAAAACCTACTTGACGTTGTTGCTTTTTATTTCTATAAGAGGCATTTACTAATACACTGAAGAAATATGTCAATCAAAAAGTTAATTAACAAAAAAACCAAAATATGAACTTGTTATTTTTAGTATTTGTTAACACGACAAACTAAATATATCGTGTTGCATAAATTCTTTTGTTGTGTGCTTTAGCTTTTTATAAATAATATGAATATTCTTTCTTGATATCAATGATATGAAAGTTTAGCTTCTTGATAAATAATATGAATGTTCTTTCTTGATATCAATGATATGAAAGTTTAGCTTCTTGATAAATAATATGAATGTTCTTTCTTGATATCAATGATATGAATGTTCGAGTAATTCACTTAGGAAAGTGTGCAACAATCTTAGACCACCTCCTCAAAAAAATAGGGAAAACTCCTCAATTGCCTGGAATTTGCATTCACAATTAACAAGAAACAGGGAAAACTCAGCCGTCAAAATCACTTGTTAGCGAGGTGGGAATGTAGATCAATAATGAGTTTCTCTTCAGATTTTGATAAAAGCCCTTGTTTCAGATAAAATCCCTCCTTCGCCGTAGGTAATTCATCCACCGTAATTTGTAGTTCTTATCGCATCTGAGCAAGCCTGCAAGAAAAAAAGAGAGTCTGCAAGAAAAAAAACTCGACATTTCTCATTGGTAGGCAGAAGGGAGGCTCAGTGAAGAAACCATATATTTTCTTGAAAAAAACTATATATTACCAGAGAGCTTTAGAACTGCACGCCAGCACCAATGGTTACGATTGAGAATGAAAGAAATGAGCTTTGGTCCCTCCTGGACAGTCCATGTTCCTTTGTTTAGTCTTCCAGGCAAAGAGTTTCATGGATTTGCTCCAATTTTCTTGCTGAGGAATCCCACCAGCACCTCCCACCAGCACCTATTTTAAGAATTTTAAGATATATACGACAAAATATTTGATAGTCTTCCAAAACGGTTGGTCTGGAAAATTTAAATTATTGCAGTGTATACACACTGAATTATATTATGTCAATAAGGTTAGTTTGAAATATACACATTTTTCAACTGAATTAAATCACATCTCATCCCTCATTGCAGGTTAAATTACGTCACTACCGTTATTTTAAAATATATACATTTTGGAACCAAAATAAATTACATCACATCTCTGACCAACCATAAAACAAACTCTTGATAGGATATGAAAACCAATGAATAATAACTTAAATTTCACCAAACATTATTGAGATATGTAGTTTCCAAGAAAATAGAGCAATGATAATTTATATCTCTGTCATTGGTAGTTCCACATTAACTCATCTCCTTGTTCCTCTGTCGCTTATTCTCTCTGTGCATCTTCTTCCCCACCAAAAATGGAAACATTTTCATTTATGAAAACCAGAAAACACAAATGCAGGATTTGTCGGTTTTCAACAACAAATTCCAGTTAAATTTTGATATTTTTTTATAATAATTTCTAGTTTTCAACCTTCACACGGCAAAATGAAAACAAAAAGAAATTGCAAGAATCCAAAACACAAGTTTTAGGGGTTTCAACGTCAAAGGTTCTCATAATTAGAACTGGTTTTTTCCATCAATCAACAGTCTCTTCTAGTAGAAATATCAAAACAACATGAATCTTTAAATAGTAAGCTAACACAACTAAAGGCTGCTACATTTTTTATTTTCACGCAGTTTCCAATTAACTTTTAAGATTTGTTTGGCAATGATTTCCAGTCTCAAGAAAAATGAAAATGAAACAAAATTTTGCAAGAATCTGAAACAAACACAAGTTTCAAGGCCTGAATGTCTAAGGTTTCAATAAGTAATTTGAATCTAAATTCTGCATTTTTAACGAGCATTTCTAGCTTTAAAAAAGCACTGAAATGTTCTCAATCTAACAAAGAGATTGTTGTTAACTACCTGTACTTCCAAAGTCTCAATCAGTGATTTGATTTTAAATTATGAATCTTTTAACCAAAAATTTTAGCTTAAAAAATAAGGACTAAAGGATCTTGAATATAATAAAAAGAACTAATATTAAATACAAAATTGGTGAAGAGCTTATTGTTTGTGAGATAAAGGCCATTTCTCTTGCTACTGAGATGTTTCATGATGCACATGTAGAAGAAGTTGCGGCGGCAAGCCATGAGGAACACATCCTTCATCCTCTGCATGCAGATAGGGCACAGAGAATCCTTGTCCAACTCCCATTTCGAGACTCTGATAAAAGCCCTTGTTTTAGATAAAATCCCTTGTTTCAGGTCTGGCTGTAGGTAATTCATCCACCTTAATCTATAGTTCTTATCCCATCTATAGTTCTTATCCCATCTGAGCAACTCGACAAGAAAAAAAGACTCAACATTTCTCATTAGTAGGCAGAAGGCAGACTCAGTAAAGAAACCATATATTTTCTTGGAAAAAACTATATATTACCAGCAAGTTTCAGAACTGCACGCCAGCAACAATGGTTACGGTTGAGAATGAAAGCAATGAGCTTCGGGTCCTCCTCGACAGTCCATGTTCCTTTGTTTAGTCTATTCTTATCATAACACGATTGTCTCCCTATCTCAGAAGGCTGATAGAGTCGAACTCGACACCTCTTGCAGCTAGCTAGCTATATTGATTAATAGAAATTGATAACTTTGCCCTGTCTCCTTTATTCCTTTCGCCCTGTGTTTTCTAGGTCGTCGCACTTCTCGCCCATGTGTTCAGCTCATAGATGGCAAGTGGGTTGCATGCAAGCCGTCAAATTTGTTTATTATATTCTATTATTTTTTTCCGGAAGGTTCAGCGGAACACTTGTGCCTTGTGTGACCAAGTCAAAAATAGCGGAGGTTTTTCTTCATACTTCGTTAATAAAGAGACTCTTTGGATTTTGATGTAGGCTTAACGCTTTCATTATGTTTTTCCAGGTAACTCTGCTGCTGACATCCAAATGTAAGGTATCAATGAAGAGTCGACACCAAACTAAGTTTCTCCATGGTCATGGCTTATTTTAAAGTAAAAGTGGAATAAATTAATATGGGGAAGACTATCCTAAACTAATAAATTTGGGGGAGGCCACATCTCTGGATCCAGCGGGTCTAAGTATTTTGAAAGAAATGCACAAAATGCAGTTTTTATATTTATGGAATCAAGATTTGGTGACGTGACGACAACTGGGCTTCACAATTTCGATTATATTTTATCTTGAATTGTCTTGCCAATGGTATCTGATAGAAATTGTGAATTTTGTTTATAATGGTGTTTCATAGAAATTGTGATGCATAGGGTAGGCGACTGACAAAAAACTGTTCAAATTTTGAAGTACTAATTGAAGTCAAATTAAATAAATTTGCAAAAAAATTTAAATAAATTTCTAGTGCTAACTAAAATCTGTTTTGGTGATTGAAAATTTAGACAACTATTTTAATGGGTATTGGAAAATTTAAACAATTATTCGATGCTAAAGGATGTATGTTATAAATTATTTCAATATATTTTATTTGGTATTTGAATATTCTGAGAAGTCAAATTTTCTAGTGTTGTCTAGAATCTTTTTCAGTGATTGAATATTTGGATAACCATTTTAATGGATATTGGAAAAAAATTATTGAAAAATTGGAACTATTTTAATGGGTATTGGAAAAATCTTATTTGATGATGAAGGATGTGTGTTATAGGTATTTTATGAAACCAAATTACAGTTTGAATTATGTATTTTTTTTAGAATTAAGAACACGTATTTCTTTTAAAAGATTTGAGTATCTACATTTTTGTATACTTCAATGGTCAAATAATTATGAAGAACTTGGGGGAAAGTTATCAAAATTATTATCTTCTTATGAATGAAATGGGAAGAAGATATATCATATAAAATAATTACTATAACTTATTAACCTTAAGGATGATTCACTACTATTAAAATGTGAAACTCATTTACAAAATGGGTTGAAGTGTGATGGTGTCTTTGCCCATAAGAGGCTAGGTGAAAATCATGAGAAATGACAAAATTTGAACATTGACTCTCTTACTTCATTATAAAATGGGTTGAAGTGTGGTGGTTCATTTGGCCCTAAAAATCTAGGTGAAAATCACAAGAAATGACTAATGGTGAACATTGACTTCCTTACTTCATTATATTGGAATAGGAAAATGTGAAACTTTTAACAAATTGTACTTTATCTACTAGCACAATCATACAAAGTCTAGGCATGTTGATCATCATATAGAGTATCCTCCACCTATTCATTGCCCCATCGTGTTTGTACTAAATAAATGTCAAGCTGATAATAAAATACATTTTAACTACAAGCAGAAGAATCAAAGTTTATGAAACATGTTGAGCACCATATCTTCCTCCTAACTACTCTTCACAAATGGACTCGTCGATACAACCATTTTTAAAATCAATAATGAATAGAGAAATTTGATTGATGGAGAATAGAATAGAAAGGAAAATCTTTTGTCTAAGCTAAATTTAATTCTTTCTTATCCCACTAAGGCTATTTTGATCTAGAGTATAGGCACTAGAAGATTGGGATTAAAGAGAAAAGATCTATGATCTTAATACATTTCATGTATAAAATGTAACTAGGTTTGGTCTTCATAAATATATTTGAGTCATTATGTAATGTACTTATCAAAAGAATAAATAAAATATTTTTTTTATTATTGTGACAATGACTTATTAAATCATGGGTTTCATATCCTATAATGTGGGGATATCCCTACCTTTGGAGATTCAAATCGATTCTAACTCGGGGCATGTTTTTTCATTTCATTAGCGATATTGTTTGTTTTTTCATTTTATTAGGGATATTGTTTTTTCCTTGTCATATTTAAATACCACTTACCTAACACAAATATGTTTTGACCTGGAAGGATATCTTGTGTTGCTCCCTTCCGATAAGTACAGGTCTTTGGATTTTCCTCCTTATTGCATTACTTTTTTACATGTTGACATGTATGCATGTACACTTTTCCTATCCTTAGGAAATTAGTTTAACATTTATTTTCCCCTATTATGGAAGTTTTTCCTTTATGGTTGTTATCTCTTATTGTGTTACACTATGTATGGTTGCTATCTAACTGGTGTTACATGTTGTCTGGAAACACATCTTATTCCCTTATTTGTACCCTCTATTTTCCTTCTCACCTTTTTTTCCTAGAATGCCACACGCTCTTTTATTTTTACTATAGTCGGACATTTTCTCTCGCATAAACAACCTAACCTTTTTTTTTACTACTTTTATTTACCTACATCCATAGATCCATTTCATCTGAAAAGTTGCAAGGTCCCTTGAATAGGGTGCAACATTGTCATTGCCATCATTTTAGAAAGACACTTTACTTTACACACAAAAACCATAATCAAAACAATGCTTCCTACTTTTCCTTGCTACTGCCAAACCTCTTTGTTTGAACAAGCCCTCAATGTTTGCTAGGTATCTCATTCAAATTGCCTACCCCTTCCTCTCTTCCTTCCAAAACTTTCCTTCACTCAACAAATAACAATATCATGGTGGGTCTTGTTTTATTCTTGCTTTTCTTTCTTACCCGTGAAACATTTAACTTTGTCACATGAAAATTTGCACAAATCATACAGACAATAACCTAACTATCTATTCGATTCTTGTAGCACACTTGTTCTTTCTTTTTTTTCCTTCCCCCTCATGTTTTTTTATCTTCCACACTTTTCCCTTCCATTTCTACCTTTGCTTCATCTCATTTTTGATAAACCCTTCAACCTTTTCCTTTTTTTTACTACACAAAGTTTTCTTCACTTTTGTACACTTACAATTGTTATTCGCTTGCGGCACTCACTATTGTGTCTCCATTTCTGATGGGGTTCCCAACCATGCGGTCTTGCTTCCTTCTTCACATGATGCACTTGCAAAATCTTGATAATTGTAAATAGGCTCTATCGTGCTCTTACAAAAATGATCATGCACATATGCACATCATACTATTTATGTTGCGCAATGGGAATCATGCCCAGTCCTCCCTGGCTTTCCTCGCATTTTATGTCTAATTTAGAATCTATTTTCTTTTATTGTGTTTTACTTCCCCTCTGCACTCACTTGTGCTCTTTCCTGCAGGTCAATTTCTATCCTCGAACTTGAAATAATCCATTGTCTGGAAACTTTACTTGACGAGCCAACCCCTCTTATTATCTCCGTTGAACAAATGTGCCATGTGCCCTTGTCCTCATCCGTTGGATCTTCCCTTCCACAAACCCCCCCATTGAAAGCGAATCTACCAACTTCACAAATTTTCTCGCTTCACCTGCAACAACTCTCCCTTTTAAGGCACTTACCCCAACTCGTAAATTTTGGTCCATCCAAGGTAGAGTTCTCGCAAAAACACCCCTTCGTGCATACACCAATGCACGCAACTCTGGGAAATCCATGTATCTGCATTCAATGACTTGGCGGACTCCCTCCATGCTCTCATCCAACTTGGCCAAATATACACAGTTTCGAATGGCTCCATAAAGGTCCTAAACCCTGCATACAACCATCTTAAACACCCTTTTGAAATCCTCCTCTTCTCCACATCAAATGTATCTCACCTTTTAGATGGCGATCAAACAATACCTTCCCATACCTTCCATTTTGTGGCAATAAGTTCACTCAAACTTGTGCCTCTCAACTCATTTGTTGATGTTATCGATGTCGTTAGCTTGACCTCTCCTGCCTCGATCATTCGCAGGCGTGATGGTTCTGAAACTCCCAGACAAACTATTTCCCTATGCGATAAGTCTAATAGTAGCATTGATTTCACCTTGTGGGGAGACCACTGCCACATTGAAGGTCGCACGCTCTCCAAACTCCACATGGAATGTACCGTCCCAGTCCTTGCAATAAGAGGCGATGGCCTTATCGAGTTCAACGGGTGTACTATCAGAACTATCCTAATGACTTGCCTTCTTATAGATCTAGATATCTCTGAAACACACCAACTCAAGCAATGGTTTCAAGAAGAAGGCGTCAAATCTTCCTCGCCATCACTTAGCAAGAAGTACACCGACATAGCCAATAGGCCCATGCAAACAAAAACAATTTCTGCCATTCTTGCAATGCCCCATGTCGAGACGTCTTCATGGGTTTCCCTCTATGTTATTGTTACAACAATTGACTTGGATGACTTCTACTTCCTTGCATGCCCCCTTACTGTTGATGGGCTTCAATGCATGAAAAAAGTTGTTCAACAAACTGACAAGACATGGCATTGTTCAAAATGTGAAGGCTCCTTCCTCGAATGTGACTATCGCTATGTGCTTCGACTTGAATTGCACGACCACACTAGCCAACTCAAAAATGTGGTTGCTTTCAACGATGCCACCCATGGCCTTTTGGGCATATCTGCAAAGGACCTTTGCCTCCTTTCAAGTGAGCCAAAAGTTGTCAAAGCCATATCCAATGGGGTCACATCACGTCGATTCCTCTTCATGCTAGCTGTCAAAACATACACTTTCAATGGCATTGAATGCCTCTGCCCAACCCTCATGCACTCTGAAGAACTCCCTTATGCCTTTGTGTCTGCTCTCCTCCTGCAAAACCTTCAACCCTCGAAAAAAATTTCCCGTTGCCTATAAACATACCTTTCTCCCCTCTCCCTCACTATTCCCCATCTCTTGCTCTATACACCCTTTCCCTTTAACACTTTTCTTCCCATACTCACCCCCCCCTCCATTGATGCCCATCCTTCACCTTGTAAACACTTTCCCTATTATGCCCCTCCCTTTCTCGATTGCCAACTCCTTTCCCACCCTTCACTCTCATTAATCCCCACTTCCCTTTTACACCTTGTTGAACCCTCTTGTCTGCAAAGTGAACTTTAATTTTTCTAAAACTCATCTTCAACAATGCTTCAGCCTTTTGTATTTCTTTCTCATTACTATATGCACCCTCTCTCAAGTTTATTGGTTCTCATGAAAAAATGCACAGGCACTTCTTTTTTTCTCACGTGCATACATGCCCATTTGTAATGTCTCTTCTATATACATGTCCATTCAGTCACTTTCTTTTCACTATCTTTGTTCATCATGTAAGATTCTTTGCAACACACACACATTATTCAAATGCACATATGAATATGATATGCTATATATGAAAAACAATACACACCTAATGCTTCTAATTATGGTCACATGCACAAATAAGCTTCCTTTAGTCTAGGCCAAATATGCATCATGTGGTTCTGTTTACAATTACTAATAATCGTTTAAACATCCCAGGATGGATTACTTTACTTCGAACAAGTATAACAACAAAACAAAACAAATATCATTTGCACCTGTCTTCGTACTGCACCTTCAATTCACATTCATGATGTTACATAATGCATACACTTTCCCTAAAAGCAACACTCGCACCATATATATGCTACTATACTTTGTAAGGAAAAAAAAAAACTTTAAATAAACAAGATTTTTTTTTTTTCATGCATGCTTTACTTTCCTTTTCTCCTACTTCACTTACACCTATGATGTTGAGACAACTTTTCTTGTTTGACACAGCTATGAAATCCACCCTAGTGAATAGTGCACAGAAGGAACAACGAAAAAACCACTACACACTTAACAAGGATAGACTAAATACACATCGTCACCTTCTCTACAACAATTGTCAATCCAACCTTCCCTCTCAAAAAAACCCAAATCGAATGCCTCTTCCTTCCTAGGTTTGTCTCCATCCCCTAACATCCACCCAAAGTCTTCCACTTTCGCTTCCATGTCCACTCACTTCCCAATCAATTCCAACTAATTCCATTTCATCACCTCCCACTTTCCATGTGCAGTCATCCCCCCATGTGGCTTCCTCTTCAACTACTCAGCAATTCCCCAACAACCATCTCCATCATGCACATCATCGCTTTCGTGAAATAATTGATGCACTTAGCCCCATACAAGTCTGCTCCACTTGTTGTGAAGCTTACCCATCAATGAAAAAAAAAATGCCAACATTGTTTGTTCCCATTGTTCCTCTAAGCGAACTATCCATCACTTCTCATCCTCAAACAACATGGACCCAGGCAACCAACCCCATGTCCTTGCTTGCCTAACTCAAGTTGAAGAGATGCTCATTGCCTGTGTCAACCCCATTCTTCAAGTAACACATGCACGTGGAGGGAAATTCAAATATTCCGACCATACTATTAGCTTCCCTCAAGATATAACTAACATTGTCACCTCCCTTCCTCGCATTCTCTTAGAAATAGACATCCTTGTTGTAAATAAAACCAACAATGACCACATATCCTATGAATTATTTGTCAACATATCACATGTTCTTGTGGCTTTGTAGTTCAAGTTAGCAAATGACCCATACTACAAATATGTACAACTTAACCCGCTTGCACTTTCCTCTTTGCTTGATTCCCCTTCAGACGTTTCTGGTATGTTACACCATCTCTCCCACAACTACCTTAGCCCCTAGGAAGCCATCTCTGGAAATATTAACCACGAACTTCTCCACCCAAACCTGTCTGACCTTCATCCATCCTCCTTTGTTGCAACTCTACCAAATTCTCACACAAAAATTGATGAGATACTTGCCTACATGGAATCCTCCAATTCCACACCCACCCATTCACTTCAATGGCCCATCATTGACCTTTCTCCAGTCAATGAATACAACACAAAGGGCCTCTTATCTAAGGCCTTCCCCACCCTCTTCTCCACCAACACTGCCATGATTACCCAACCATGAATTTTAAAAGTTTATATGCAAGAATATGCTTTTCATCTAATGTGCTTCCATGACAATCGCTTTGGCCAACATTCTAGGTTTTGCTATTACCTATACAAACTTATCATTAGACATCGAAGCTAGGCAACTGCTTATGTCTTCATTAAAAAGGACCTTGCAAATACCTTACTAGAAATCGTAGAAGACCTTCGCCTCCACCTGCAATAGCTTTTGCTTTCGAAAATTCTAGACCAGATTATGTGCTTTGGCTCATCCCTTCATGGGAGCCGTTCTTTTTGGACCAAGGCTAGAGGGGAGCTAAGTAACATGATCATTCAATATGGTAACCCTACCTTATTATTCACACTAAGTGCAACTAATACCAAATGGGATGACTTGCATATGGTGATGCCTTCCAATCCTCCATCTAATGCACAAGATCAATCTTGATGGAGGATCCAAAACATTGTTGCAATCCCACATCGTGCATCTCAATACATCCATTGCAGATTCACAATCTTCTTAGAAGAGGTTATACTAAAAGGGTTCCTTGTAAAGGATTTTTGGTGCAGGTATGACTCTACCATTGCTTACCCTTTACTTTTTTTTTAAATTTTCCTTTTCATGCATCCCTCTTACTTTTTTCCCGTCTTTGTTACTAAGATATGAATGGCAGCATAGAGGCTCTGCACATGTACATGGATTTCTATGGTTAGAATATTGCCCAAAATATGGATGCCCTCGATTGGGCTAATGTTACAGATGTTCATGCGACCAAAATATTTTTTGATATGTACATCATTGCTTGTAACCCTCGCCCTCTCTAGAACAAAACTCTTGGGTTGCATCACTCATTTATACGCGATCCCTGCCTCCTTGTGACAAATGAGATCTTTGCATCAAATGAACTCCAAGACTATGAGGAACTTGTGAACTACATCCAAATGCACACAAATTGTCATTCCTCTATATGTCTTCACAAAAAAAAATAAAACTATTGCTTTCTGCTATGGAGCCCCTTGGGAATTGTCTACAACTTCTTCTCTCCAAATTGATGCTTCTAGGCGGAAAACATACACTCCTACTAGAAATGACGACAAGCTAAATGTGCACAAATATCATATTCTTGCAATTTGGAGGGTCAACATTGACTTCCAACCAGTGTTTTCACGCCATGTTGTATTAAACTACATTGCAAAGTATGCAGCAAAAGCAGAGTCAAAATCTGAAAGTTACCACTAAATGCTTACATGACTTTCACAAAGTTCCCCCTCGATGCGCCTACCGTGTTTGTCATCCACAAACTCATGACAAAGCTTGTTGTTGATAGGGACATTGGTGCACAAGAAACATGTCATATTCTCCAGAAACTCTCGCTTACCCAATGTAGTAGTTCTTTTGTCTCCCTCAATGTTAAACACATATTTTTCGGACGTGTTTCAAACCACTTATATGCCCATCTTATATCAACACCCTTCATCACCTCATACATGTAAATACCTCATTCAATAAAGTCATTGCCACTTATTGAGGTTGCACGAGACTGGTCATTCTCATCCCACTGAAAAACATCTCCCTGGAAGCGCATTTTCCCTCCCAAGGTTATTCGTGTCATTCCTCGGTGTCTAGTCAATTTGATGTCTTAAATTGCTCTACATAAATTATCAATCCGGGTATCGTAAACTGATGAAGTGTGGTGCACTATATGTGCTTAGTTAACCTTTCTCTTACTTTGTTGTTTTATAGTTTATGTTGTTTTTGGGGTTTTGTTCTTGTTGGTTTTCTAAAGTGTTTAATGCAACTAGTTCAATCGAAATAAAATGCAATAATCAAATAATGAGAGAATGACTATGAGACCCAGTATCCTTGCTGCTTCATCAAAAGGACAAGATGATTCTATCACGTCATTAGTTCATTAAAAGGCTATGTGCATCACTAATCTACAATCAACTTGAAAGCAATTTATGTACAACTAATATACATGGTGAAATAAAATGCAAAAAAAAAAAAATGACAACTATACAAGGCAGGGGCCCCCTACTACCTATGAAATCAAATGCTTAAAGGAAAATAAAGACATCAAATAAAGGACTAATGACATCGGCCCAGTATCTCTGCTGCTGATTAAAATGAAAGTGAAAACTTAATCTAAGCAATATGAAATCTAAGTGACACTACATAAAGGAGACAAATCACACTACTTTAACCTTTTCTTAAGCTTTTTGCCTTTCAGCTAGATTTGTCATGTGAGAACAATTATGAACAAGTCAACAATGTGAGTCTTAAAGCAAACTAAACAAAGTTGTACTAAGTGATATTTTGGCTCCAATAAAGTTATTTGATTATGGAAAAAGAACCATCAATAAATGAACAACTTTATTTCTAAGAGCAGAAAGTAAAGTACAAGGCAAAGAAATGATACTAATGAAAATCAAATTGCAGAAAAATAAAGGTCAGCAACATAGACAAGATGATCACACATGCCACTAGTCATGAAACCAAAGCAAAATTGAACACACTTGCATGAATTAAAATTGCATGAATGAAAAATCTAATCTACCTTACATTCTACAAAGCAATATTTACAAAATGAAATCTACTCTAACTTACATTCTAATATGCTCCATGAAATCTACTTCACATCTCCTTCCATGTTGAGAACATCAAAGCTTTATTCAAATTCTTCAAAAGTACAAAGTACAACAAAGTCCTCCAAAGCTTTCAAAAGCCATCAAGGAAGAACTACAAACTTGAGAATTAGAAACTAAAAAGACTAAAAAGGACTAACAAATTAAGGAGAGAGATCTCCTATTTATACAAAAAGATGAGAGCCATCTCATTAATGATAGTCCATGAATCTCTCCCTCTACCTCTAGAGTCCTAATCAAAATAGGAACTGATAAGACACATGTCTTCTTAGAGTTACAATACAATTAGGAGATGTGACACATGTCCTCATGATCCCATGATTCTTTCCACTCAAATTCGAATTTGGCCTTGGGGTGCCACATAAGGGTCTTCTAGAAGTCTCCTTTCAACCTACACATGTCAACAACCTCAACTCATTTGTTAGGTATAAGCATATGCACATTATTTTCTAATTTTTAACCACAAATTCACTTAAAAGGCTTAGAAATAATAAATATTGGAAAAACATAAAGGTGGCCCAATGATAATGAAAGTGAGATGAATGTGGTGACATAGTAGTGAAATGGAGGTGAAATGGAGGTGATATAATGGACATAATAGTGAAAGTGTAATGGAAATGAATGACATTTTCAAGACTCAACACTCGGTATGCTGCAGTCCCAAATAAAGATTCAACACCCTATGTAGATTTTTGTTGGAGTGAGCTACTTTTGTACTTCCATTTTCGTAGATTTGTTGAGAATGCAACAAGATGATGGAGCTTAGTGAAAAGGAGTCGCCTTCACTAAGTGGGTCTGCAGGCTATTTTTGGTGCAAAGTCTATTTTTAGACATATGGATCATGGTTTATGAGTTGCTGGATGTTGTTTATGGATGATTGGTCATGTTGGGAAAAATAGATGGACTTGTATTTTTAGACAACAATGGAAGTACTATCAGTCTAAATATGGAACATTCGAATATTATTAGCCCTTAATAGTATTTGGACTATAAACATTATCTTATTCTCTTGGAGCACTTCAATTTGAGCTATAGATGTGGCACATGCGCTGCCAGAAGGAATCACGTGGTTACCTATGAGTTACTTGAGCTATTGCATGCAGGACTTCAGTTAGAACTCAACTAGTTGAGTTTGGTGGAGTTGGATGAGCAGTTAATGGAGTTGTGTTCAGTTTGACTTGGTTGAACTAGTTGTATTTAGTCTAACTGACAAATAGACTAAGTGATGATTTGTGTGAATTATTTATAAATTAATTCACTAATTATTAACTGATAAAGCAACTGAAGAATACATCATTTAACTCAGTGCATGCACAGTTCAGTGGAGACAGGTGTTAGAGGTAAGTGAAAGGGTGAGTTGCTACTATCAGTTGTGCATGAGATTTGCACAATCATGGATTGAGTATGCCCATGAGGATTGCGCAGTACATGCCCAGTGAAATATAGCTTGTGCTCACGTGATTTTCACTTGGTATTGTGCAATAGAGGCAGGCAAAGCAGCAGAGGAGATTTGAACCTGTGACTTGTTCAGATCTGAGCTAGTTTTGTGTGTAACAGGTGGAGCTAGTACTGATTACTTGCGAGGAGTATTGTACTGTGTATTGTTACATGTTCTCAATCAATATAATATACAGATAGCAGGGGGTTTTCAGCTTTATGCTTTCCCCGGATACATACTGTGTTGATATGTGTGATTGATGCTTCTATGTGCGCATGTGATTGTTTTGTTTCCGCAAAATTGATGATCAAAACGTAGAGGAGGTTATGTATTATGCAGGTTCCGCAAATAATGTATAATCAAGATAATCTCTGTGAATAAGTGTCATATTATTCAAAATTTCTACAAGATTTCCTATCGACATTGGCAAAGCTGACTTGGCAATTGTTTCTTGTTGGGAGAAAATTTCCAATGCATATCAAACATGGCATGTTCACTGTTATCACAAAACCTTGACCTGATAGGCTGTTGATTAGGAAGGCCTTGTGTAACTCTTTCAAACCTACTTTTGGCTGAGGCTTAGCCTCCTCAACCTGAGAGGGCTCTCTCAAAGGATTAATGATATTGATAATGGATTAGATGGCTAACTCTATTAAACACATGAAGAAGTGTAAGTGGTTGAAACACAATTAGGAATTATCCATTGGGCTTATGGAGTCAGAAAAGCTTAGTATGATAATAGTATCAGCTAAACATGGAAGTCAGGGCATCAACAGTTCAATATATAAGTTAACACATAGAGACATGGAGGAAAACACAGTCCATAAATGTATGAAGGAAGTTAGAGCATGTCAATGAGTTCTAAGTATCATACATTCATACTACTGCACATAAGGAAATAAGGAAAAACATAAGCAAGACACCATTGAACTCCTTCTGAATCCTGAGAAGTAAAGCCAAATTCTGCATTCATAAAAACATAATCTTCTACAATGGCACAATATGAGTCTTTCTCTAAAAATTTCCAACCCTTTGTACATTAGCTCTTCTTCTATATATAGAGCTCTTTACATAACTGAGATTCCTCCCTCAGCATGAGGGGAATTCGAATTCCACCTATTATGACACCTATTGACACCTAAAACTAATTATTAAATGAAACTGACTGTTAACTGGCAGTCCTAGAGACCTAAAACAATTAGGAGTGTAACTCCTCATTATGATTAAAACAAACTTATCTAGGAATTAAACACTCCCTATGACACCTATAACTCCATGAATTCGAATTTGATAGTGCTCATAACCCTCCAGCTGGCCTTTGATGACTCATCCTTTTACTGCTCCTAGAAACTAGGAGACTGTTCCTTGCTCTGTTCTGGCTGAAAAATAGGTCTTGGGACAAAGCTCATATCTTCTCATAAAAAATGTATTTGGAAAAAATGAAGGAGGCTTTTGTGAACCGATCCGTGCTGAAAAAAACCCTCTCTTTGTTTTTTGAAACACCTTTCCTACCGCCCATAATGTGTCTTTGAAAACATGTGTAAAACAGAGAAATATGCTTGTGAAAAACTGCACCTACAACAGTTTCGTAGCACAAGTTTGGTCCTTAATTTCTCCCAAATCATAATGGATTTGAAGAAAGTGGAAGAGGTTTTTGTACTTCAGTATCTTAGGAATGAAAACCTCTTTCACGTTTCAGAGAGGAGTTTTCAATTGCTCAGAAAGTCTTCTAGAAGTTGACTGGTAAAAACAAGAAGGGAGTTTGACTGACAAGTTGACTGATAAAGTTTGGAGTTCAAAAATGTCTTTCTTCTACTTGTTTTGCCCTTGCTGAATGTTGAAACTTTGTAAATGATCCTTTGTAGAGATTCCCCTTCAAAAATATTTGCCTTTGTCTTTCAACATTGGTCCATGAAATCATAATGTGCAGCTACAGCAGTTTCGTAGCACGCTACGAAACTGCTGTGTAATTTTAAAAACATAGTATAAGACCAAAATTTAATTCTCTTGAGTCTTTCTTCTTCCTGAAATGACTTTTTCACCTATCATGAAGCTGTTCACAACTGAAAATGTAGATACCATTCTTCAAGGTAAGCATCAAAAGGTAGAATCTCCTTGATCTCGTTTCTGTACGATGACTAACTATTGTTGGAGAAGTCTTTTTAGCCTGAGGACTGAGACTAGTTTCATCCTTGAAGCCAGACATAAACATGAATGTGGACCAGTCCCTATCTACTCTCTAAAGCTCATGGAAAATGATCAACTTGACTAAGCCGTGATGAAACAACAAGGTCTCACAGGCTTCCTTCCTCAACTGGATCTTGTCACGCATTTTACCTGTTTGAATGCTCGTTCAGCTTCACTGTTCTTTAGGATAGTATCTAAGCCTTCAAGTTCGTTCTTCAAACACCTGCCTAACCTATGCTCCTTTCTTTTTGTATACTCCTCCATGTAATTCTTGCAACATGAATATTAAAGAAGCTTGCACCGTCTCAATTTCGATCACTGCCTCGCTTGCAATGGATAAGGAAAGCTGCCTCGCTTGATCTTTAAAGAATTCAAATTGAACACCTTTCAATGTGCTCCTCATTCATGAACCCAAACCTAAATCATAACTGTGAATACTTGGCTCTTTTTGAAACTTGCAACCTAAGCGTACCAAGACATCTAACGACTCTAATGATGAGGATGAATGGCTGCATGTGATAGGCATGGTTCAAGGACTGACACATGGTGATGAAAATTTAACGAATTTTGATGGAAAAGACAGTTAGACAAGATCTGGCACAAATCCATGATTTCATAGCACAGCCAGTGTAAATTCTATGTTTTGCACTACGAAATCTCCTAGTTACGAAACTGTCTAGGTGTTTTCATAGCGCACATAGTGTATTTTTGTGAGTTTGCGCTATGAAAACTCCTAGTTGATTTTTAAACGCATTTAATTTTTGAAACAACCTTAACACATGACACTTTGAATAAATGTGGGACCAATGGTGGGTAAAACAAGATTGTTGACCATATTTAACAAAGGGAACAAGACTCCTAGGACTTAGACACTAAAGTAAACATGGAAAAACTAAACCCGGACTAACACCTAACCTTTACAATCAAATTGATGTGAACAATTTAGAAATTGATTCTTAAGTGATAACATTCAGCGAGATCCTTTGGAACCACCAATGTCTAACTTTGATTCTCCCTCCCCTGATGCAATGCACCCACCCCCCACCATAGACATGGAAGAACGGAAATTCATGTCTCATCTCCACCCTGTCACACGGAATCTGTCAAGGGTGCGGACACGACTGACCTTCCTAGAAGTCTAAGACATTCTAATGACAAACAAGACAAAATGGAGTGATCTTTCTCTAAATACACCTTTTACAACATGAAAACTACAAGTGTTTAGGCTTACCTTATTCCAAAACGCTGTTGTTGAAGTCCGTTCTTGACGATCCGGATGAGCTCCTCCTTCAAGTCAATTCCTGCAACCACAAACAATCAAACAATTACCAAGCACTTGCATTTCATATAATAAAACATATATTCAACATGCAGACCAAGGAACACATGAAATAACTCATTAACACAAGCTATTGAGAAAAATAAACCAGTTTGTATTAATAACGAAACAAAGAAACTCTTACAACCTGGCCTTGGTGTTGTGCAAGTTCCTCCCAGGGTCCATCAAGGGTTTTCCTCTACTTTGACAAAGCTCACCCTCTCCCAAGTAGAATCAAGTGAAGACAATCTCTCCTCACAAAGGCTCTAATGGAAGACCTAAATCCTGCAGCATTTACCCAAAGAAAATGTATAGCTCCAACCTCCTCTCCTTCTGGCTCAATGCCTTTATTTATAGTGCTGTAAAGAGGTTATTCATGTCCACTATCAATGGGATCATCCCCCTCTTTGGGTGGGATAGCTCCCTTATTGATGGGATAAGTTCCCCCTTAATAGAGATACATGAACCAACTGGAGGCGCATCCATTTCATCAAACCGACCTCTAGAATGTTCTAGAAGTAACCACAAGTAACTTTTTCAAGATAAAACTCGCGCATTTTGCCTTTTACAGAAGGACGCACCTGTCCCTTAACATACAGAGCGTCCAAGGACGCAGCCTTTGTGAACATTGTGAGCGTCCCCGCAGGTAAGGCTTGAGAGAACCTGCGACCCCAGAGATAAACACATTTTTTACAAGACTTTCTCTCTTTTTTGAGTTTGAGATGGATAACAGAGGCATGAGACTTGCCTAAGAGGGTAGCATGACTGTTGATTTGAGCCATACTAACTGTAAGTAGTCAAGGTGACATTTTTTAGTGTAACAGATTGCCCCCTAAAGTGCGAAGCCTGGAATAGAATAGGGTTTTGTAATTCTAGGAAGGGTGAAGCGCTTTATCATTTCAAGGATTGCCTTGTGGATGGCCTGGTTGGAACCTGCAATTTTCAACACAAAATACATGGATAAGATTATATCATCACTGAGGTAGGCATTCCCATACTCAGATTCAAAACTTTAACTAATGGACTAACTATTCTGATACATGAATGATCTTGCAGTACATCATTTTAATAGACTTTTGTAGACACAGTATGGACGCAGCCATCTGTTTATGATTAGTCTACATAGATAATGAATACAAAACTCCTCGCAGCCTGGATGGTAGAAACTAGATCCAGGGTCTTCACTTCTACTTCCCGAATTGGTACGATTCTAAGCATGTGATTAAATGATTCGATGTCGAACATGTTAGAAACCACTTGATTACCAGTCAATGATGTAAACTGTTAACAAGCGTGAGAGAAACCACCAGTAATGTCAATGGTTCTCAAAGTACCAAGCACAACCCGTGAAATGTGAATAGATGTTTTGATGTCGAACACTTCACGGAATCCTCTGATCGAAAGTCAATGATGTAAACTGACGTCAAAGGCGAGAAACCTGCCATTGATGCATGCAGACTTCAAGGTACTGTCGATTCCTAAGTCATCTTTCTAGATAATGTGTCGATGTCGATAGAAAGCGACCCGTTGCAGGCAAGCCCGCAACACGAAATCATTGTTCAAGTTGAAGAAATGTTGCTGTAAGGACTGACTCAGGGATGGTCAAATGGATGACAAGTATTTTGCAGATGAAAGTTTTTGCTTGCAGACCTCTTGAACACATAACGACACAACAGATGGCTTGGTGACGTATAACTCAAAGTTAACCCCTGGAACCCGGTTAAAGACTTTCAAAGTGATTTGGTCAACTGTGAGGTAAAAGATTTCCCAACCCAGGTGAATGAAAAGTGTCGTGTTCAAGAGTGGTAATAAAGTTTCTTCTGAGACAAAAGGTGACAAACAGGTTCATTCTTCTCTCTTTTCCCCCACCATTTCTGGCAAGTACCTCTTTATTTTTAACAAGCTTGAGGAGGATAACATATGCTTGATTATAAGCTCATCCTTCGGACGAGTCCAACCTAGTTTAAATTCGAACCCTAGGAAGGAGTGGTTCGTTCCTGTTTGTAATTGAACAGGTCCTCTACTGTAAAAGTTTAACGAGCCCAGTATAGGAGAAACTCGGCGTTTTTCAATTTTAGAGAGTCTGAAAAAACTAAAGGAGACTCCACGTTGAACTTTTTCGTATATTTGTGTCCCTCAAGCCCGAAAAAGTATAAAATAATACCTGGGGGAACCGCTTGATCTTGCGACCAAGGAGTACTTTCATAATAGTGTCGTTAACCTGAAAAGTAAAAAGCGATCAAGGACACGTCGTTTTATTTCCTTATCGAGTTCGAAACGACAAAAACCCGGCAATCTTTTCCTGATTTTGCGGTCAGAAAAGAGCTAAAAGGGGACCGTCTTTTAATTCCGTTTTAACGAGTGAAAAAGAAACACTCGGCGATCTTTTCATGTTTTAGGAGTCAGAAAAGGGCTTAAAAGATGACTCTGATATTTTTGTTTGTGAAAAATTACAATTTCCCTCGAAATCCCTTTGTCCTGCACAAAAGCAACACATTACTCATACCTGTTTAAAATAGGCAAAAATACATTCAAAAACATCTTTTCATGGTAAAAAATGAACTAATTCATCCAAAAAACCTATAAAAAGACCTTTTACCATGTCATTTTTACCGTTTCACTGTTGAGGTTGAAAAAGGAGCTTTTGACAAGAAACTTCCCGTGGTTGCTGCGGAAAATCTGACCGTCGGAATCGAACGCCGTCTCATCCAGGTATTTTACACATCCTACTCTGCATTTCTATCCGTTTAGAATCAATTTTTAGGTTTTAGTTTCATTTTTTGGGGGGGTTTTGGTTTTGGAATGCGCCTCTCGGCGGACGCAGGTGCCCTTCGGGTGACCTGCGTCCCCCGACTTTTTCTCATACGGGAAAACGGTCGGAAGACGCAGCCCGCCTTCAGGCCAGCTGCGTCCGGGCGCCCTGTGCTACAAAGCCGGGGTGCGTCCTCCGAGAAACGCGCATTTCAAAACCCCAACTCTCTCAAAAAACCACCAAAAATTCCCAAATCAATTTCTAATTGCTATTTTTGATATGCAGGGCATTAATCATGTTAGACTGGAGAGAAAGAGAGCATGTAGAGGAAGATGAAGCTGCAATAAATCATCAACCTTCCCTGGATGCCCTAAGAGCATGCGGATTATACAAATATTGGACCATACCGGGCATGAGGGGCCAGGTAAGATTCTTGGAATGGCTGGTTGAGCGATGGAACGTACAAGAACAATGCTTTTACATAGGAGGGCACCAGCTCGAGATAGAGCCCTCGGATGTATACTTTCTCACTGGCTTGCCAAACAGAGGTGAGCAACTCAGTCTTGCGGGGACTAGGCCGGGTGGCCAATCCCTTGATAGTCTCCGCGAGAATTGGTGCACACCTGGGGCTCACCATTCAAAAGGCATAGAGATAAAACACATCACTCTACCGGAACTCAAAGTCATAGCGTTCACGGTTACCAGAATTTGCGGCGCGGCCGCTTTACACATTGCTTCCGGATCCCAAATGCGGATGGCAATTGACTGTTACCAAGGCACCATTTTCAACTGGTGTGAAGCTGTGTCGGCTCATATGAAGAGCCAACTGACCAAGGCAAAGAACGGACGACTAAAGACTTTTGGATATGGGCCTATAGTCGTGAGCTTTGCCTTGGAGAGAATTCCAATGCTGATCCCTCAGCAACTCACTGTTGATATCTTGGGTCCCCAGCAGCCAAAGCTGATACGATGGGTTGCGGTGATGGCCCGGCATCCTGACGAGGGCGCGACAGTAGTTCGATTCTCAGATAGTTATTTTGACTGGTTAGAGGGCCAGCTTTTTGTGATACAGGACTTTCCGTATGCCGGAATGGATTTCAGAGGTGATCCGGACATGGTTCTTCCACAGGGAGAACAATGGGATGACAGAGGTACTTTTTATTTTCACAAGTTTTCTAGTTATGTATTTTTTGTATTTTTTATATATATCGTCTCAAAACTAATAGTAAATCTTTCAAAATGCAGATGTTGGTCCACAGCGTCCAGCCAACCTCCGGCCTTATGATAGACTACATCCAGCTGCACCGGTACCGGCCCCACAGGATGCGACAGCAGAAGTACTAGCTGAGTTGGAGCATGATCTAGAGCGTCTCACGGCAGATATACCTGAGACTACTATGGACGACATTCCTATCAGGCTTCAGCGCTTCGTAGTCGCGGTCCCTGGACCGTTTAGGAGATTTTTGCGTAAGGTAGCCCGCGCAGTGGTGTCGTACAGAGAGCACCACCAGTGATTGACTAGTCACTTTTGTAGTCACATGTGACATTTTTGACTTTTTGTACTATCATTTTGCCGATCATAAGGTGTTTTAAACCTATGATCGAAGACGATGTATATATTTTTTGACACACTTCTATCTATATATATCACTATTACCGGCTTATCTTGTTTAACATATGTGATGAAATGTTTTTAAATTTACTTGCATGATTATCGTAAATGTCTGTCCAACATTCGAGAAGCAATTGCATCTGCTAATGTATTCAAAGACCTTGGAATATGTTGATATTCAATGTAATCAAATTCACGTTCCAAGAGACGCACTCTCAAAAACAACCTTAATAACACAGGATTTCTAATGGCATAAACTCTATTAAGCTGTAATACAACAAGTTCAGAATCTAACCTCACTATCAAACGTCGAATTCCAAATGAAATAGATTCGGATAATAATTCAACCACTGCACTGTATTCTGCAATGTTATTCGTTGTTTGACCGAGGCTTACCCCATGCATAGAAACTAACTCGTCAGAGGGCGAATAGATAACCCAAGCTGCGGAAGAGATATTCCGTGTATTACGACAAGCACCATCAGCAAATCCAATGTATGTTTGGAGAGGCGTCGACATCTACAATATCAAGAGTAAAACCAAGATAAGCCAGAATAATGACGAAAAACCACACTCGCTAAGCTAAGCACACTGACTAAACTAACACACTTGCTAGCTAGAAAGGAAATCTAACCTATCTAAAAATTTCTCCATACCCATCATTTTAAGCATAATACCTCTTTAGGTAAAGTCCATTTCTGGGTTTACCCAAAGAGTCCCCATCAAAATCAACTAACTCATAAGCCCCTTTTGCTAGCTTTCGCTTTACAATGTAGGGCCCATGCCACATGGGAACGAATTTTCCGGCACCTAGCTTATCGTTAGCTTGATCATATAATAGTACTAGGTCTCCTTCCGAAAAACTTCGAGGGGTTACATTTTTATCGTACTGAGCTTTCATTCGTTTCGCGTGAGTCTCGATAGCTAAAGTAGCGTCACGTCGAGTCTCATCTAATTTAGCCAAGTATAATAACCGTTTCTCCTCTTCGGAAGTAGCTGGAAGTAATTCGACAGCCATTTGAAGTGATGGGATTTCGCATTCAATAGGTAACACAGCTTCTAAGCCATAAACTAGCTGGAAAGGGGTGAAACCTGTTGAATTTTTCACTGAAGTTCGATATGCCCATAGCGCCGAAAATAACATGTTATGCCAATTCGTTCGATGGATACCAATGATCCGTCGAATCATGATGACTAGAACTTTGTTGATTGACTCAACCAAACCGTTGGCTTGCGGATAATAAGGAGTAGAGCTATCGTGGCGCAAACCAAGCTGGCTTGTAAGCTCAGTCATCATGACGTTTCGAAAATGGCTCCCATGGTCAGTAATGATTGCTTGTGGGACACCAAACCTAGTTATGATATGATTGAATACGAAAACTGCAGCTGTCTTGCCGCTTGCGTCGAATGTAGGCATCGCCTCGGCCCATTTTGTAAAATAATCAACCGCGAGGATGATATACGCATGCCCCCCGGCCGAGTGAGGGTTACAAGTAATAAAGTCAATGCCCCATTTGGCGAATGGACCAGCGGCAATTATAGGGTGGAGAGGAGCAGGTGGAGCGCGCATCTTTCGATCAAACACTTGACAGTTGTGGCATGTTTTGACAGCAAGGATACAATCTTTAAACATAGACGGCCAGAAATAGCCAGCGCGCAACACCTTCTGAGCTGTGGCATACCCAGACATATGACCGCCACATGCTCCAGAGTGACAATCATTCAAAACTCTCTCAGCCTCTTCGTGAGTTAAACAACGTCGAAAAACTAAGTCTGCCCCCGGCGATAAAGTGTATCTCCAATAATTCTGTATTGCTGGGATCGAAACCGAATTTTTCGACGGTCTTCCTTGGAAGCTTCAGGCCGAAAGGTTTGGGTTTGGAGATAGATGATTATATCCCCATACCACGGATCTAAAGTGCTAATAAGAAACAAAGATTCGTCCACAATGGACTCCTCTGCCACAGTCTCTGTGTCAGCACTCGGGAAATCACACATCAATTCCGCAAAAACTAAAGATTTCTTAGACTTGGACTTCTCGAACTCCAAGTCGAACTCTTGCAGGATAACAATCCATTTAGAGTACTTGCCCCCTAGCAGTTGTTTTGTCAAAATATAAATCATAGGGTTGCAATCCGAAATAACTGTAGTCTTGCGGAGAAGAATGTAGTGACGAAAACGCTGGACAGCTTGAACGGCTGCCAGGGCCAATTTCTCCACATGCGAATATTTTAACTCAGTGGGATTTAAGGTTCTACTAAGATAATATATCACATGCTCTGCTTTGAATTCATCTTCTTGAACTAACACCATTCCAATGGTGGAATGCGAAGCTGCGAGGTATAAGAAGTAGTCCTGGTTGTAGTTGGGAGGATGCAATAACGGTGCATGGGTCAACGCGTGTTTCAGTGCATCAAAAGATTGTTGGGCAATCTCGTCCCAAAAGAATTGTGCGTTCTGTTTCAACAACCGTGTAAAACCTTTAGTGACCTCGGCGTAGTTTGGGATGAATCGGCGTAAAAAGTTCGCTTTCCCTTGCAAACTTTGGAGTTGGCGCAAACTCGAAGGAGGAGGCAATTTGATGATAGCCTCGACTTTCGAGGGATCGACGCGAATGCCGGCTTTTGAAACAACAAATCCCAGCAATCGACCTGTTTCTATACAGAAAACACACTTGTGGGGATTCAACCGAATTCGATAATGCCTACACCTCATAAAGATTGCTCGTAGGTGGACAAGGTGATCAGCTCGTTGTAAAGAATGAGCAGGCAAATCATCGAGATAGGGTTGCACAATGTGCTTGATGTCATGAAATGCATAAGACATTGCCCGTTGAAAAGTAGCGCCGGCATTCTTAAGCCCAAAAGGTAATTTGCAATAAGCAAATGTCCCCCATGGACAAATGAATGCCGTTTTTGGTTGATCGGCAGGTAGAATATTGATTTGATTATAGCCTGAGAAACCATCCATGAAGGAAAACATCTCACTTCCGGCACAATCATCAATAATTTGATCGATATAAGGCGTAGGATAGTTGTCTTTTGGACAAGCTCGATTGATATCCCTATAGTCGATACAGATTCTTATTGTTCCTTGTTTTTTATTGACGGGAACAATATTCGATACCCAATCCGTTAACGGGATCGGATAAATGAAACCTGCTTTCAACAGCTTTTCGACTTCTGCTTTAATCGCAGCCGCTTTTCGAGGGTGAATCTGACGCAACCGTTGCCGAATGGGTTTAGCATCCGGGTAGGTTTTGATTTCATGAACAACAATGGCAGGATCAATTCCTGGCATTTCCTCGTAAGACCAGGCAAACACGTCGCGGAATTCTTGGAATAGGGCCTTGTAAGTTTGGATTTCTTCTTCAGTACATGCGGCACCTATATGAATGTTCTCCTCGATTCCGGGCTTCACTGAAATATCAATGGGAATAGTACGAGAAATATTCCCTAAATTCAGCTCTGAATCAGAATGTTTCGTTGGATCCTGAGCGTCTTTGACATATTCAGCGGTAAAGATAGATGAAAAATCATTTTCAAATGCATCATCCTTAGGTAAAAACGAAGATCTGTGATGGAGATCTTCCCATGGTAGATCATCTACACTTAGGATTTCGCGAAGTTGTTCGTCAGATGACACTTCTTCGGGAAACGTTATCCGTTCTAAGGGTGAGGTGAAAAGTGACTCTTCACTGACCACATTCATTTGGTCGGTTTCGGTTGAATGAAAGTCGGTAAAAGACATAAGAGCTTCATAAGCAATCTCATACGGACTCAACGGCATAACATCACCGAGTGAGTCTAGCTCAGAGTCAGAGGGAACATACCAAGGATCATCATAAATAATGTTTTCTGACGTGATCATATGAATTGTTGCAAACGAAGGGTCTGCATTGAGTGGAGGGAGAGGAAAAGTTCCCAGTAAACCGGAATCCTTAACTAAACCTACACCAATGTCCCTATAAGGGATTGTCGTTTTACCAACATGCTGGATAGTTTCTGAAGAGGTTGGGTCGGATGAAAAGTATGTCAGCTGATCAATAGTCACGATCTTACCGTTATGTGGAAACTTAATGACTCTGAAGACCGATGAAACGACCGCTGTCATAGCATATGACCAACTTCGACCCAAAAGAAGGTTGTAGTCTAGAGGGGCATCAACCACTTCCACATCCAGACTAACGGTTTTACCTTCGACCCCTATAGGCAATTCTTGTAGAATACCAAACGGACGGAACCCACGGCCATCAAAGGCCTTAAGGATGGTGGGGGATTGGTTCAACGAAGGAGAACCAAGCGATCTCCAACATTGAATCGACATAATACACGTAGAAGCTCCCTCATCAATCACAGTCCGATGAATAGGCCTGTTTTTGACTATCACTGGAATTTGGAAAGCCATTTGATGGGGGAGACGCGGTGTACTACTTTCTAGATCAAAGATCATTAGGTTCGGGTCCTGAACATCGACAGCTCCAATAGCCGACAAAAGCAATTTTCGTTGCGCTGGACATGATTGCAGCACTTCGAGTGCCGACATTGCTGAAGGTGAAACAGCTAAGTCTTCAACAATGTTGTAATTCTGGGCTGCTCTCGCATGTGGATTGAAAGCAGACCTTCGAAGTACACCCTTGGCGGGCGGCTTAATCACTAAGTCTGGGTTAGGTTTTTCGATCTGTAGTGGATCGGAACCAGGAGCTGAGGTTGATGGGTTAGAGTGAGAAGATTCTGCTTCCTTACCATCAACAGGAGCCTTACTACCATAATCTTGCGATCGAGTCGCAATCCTGACATGAGACATCATCAAAATGGGTTCTTCACTGGCATTCGAAGAAGAACCTATCATCTTATTCTCCTGCTCTGGAAATGGATTTTTTAACACAGCAGGAGTGGGAGAACCTTTGACTATTTTCACTACCTCGGCCCGATGAGGGCAGTCTCTCGTAAAATGATCTTCTTCACAAATAAGACAAGGATATCGAGGTTTGCGTTTTTCGTCATTGGTTTCCGACTTTTCCGTTTTCTCCTTTGGAGCCTTGTCTGCTTTAGCCTTCTTCTTTCCTTTCTTCTTTCCACCGTTTTTGGATTTGGCCGTAGATGACTCTACAGCGTGAATGTCGGCGGTAAGTTCAGGAGGAGAAGACTCTCCTGTCGGAGAATCAGGCAAAGTGATAATTGGAGTATTGGAGGCCTTGGAAGACTTCTTCTTACTCTTCGTAGTCACGATACCAATCATACCATCAGCGGCATGAGATCCCGAAGGAGCAGCAGCGATTTGGTTTGACTTTGGAAGATCCGGAATTTTCTCGTGTAACGTACCCGACTGAGTGTAAACTAAGTCAAGGTATTGTGCCTGAGCAATGACTTGCTCCTCAGTAACTACTCCGGCCTTAGCTACATCTTCAGTAATTCTTGGTAATAATGATTTGACAAACCATTCAGCTAAGATTTGGTCCGGGATAAAAACTTTCACTAATCTTCTTCGACGTCTCCACTCATGGATGTGATCAGAAATGTACGTGGATGTCGATTGTTTTAGCGAAGTTAATAATTCTGTACCATTATCGTATCTGACTGGTAACTGAAAATGAGTTAAGAACGAGGTAGCTAACTGGCTAAAGTTGTAAAAAGAGGCCCGTGGTAACTCAATGTACCACTTGGCTGCGAGACCAATGAGTGTACGCTGGAAAAGACGTAAGCGGATGGAATCATCTGAGATGGAATTTGATGCACACCAGAGGTGGTAAGTCATCACGTGATTAGACGGATCCTCTCCAGACTTACCTTCGAACTTGGGTATATCGCTGGGCAACTTATTTGGCATTGGCGGCCAGAACTGAAGATATTGAATTGGATCGTTCGTTAGGCGCGTCAAGTCGGGTAAATCTAAAGTCGCAATAAACGGTAACTGCCGGTTAGGATCTCTAAAACTCTGAGTCACAATACCAGCCCCAGGAGGAGGATATCCAGGATAACTAGGAACAGGAGTCGCATTTGGGATATTATATCCTCCTGGAAAACCAGGATTAACCGGACCGTACTGGGGTTGCTGAGGTGGTTGATAAGTGTACCCAGGATACGGTTGATACTGGTAAACCGGTTGTTGGGCAGCTTGCCCAGGTTGATACTGTCCCTGGTACGGAGGTTGAACAAATTGAGGTTGAGTAGTAACAACCGTACTTGTACCAGGTTGGCCTGCAGGCATCTGGACTGTGGTTTGAACCGTGGGTCCAGACAACGGTACAGATGTCTGAGGAGTGGTTACAGGGACAGTAGAAACCGGAGCTGCCGATACTCCAGAAGTAAGCATGGTAGATGAAGCGGTAGTTGCTGCAGCCGTGTGAGGTGGAGTACCAGGTGCAATTGGCGGCTGAGTAACTACGGAAGTTACAGGGGTCTGAACACTTGACTGGACAGGTTGCGGTTGCTGGGGTGGACCAGGAACTGCAGGTTGTCCTGCTTGAGGTACCGACTGTATACTTGGTTGCGACATCTGTTGACCCTGTGACGGATCCCATGTTAACATTCCAGGGTATTGACTCGTAACAGGTTGAGGATACTGAGATCCATAGCCGTATTGAGGATAGGGTTGATAACTGTAAGGTGCAGTCCCATATGATTGCCCTTGAGGTGGTTGATAACCTTGACCAGGGTATTGACCCGTAGGTTGATAACCTTGAGGTAAATACGAATACTGGGGTTGACCTTGACCTTGAGGTTGGTATCCTTGAGGTTGATACCCTTGGGGTTGATACCCTTGGGGTTGCCATCCTTGAGGTTGCCATCCTTGAGGTTGATATTGATACTGAGGTTGACTTTGGGGTACATATTGAGGCTGGGGTTGATACCCTTGAGGTTTCCCCCCAGTCACGAATGAAGTACCTTGAGGTTGCCCCCCAGGCATTAACGAAGGTTGCCCCCCAGGCGGTAATTGGCCACCTTGAGGTTGGTTAATGGGAGTTGAACCTGACATCATATAAATGTCACCTATACTCAATGGTACATTACCACTGTTTCCAACTAATAACCCATGATCAACGGGTTGAGGAGATGCTCCCGCAAAGGTACCAGAAAGTGATTGATACCCAGTAGGAACAGAAGGACCGCCATGTAAAAATGATTCAGGACTTTGTGAAAACACAGATGACTGACCAGACATATTTACAGGAGAATGAATTCCTCTAGGTGGAACCGGAGTACGAGGTGTAGAAAAACCTACTGAGTTGTCTAAAAAATTGGTTAATGCAAGGTACCAAGATTCACTTCTAGGAGGACTGTAAAAGATGGATTCACGCTCCCTTAGATCAAGGGTAATTAGATCTTCAGAATCAGAAACGCCTATTTCTTCCTCTGGAACAAGTTCTTCTATAGCAATTAATCCAACAGGAAGATTTTCGGTGATAATTCTTTCTATTCTTGGTGAATCAGGAACACTAGGAGTTGGAGTAACAGGTTCTGAAATTTCAGGTTCTTCGCCTGTTTCACTGGCAGATGAAAAACTACCAGCAAGCTCGGAAACTGTAACAGCTTCGGGATTGTAACCTGTTTCTAAACTTTGGTAATCTGGATGGACTACCAAGGAAGATTCTCCTTCTTCAGGTGATCCTACTCTACTGCCACTAGGAGGAGTTACAAGGACCTTTAACCCTTCTAAATGACCCAGAACGTCTTCAGGAGATTCACCCCGCGATTTACGGAGTTTTCTTAACAAATCTATTCCGATAACAATCTCAGGAGACTTGCCCCGAAGTCTACGGGACTGTCTCGGTAATTCCGCCACAATTAAAGATTTTAACTACAACACACGAAAACAAAGTAAAAAATTTCAAATCAAACCACCTAAAGTCTTCTAAAGAAGCAAACAAATTTGAAGCACACGCCTAAATAATCTAGAGCGTCAAACCACACACAAACAGTAGTCTTCCGGACCAAAAGCGCTAGTTGGTGATTAGGCCCAACCTCGCAGGATTCAGTACAGAAATGGTGGGTGGAACAGTTACCCCGGCAACCTGCTTAATGAATAGACTGGACCAAGTTCCTCCACTTTAACCGTCTCGAAGTGAAGCGAACCCCCCAGAAAATCCAAGTGAGTATAACCGACGTCTGCTCCAGGTACAGTGGGACCTTCCCTCCACCGTCACCTTGGGTAGAATCCTAGATATTATGGCCACTAAGGTTACCAATCACAACAATTACACCTGGGGGAACAGTCTAAACTCCGACAGCACGCAAGGGCAGAGTAGCAAGCTCCAATCCCCTTACCGGCTCCTTGACAACAATCCAAGGTTTACCGATAAGTGACCCCTGGCTCCTCGACAATGGTTAATCCGAGGTTTACCGTTTGTAATACGTACTGCCTGGCGTCGTTCCCAACGAGGGAGGAATGATCCCCTCACTGGTTCGGACACGAGCTCGTGCTTCTCCTTTAAGAGGAGCTTTCCCAGAATGTAACTGAAACAATTGGATTTGTTCTACTCAAGATAGACTATCTGTTTGGTTTTGTAGTCTTGGAGAGTTAAGTACTCACCTACTCCAAGACCCTAGCCTAAGCTATGTTGGTGCTTCAGAGCCCTAGAAAAATAAAGATTACTAGATTGATTTTAATTTAAGCGTTACTTTTAAGGTTGTTTCTTAAGTCAAAAGGTGATGGAAGTGAAACCAGTGGTGTGTTGACTCGACTCGAAACCACTACAAAATGCACCTAGAATGATTTATCCACTACTTTACTTTTTCGATGAATTGCTTAACTAAAAAGTTGAGAGAATGCAATCTTTATAAAAGCAACTTCTTAATTGAAGACAATCAAAGAAACAATTCGTTTGTCTTTTCCAAGCATAAAAACATAACCTCTCTTTACATGCACGAAAAAACTCTTTTCTTCTTTCGAAAACAAAAAGCTACTTGAAACAAGACTTTTTAAGAAGATGTTTTTGTATTTTTCTTTTAATAAAGCAAATAAATCTAATATAACCAAAAATCAATCTTAACAACTCTTAAAATCTATGAAAATGCACTCATAAGCAAACTAAAGGCAAATTTACTCTAAGCAATCTTAACGAGGCCAAAACTAACAATGATTATTTCTAAGGTGTTTTACTTGATCACAATCAAATCAAGGACTAGCTTATTGCAGAATCAAAAACTAGCCAAAACAAAACTCTAATCTTTTTGTTCTTTTTGTAAAATGGAAATCAATACTTTATAAACAAGTAATTCGAAATTTGACCCAAAACAACTCAAATGGCAAGTTGCTCACAAAAGGAGACTTTACGACAGGCCCGACTTCTAAGAAGGTTGACTAACCAGAGAGATCTAAGGCTGGACAACTTTCTACTATCAAAGTCACTACAAAGCCTTTCCAAAAATCAAACCCTAGGTCTAAACTTCGTTGAAAACCACTAAAACACTCAAAGCTCACAAAACTAGTTCAGGTGAAAATTCTTGACAGGGTACTAAAGGATCTGGGCAGAAAACACTAAGGAAAAACAAAATCTAAAAGCAATTTAAAGCAAAAATGGAATTTTCTTAAGTTTTACAGGAAGACGCAGGCAGCCCGTTGTCACAGGTGCGGCCCCGCTCTGTGCAGACGGCAACAGCGCGTCCAAAGACGCACTGTGCAGTACTCAGAGGGTGCGTCCTTCTGGAAAAATGAAGAAAAACCAAATCTAACTAAATCTAAAGCTAAGCCACCCAAATACTAATTCTCACAGTCAAAAACCAGAAAATAAAAATGATTTTCTCAAAGCAAAGTTCATATAAAGGAAAAGACTCTCTCATTAATGGATTCCCCAGTGGAGTCGCCAATTTGTCACACGGAATCTGTCAAGGGTGCGGACACGACTGACCTTCCTAGAAGTCTAAGACATTCTAATGACAAACAAGACAAAATGGAGTGATCTTTCTCTAAATACACCTTTTACAACATGAAAACTACAAGTGTTTAGGCTTACCTTATTCCAAAACGCTGTTGTTGAAGTCCGTTCTTGACGATCCGGATGAGCTCCTCCTTCAAGTCAATTCCTGCAACCACAAACAATCAAACAATTACCAAGCACTTGCATTTCATATAATAAAACATATATTCAACATGCAGACCAAGGAACACATGAAATAACTCATTAACACAAGCTATTGAGAAAAATAAACCAGTTTGTATTAATAACGAAACAAAGAAACTCTTACAACCTGGCCTTGGTGTTGTGCAAGTTCCTCCCAGGGTCCATCAAGGGTTTTCCTCTACTTTGACAAAGCTCACCCTCTCCCAAGTAGAATCAAGTGAAGACAATCTCTCCTCACAAAGGCTCTAATGGAAGACCTAAATCCTGCAGCATTTACCCAAAGAAAATGTATAGCTCCAACCTCCTCTCCTTCTGGCTCAATGCCTTTATTTATAGTGCTGTAAAGAGGTTATTCAGGTCCACTATCAATGGGATCATCCCCCTCTTTGGGTGGGATAGCTCCCTTATTGATGGGATAAGTTCCCCCTTAATAGAGATACATGAACCAACTGGAGGCGCATCCATTTCATCAAACCGACCTCTAGAATGTTCTAGAAGTAACCACAAGTAACTTTTTCAAGATAAAACTCGCGCATTTTGCCTTTTACAGAAGGACGCACCTGTCCCTTAACATACAGAGCGTCCAAGGACACAGCCTTTGTGAACATTGTGAGCGTCCCCGCAGGTAAGGCTTGAGAGAACCTGCGTCCCCAGAGATAAATACATTTTTTACAAGACTTTCTCTCTTTTTTGAGTTTGAGATGGATAACAGAGGCATGAGACTTGCCTAAGAGGGTAGCATGACTGTTGATTTGAGCCATACTAACTGTAAGTAGTCAAGGTGACATTTTTTAGTGTAACACACCCAGGTAACAACATCCTCCTTGATGAGCTTGACATGCTTGGCCATCGTGACTTCGATGCAAACCATAATTGGGACCACTCTCTTATCCCTTTGCACTTGCAAGAAACGACCACTTCTGTCATAGAATTCAATCTCTCTTGCACAACACTCCACCAAATTTTCTCTCCAAATCCACATTCCCTTTCCTCCTTGTCCCCAAGCTAGCTCATGGCATTCAATATTGTTTTTTCCCACTTCTCCAACAATGGTTCCACCACATCATTAAGGATGCTCATCCAAGACACTGCCTAAAAAATGCCTTCCTATCCAACTCTATTAATGGTAAAAACCCACTTCTCTTACTTGCTCCGACCGGTGTTGTAGCATTCCACATCAATGCTCTGACCATACACTCTGGCCTCCACATCCCTGTCTCCTCTATGCACCCTCTAGAAGGTTAATCCCTCCTAAACCATCAAGAACAAACCTGTCATGTCAAATACATTATCATTGATGAAATGAGATTCATTGGTCCTAAAATACTTGCTCAAATTATTGAACATTTATGAGAGGCCTTCCCATCCAATAGAAACACTCCATTTGGTGGCCGATCTATAATCCTAGTGGGGGACCTCGCCCAATTTCCACTTGTTAAAGATACACCAATGTATGTAGGCATGTCCCATGGCAATGCTCTTTGGTGGCACTTCGATATTGTTGTTACACTTTCCAAAATTTTCCACCAACAAGGTAAAGATCCTTCACAGGTTTTATTCTGTCAATGCCTTTCCAACCTTCACAATGCAATCCCCACATTGGCTGATTGGAACCTTCTAATGACACGCTCAAAATCCAAACTTCCAGAAGACGAGCTTGTGACATTCACCAATTCTATGCACCTCTATGCAACTAATGAATCTATTGTGCTACACAATAAAACCATGCTTAAGAAATTGAACCTACATATTGCACATTGTTGTGCTGAGCAAAGAAAACAAATTCCCTCATCCAACGAGGAAGATGAACAACTTGTTGCACAAATGCTTCTCTGCATTGGTCAACATGACATTCTAACAAGCAACTTATGGGTTGAAGTAGGCCTTGTAAATGGTTCTCTCAAGAAAGTTGTCTCTATTCATTACACAACTGGTTCTCACCCTCCAAAACTCCCCTCATTTGTTGTGGTCAATTTCATGCACTACAAAGGTCCAGCATGGGATAGCTCAAATCCGAAATGTGTGCCCATATCCCCTGTAACAAGGGGTTCTCAAAGACAACTGCCCCTTTGCATGGCATGGGCCCTAACAATCCATAAATAACAAGGCATGATCCTACAGAAGGAAACAATCGACATTGGCACCATTGATCGTCAGGGCCTTACATTCATAGCCATCTCTAGAGTTAGACTATTGAATGATCTTTGCATCTCTCCAACTTTCTCCTTCACATGCTATGCATGCATGCAAGAAAATATGTACGTCCTTCGTCGGAGAAAAGAAGAAGCATACCTTGCCTCCAAATCTGTGAATTGGCCTACTTGAAGGCCTTGTCTTCTTGGTTACTTTCCTTCCTTTGCATTCCACTTGCAAATGTTTCATCTATTCTCTCATGTTAACACCTTCAAATCTGTAATTTTTTTAATATATTATTTTTCTACTATACTTTTAATTTCAAAATGTTAGTCATATTTTTTTCTTCTATGATTTCCCTTTCAATTAATGAATTTATACATGTTCACTTACATGCTTTCCCCTTGTTTGCAGAAACAGATGGATCCACCATATCTTTCTCAGCTATACACATTTTTCAATCAAACACATGAACAAGAAGAATTTCTTTTGGATATATAGGCCCGGTTCCTACATTCATGTGGTAAGATTCTCTTTTGGATATACAGACCCGGTTCCTACGTTCCCATACTATACCACTGTACCGGCAGCGTCAACTCTCCAACTACTTAAAAGGATTAAATATTTCATGCATATCCTCATCCATGTACATGAAATGGATGAAAAAAGACAACTTCGTATATATTACCTTGATCACGTCCCAAATCTAAATGTCAAATGGTGTTTTAGATACCACACATCACCTTGTATTTATGACTAGGCATTTTCCCTACAGGAAAAGCAGTCAAAATCAACATGCACTTTGGTTGAAGGACTTCAATCTTTTTTCACCACTTTTCTACATACTTCTACTTTTATAGAAAACAATACATTATCATTGATGAAATAGGAGTTGGACTTTGGAGTAGGTGTTCAATTAAGTCATCCTCATCTTGCTGTCCTATTCCTACGGTTGCTTCCAAAGCATAAAGTTGGGCAGAATAAACCGCATCTTCTTCCTCCTCCTCCAACCATAAAGGTAAATCATGCTCTAGGGAAGGTTGAGTAGGAGGGTATAGGACTAACTATTTGGACATATGCCCATTCTTGATGGTCATATTCCCAGCTCTATAGCTAATGTAAGCATCAATTGTGGCCAACCATGGCCTCCTAAGGATGAGAGGGTAACCAGTAAACTTAGCCTTAAGCTGGAGAACTAGAAAATCTGCAGGGTACTCCCAAGAATCAATGGAGACCATCACATCCTCTAGAATTCCCTCAGGGGTGAATGTGAAATAGTTTGCAAGTTGCAGAACTGTTGTAGTCTTCCTCAATGACCCTTGGAGGTTGAGCTTGATCATGATGTCCTTGGTCATCACATTAGTGGTAGCCCCAAGATCAATCAGAGTGTGTGGGACAATGGTGCCATTGATGTCCACATCTACTACAGGGCTTCTAGGGCCCAAATATTAGGGACATATTACCTGCCCTAACATTAAGTCAGATAGCTGCCCAATGACATTAATGGTAGGGGCATCCCTTTTTCTTCTTCCTAGATGCTTGAAGTATTTATCCTTAATCAACTTATTGTAAATAAGAACATCTTTGATTGCCTAGAGAAGGGGGATCTTTACACAAAGATTTTTCAATTCTCCTAGAAGTTCAGTTTGTTTTGGGGTAGGCTAGAGTGGTTGGGCTAATCTCTTAAGAAAGGGTGGATTTACTTTAAGGATGCTTTCGTCTCTTTCCTCCTCAACCTCCCTATGTGGAGAGGGAGGTCGGTTATGAGGGAGAATTCTCCCAGATCTTAGGTTGATCTCCTGGATTTCTATAGCATAAGCTAGGTATGATGTCTCTCCACTGTATACTTGTTGAGCCTACCTATTGTTTGGGTTCGGATTTCGATGGGTAGGCATCTGGGGTTGCTTGGGTGGAACAAATTGTAGGTGCTGTGGTTGGGTAGGTGGTGGAGGCAATAGAGTTGGAGCATTATTGAATTGGGGCCTCCACCCCTAGAGTGGGGTATTCCATTGAGGTTTTGGCTGAACATAAGGTTGAAATGGCTGGCTGGCTATCTGAGAATGATACTGAGATGCATATGACCAAGGAGGGGGTGTAGACCAGGAAGGATGAGAAAGGGGTCCCCAAGAAGGTATAGTTGTGGTTTGGTTGGGGTTGTAATATGCATGGGATGACCCTTGCATGCCCTGCAGGTATGGTCTAGGCCCAGGAGGTCTCCTTTGTTTGATGTAGCAAAGCTACTCAGTGATCCCTTCAACTCCTTGATATACATCTTTGAGTCCAGGTAAAGAAGGGCACTTGTCTGTGGAGTGGTTTTCTTCACGGACTGAGAAAATCTCAATACAGTTCAATGGGAATTCGTTCCTAGGATGCCTCCTAGTGCATCTAAGACAAAATATGGACAAGGATCTCTCTACTTCCTCATGCTTCCTTTTGATGTTCATGGTGTCCAATTGCAAGGCAAGGTTTGTAGAATCTCACTTTTGAAATCTTCCAGCATGTTTCCAATTTCACCCTTGATGGATGAGTTGGAGGATGATGTACTAGCCATAGGTTGACTACTGATAGGGTATTTGGTAGATATATACTCCTGCTAACAAATGTAAGGTATCCAGAAGATCTTCCCTTACTCCTCTAAGTAGGACTACCTTCAGTGACTCAGGGTCAAGTGTGCACCTGGCCCTTTTGTAACTGAGTTGGAATCTCTCTTCATAGTCTTCTAAGGATTCATCCTGGCCCATGGTCATCCTGAAAATCTCTTCTTTAGTATCCTTTGACCTACAATAGTCCCTATATTTGTTGTTAAAATATTGTTGCATCTGAGCCCAATTTGTGATGTTATCTCTAGGTAAACCCATGAACCAGCGCAATGTTGCATCCTTAAGGTTAGATAGAAACAATTTTAACTTTTTTCATCATTTGTATAGTCATAGGTTTGGCATAAAGTGTCAGGGTCCTCTATGGTTAGGCCATGGAAATGAGGTAGAGCATAGGGGCTTATATTATTCATCTTAGTGTCCCCATTGGTTTCCCTGATGGGGAAGGCACAGTCAATTCTCTCTCTATTCCCTTTGTCATATCGGTTTTCAGCCATTGGTTCAGTAGGAATTTGTTCTTCCTCTTCTTCTTCCCTTGTAGGTTCTTTAAATATGTTAGGTTTCTCACCTAAAGGTTCTTCTAGTTCACAGTCACTAAAGAATAGAGAAGGTTGACTGTTGGATACAGTGGGGGTATTTGGCAAGAATTTCCCTAAATTGTCCCTATTCCTACGAGGCATGAATGGAAATTTTTTTGGGTTGGTTTTTGGAAGATTTTTTTTTAAAGCTAGAAAGTACTTTGCAGAAATGAAATTGTTGATTGAATGAAAACTATTGACAGAAAAAACTACTTGCTGAATTGAAATTCTACTTACATAATGAAAAGGAAATCAGATAATGACAATTAAAAGAAAGGAAGCTACTAGATTACTTTTGTATAAATAAACTAATGGAAGAAAGTTGGAGACTAGAAATAGAAGAAAAGAAAGCAGTAATCACATTCTACAGTGACACCTCCCCGACAATGACGCCAAAAAGTGATGAGCGCCAGTATTGCTGCAAGGATGCTGCAACTCCTGGCCTACCAGCTTTACTCATTAACTCAGGGTTCGTACAAACTTGGAGTTGACAGTGCTATATGCATAAGTAAAAGTGAAATTCTTGCTTGTTCTCACTGTTCATCTGGAAAGAGATCCCAGGGGTTCCAAGCCAGACTTCTATAGGGTCAGAAGAAGCTTGATTCTTTGATGGAAGAAGAGCAAATATATTCTAAGAGAGAGCTACTCATCTGCACTAATGAAGAAAACAACATGTAATGTTAAATCACACCATACCCTAACTGACCATTTAAACAACTATGCTAAATAGAATTGCTAAATCAACACTAACCTAATGTTGTTATCTAAGTTGCAGAAGTAACGAGCATCAAACCATACTAAGGTGTAAGCAAGGAAACTAAACTAAATCTATTTTCAAGTGGAAGAGCAATCAGAGATCGAAATCAGTGAAAGGAGGACGTAAGGAAGTAGCAGTGCATAAGAACCATTGGATCAGTCAGGTTAACAGAAGATGAGTGGTGGAGATCATATCACGGGAGGTTACATAAATAGATGGATGGACAGGATTAATGGGAGACGAGCGACAAAGATTTTATCACAAGAGACTAAGTTCCTAGATGGATGGACAGGATTAATGGAAGATGACTAGCGGAGATCTTATCACAGGAGATGAAGTCAATAGATGGATGGACAGGATCAATCGGAAGATGAGCGGTGGAGATCTTATGGTGAAAGAAATGTGCAGAAATGATGGAGCAGGTTTTCGGAGGTGGTAAGCAGTTTATCGTGCACCCTCAAAGCTATAAACAAGATTCTAAAATTTTACATGATTAGCCTAACTGGGTGACACATAGCACGAGAAAACCATTTTTCTTGCGTGCTCTCAACCGGATAACGGTCGTGAAAGAATCCACACAAGATTGCGTGATAGCTATTGGATCAGGTGGGAATGATCAAAGGTGGAGATTAGCCAAGCTAGTTGGGGAGCGGGTGACATGATAGTCATCAGATCAGGTGAGACATATCGATGGTGGAGATTTGGAGCGCATAAAGTAGGTGGAAGACTTCGCGTGAGATTCCGTGATAGTCGTTGGATCAAGTGAGGTAGATCGACGGTGGAGATTTAAAGCGCATAAAGTCAAGTGTTGAAATGAATCGGATGATGATTGGTCAGGTTTTCTGTGAAAGGAGATCTACGGGTATAATCTGATTAAGACGTGATTTGTTGGCTTCCTCTTAAGCATTTCAATGTGTCTACGGGAAGGGAATGGGAATATGAATGAGATCTAATGACAGAAAGAGAGTGATGGAAAAAGGCGATAATGATGAAATGAACCAAGTATTGCATCAAAACAACAAACTAAAACACAACCAATCTACTCTACACTACTGTAATGGAAATGTAGCTACTTAAGAAAATGAACAATTAAACCATGGATCATCTACTCTATACTGTTGCAATGGAAATGTGGCTACTTAAGCAAATGAACAATTAAACCATGAATCTATGCTAGCATAATAGTACAATAAAGAGGAGCTTTGGCTACTAGGGTTGGGCCCTAACCCAAGAGCTTCAACCCTCTTAGTTAACTCAGTGTTGGCTCAAAAAAAAAATCATCTTTATTATCAAAACACTATACTACATCAAAAACTGTCACAAGTCTTGCAACTAGAAAATAAAGTAGAGTTCTAAGATAAAAAGCCCGAATAAAAAACCTGAATCCTACTGAGTTCCTAAGCATCTCTACTTATACATCTGAAGTCTCCAACAAATTCCTTAAAATTAGGGAGGCTCGGCTTCCAAACTCAAGAGAAATTGGTGCTTTGACTTTCACTTGCTCGGCTGCCTTCTAGTCCTCATGATTTGGCTGCTTGCACTCCAAGCTGATGGAGGAATATTTGAATGGAGGGGTAGTAGATGAGGAGGATTTACCTCCTAAAACTCCTCTCCCTTGTACCATTCGAGTTTTTACCAATGTCTTTGCCAAAATTCCTTGCTTTTATCCTTTATTCCTGCATTACATGCACATTAGACTACAAAGCAAAATATCCAACTCTAACTCATCTCATAGACAAAATATGATCAAAAGTATGCAATAAGTTGTGAGAATAGTTGGTTTGACTAAGATAGGAGGTGAATTAAGGCCCATATAATTAATCAATGATGAGGCTCATTAGTTTGGTTGATTGTCTAGTTGTGGTTTTTGAGTGTGTGTGTGTGGAGAAGACCCTGCAAGCTCCATGTGTTTTCTAGTGCAGAATTTTTGAAGTAGTTTGTAGTGGTAGTAGCAGTGAGTTGAAGTATGTTTCAACCATCAGATTGGTGTAGTGAGTGTGAAGTGAAGTGTTGAGTGGAGTTGTGTTTGATGATATTTTGTGGCAGCTGGTGGAGTATTTGGAGATTGTACTGTCCTATTTTTTTCTTCAGTTTTTATTGTATATTTTGATTCAGAGAAATGGTGTTGTTGCAATGTTCATGTTGAACAAATTGGGAGTCCAACCTGAGAATATATGAAATGAAGCTCATATGGAGGAAGTGAAGGCGTGGAGGTTTTAGAGTATACAGTGACTTGGTGGATTTAGTAGAGGGAAGAGTTGTATCCATCCCACATGATTTGGATAGTCCAATGGAAGTTGGGCGAGGATCATTGATTGGGGTGGCCTTTAGCGGATGGTAGTCCACAGATCCGAGAGAAACAAGTTCATGTTTGAAAGGACCAACATATTGTGAAATAAGTCAAGTCTTCCAAACAACATATTGTGAAATAAGTCAAGTATTCCATCTATGGGTGTGGCTAATCCATGTAAAAATTGTTTAGCTATTTTAATAAAAAAATTGAGCAGTGTAGTAGCAACAGACTGATTTTTTTCCTAGTGAAGGGTTTTCAACCAAAAGCACTTATGTCCTCATGTTATTTCTTTTTATGGTTTTTTTTTTTGTTGCTCTAATACATGTTTATGTGTTTCAATTCATTCATGGTTACAATATTAATATATTGGATAAAACGTTTATGTGTTCTCTTGCCACTGATTCACCCCCCACCAGTAATGATCTAGTTTCCAACAATTAGTATCAAAGCAGGGCTCTCGGGTGTAGCTTGATCCCTGATGAGTGGATCTTGGATATTTTGATAGAAATTTTCATTTTTTTTTCAAAATGATTTCTACAAAGAATTTGGTTATTATTGCTGCGAATTTCAATGGAAAGAAAATGTGAAAAATAAATTATTGATTTGTGGCTATAACATTTGGAGATTGGTTTGTGAAGGAAATGATGAAGATTTTCCTGCATCTAAATTATGGAAGAAAAATGCTCAAGCAAGGTGAATTATTTTTGAAAATATCCATAATGAAGATTTAGAGAAAATTTGAGATTTAAAATCTGTAAATGAAATTTGGGATAGATTGCATATATTGTATTGTTCTAGTAGCAACAAAAATGATGAAGAGATTGAGAAAAGAATAAAAAAGAAGAAAGAAGATCCTCTTGAACCAGTTTTGAAAAAGGGAAACAAATTTGAAGGTATAAGCCATAATGATATACTTTTGAGTTATATTTTAGATAGTGATAATGACAATGATTCAGATTTTTTTAGTGATATAGATTATGATCACAATTGTATGCTTCTTAATGCTCAATATGAATCTTCCATGGTTGTTATTGAAGATTTTTCTAGTGAAATTGGTAGGATAACAAATTTATGCAAGGATCATAAGAAGAAATTGCAGGATTGTGATCAAAAGGAGAAAAATATCAAGGAAGAAATTACAACCTTAAGAGAACAGTTGTAAGAATAAAATATATTAGAAGAAGTCAATTACAGCAAGCAGAAAGATAGAAAGGATTATGCTGAATTGCTTTAAGGTGTGATTGAAAAATTGAGAAAGGAGCTTGAAGAAAATAACCAATAATTGGAGAAAGGGAAGAGCACTATACCAATGGGAAAAATAGGCAACAACTTTCACAAGGGTGAGACAATTTTGCATGCAGGAAATAATGTCAAAGTAGAATCAGAGAAGCCTACAAAAAATCATGAGATCCACGAGCCATGCAAGAAACAACAATATAGAAAAGCAAAAGGAGCTTTAACATATATAATACCATTTTCTCCTAAGGTTGGAGGTAGCAGTTTTAAAAGGAGAATTCAAAACTCATTTCCCCCCCTTGATGTACGAGATTGAGTGCTTCAACTATCATGATTTTTGTCATGTGGCGGTTGATTGTAGGAGGAGAATGCACTCATCCATGCAGTAGTATAATTAGCCAAAAGGAGGACCTACATTCAGGCATAAAAATTATTTCAATGGTCATTTTTTTGCTTGTAACATGTTTGGGCATAAAGCCATTGATTACATATCTAACGTAAAAAGATGAAGGTCTAGTATGAGCAACAAAAGACTAGATCCTTGGGCTACATATATTGGTCACATAGAGTGTTAAGTGTGCCATAATTTTGGGCACATGGCCAGGGATTGTAAACTGTCTAGATCTTTGAGGCCATTTGTTCAAAAGTAGCAGTTAAGGGAAAATGTGCAACCAAGGAACACATGGAAGAATGAGAAGCAACTAGGAAGATGTGGAATTGCACTTTTTTTCGTGATGTTGATGACATGTGGTATATAGATAGCAGATGCTCACACCATATGTCAAGAGATAGGAGAAAACTTTTTTCTCAATAAAACCTATGATTCTTGTGTGGTTTTTGAAGATAATGAAACCGCTAGAGTGTTGGGAAAATGTAAATCCAATCAAATGCATAAGATATTTGGCTCATTTAAGGTCTAAATCATAATATCTTGGTGATCCAAATGGTTGATGGAGGAAAAGAAGTGATATTCAATTACAAAGGTTGCATCATCTGGAAGGAAGGATCAAAGAGAGTGATTTCTAGAGGATTCAAGACACCAGATAATGTATATGTGTTGAAGGGAAGAGTGAAAAGTAAGAAGAGACCAAGAGAGTACGTTTCCTCATCAAATTCAGAATAGATTAGATCATTTCTTACTACAATCCACTCTTGCATGTTAGATTTAATTGACTGCAGTACTATGCATGAGACTTGCATGGTCTCATGGGGAGTGTTGGCAGCATGATTCAGTTCCTTCATGCACTTTCAACTCAGGCAGATACTTCATATGAGGTGCATCACATTCAGGGAGAGATAGTTTCTCAGGGCTTCATTCCTTATGTTTATTTATTTTTCACTCATTATTTTCATAGCTAATGTATTTATTGTATATAAGTGGAAAATATATGTATATCAGCCTTGTTGCAGCATTCATTGATTATTTTTTTAGTTATATTGTTACTGATGGTTTTTGGAGAATTTTCATGATGACTATTGGAGATTTGATAGCCACATGGTTGTATTATGCATATGGTCAAGGTGTGATGGAGGATCACACATTCAGAGGGAGCATATGTGCTTCCTAGTAGATTTGAAACATGTTGACATTGTTTTATGCAAGATGATTTTTATTTTTGTTGTCACATTTTTCTAGTTGGATCATCTAGAGTTTATGTACTTCGTTGTTTTTTTTTTCACTTCTAGATGAATCATGCATGCTATTGATATATTTTAGATGGTTGAATATGATATTGATTATCATGTGTTGGACATCCATTTGGTTGAGTGATGTTGATTCATATGGTTGTTTATGTATGAAGAGATTATTGTTGCTCATGATGAGGATATGTACTTGTTGTTGCTACTATTGTTATATTGATGCTATCAGTTGATATTTTTTGTTGATGCACATGTGGACATGGTGATTGCTAGTGGTTATCATGATTATGTTGCAGGATATTGATTGATGGGATGGTGGTGTCCAAGGTGTTGAGTGGTCATGTACTAACATATGATGTTGTTAGTACTTCTTATTTTTACTGTTACATTTGGAGAGCGCATGTCATAGCTCGTGGATGCCATGTATTGTAGTTCATTGTTTCTTCCATATGGAGCATATGTTGATGCTCATTGATGCCATGTGCTCATGTTATTTTATGTTTTGGGCATGTATTAATGAGAGCACCATTATGTGCAGATGTAAAATCCATGTACTATCATTGTGTCATATTTTGGGTGTATTTCTCATGGAGAGACCCATGGTGTTTAGCATGTTTTGTCATTAGCCATGTATGGGCCAATGGGAGTCCAATTCATGTATTAATTTGCATATCTTTGATGTAGCCTCACTACATTGAGAGCATGATGTAAACTTGGGTCCATAAAAGTCTTCATTGGTGATAAAAGAGTTTGTAGAGGACTCATATGTTAGTCATAAGTACTTGTCACAACTATGTATTTTATCCATGAAACATTGTATGCATTGTACTTCATTATATATCATTGCTCAAATTTAGTTGGAGTCATGGCCATGAGGAGTGGTATCTTTCACTTGGAAAGGAAATGTATTGTAGCAGTCAAAGTGTATGATTGTAGCTACATTACATGCTTAGGACCAGCATGTTCAGTTTTAGAGATGGCATGGCATTGGAAGAGACATGATTGGAAACTGAGCTTCTTGGTCTACATCAACCTTGCATCAACATGATATTGTGTTTGACAGCGGGAGTCCTTCTCTCATCTAGCACATTATTGACATTATCTTCAGTGTTTGTATGGCCCTTTTCCATTGATGTCAAAGTGGGAGAGATTTTGGATTGTAGAGGCCAGCCTTACTTAGTGGATGGAGGTTGACATCAATGTCAAAGGGGGAGTTTGTAGGCATTATATCATTGGCATTGATGTCAACAAGTTGGAGATGTCGTTGATCATATGCATGTGTGATGTGTTGTGAGTGCTTGGTGATGGATGTTTGGCTTGATGGTCTTGTTAATTGGAATTGATGTCAAGATACCTATGAATAGACCTAGTGGAGGTGATTTGGAGATGGATTCCACATGTGATGTTGGTTTGAGGATGATATGTTGTGTTGGTTGGAGATGCTACTACTGCAGGAGGTTGGAGTGTTGCTCTAGATTCTGGATATGTCTCTACATGTCTTAGAGACAAAATGGGACTCCAACTCCCGCTTACACTCTTAATAAGAGTGTTGGAGTAGGGCTCCTTATCTCCTCCTGAGATTCAGAAGTGTGATTCGAGGGTATGCACCAACCCTCCTCCGAGATACCCCATAAAATCAAACCCTAAATTTGCATTTGAAATCCATTTATTGTTTCCCAACTATTTGATATAACTTTCCCTACATTTGAGATTCCTAGTTGCTTATTTTCCACCAAAACAAGTTTTTTTTGCATTGGACCTCCTAGTCTCCATATTAAATAGTTTTGACTTTGAAATTTTCTCATTAACAAAGGCTTAATAGGTCCAATTTTAGAGAGCTATAGTTTGATGCTTTAAAATGAAGACCAAAAAAGCACAGAAAATAATATGAAAATGAGGGAAATGTGGGTCTGGCCTGTTCCTTCAGTTGGAACGAAACTTCTAACTGCTCTATGATTAAGCTCAACTTGGCCCCAGGAATGCTGCTTTGGTTGGGCCTGGGAACGCTGCCCCTGTAACACCTGCACCTTTAAAAATCCCTAAAATATCCATGCATGTCTACAAAGACAAAGAGTGGGAAGGGAAAACATATATCCTTTCAAATTCATCCCACGCCAAGTATATTAGGAACCTTATCCACTATGGTTGTGTGGTTTCCAACTCCATACGAGAAACAAGCAGTAAGCGACATATGGTTTCGATCACAGAACCGAAAATAATAACCATGTTTTCTTAAACGTGTCATGTGGTTCCTTTTGATGATTCCCTCTCAATCAGTAGATCGAATAATGTAGTCTATTTTCGATTGAACTTTCAAACAAAACAAAGAATAAAATTTGAGTTTTGGTGTACTAGCTAAATACTTGGATTTGGTGTATTGGCCAAATATACATTTACACTTATATTGTACTCACTGAATACTTGTGTTTAGTGTGTTAGTTAACATTTTATTATTCTTATGCATAAAGGCTTAGTGACTAGTTTACTATTGATGTTCTTATTATTCCTACTTGTAGGCAAATATTATGCATTGGGTATTTGTTGAATATTTATTAATTCAGCCAATGGAAATATTTTTTCCATTTAACAAAGTATAACTTAAAAAAAAAAAAGGAACCATTTTTTGTAATATATTTTATTGACATTTAAAATTTATTCTATAACAATAAAATATATACACCTTTATAATTTTTACTAGTAAAATTCTGAATTGGTATGGAAACATATATTTACAGTACGAAATGAATGATTCTCACAATTTTTATAATTTGTTTTCAATAATATTTAAAATTAATTAAATTATAATAACCTTATCAAAATTAGTTTTACACTGCAATGAATTTATTATAAATTTTTAATTGTATTTTACTTCCAACTTTATTATACCAACTACCACAGGCAAGATATGTTGCATTGAGTTTTGCATTGACCACATATTTACATTGCACCAACTAATAACTTATTATCATGTAACTTGAACAACTATGAATATTATTCACAATTACAATTAAACATGAAAAGTGTACTATTATATATATTTCATTTACATGTATTATAATTAACATGAAAAATGTCTAATAATTTTGTAAGCTAATTTTTCATTCTCCATAATAGATGAAAATTTTAAAATTAACTTCTTTATATTTTCAAATTTATATGTTTATCATTTTATATTTACTTAATATAGTTATAACATTTAATATTTCAAATATCATTCAATATTTTTTCCACATCCAAAACAAACTCTATACTACAAGTAATTATTTATAAATAATACATTGTATTATTTCTTTATTTTTTAAGTTAAGATATATATTAAATGATAATTTTCAAGATTTTGAACTAGATTGAAACAAATCTTGTGCTAAAGATACATTTTACAACTACATTTACAAATCATAATTGTTAATTCTTTTAATATATGGCAACAATGATTGAATAGTTTCACTATTCTGTTACAAAAGGAAAGGGACAAGCTAATATGTAGCATTTGTTTTTTTTAATTGCTTTTTATTTAAAATTGATAAATATAACACCACTAAGATTAACACTCTCATGATGTATTCATATTTACCCTCCATGACAAACCAAAGACTTACGAAGTGTTTAGTGTCGACCACTTCATCGCGCCATCGAGTGCTCAAAATGCTTCGGTATAACACCCTCTTGGAAAGCTACCATATCTTTCTCTACCTCCTCTTTGTCCTGACGGTTGTAAGTGTCACCTGGAGAGAATAAACACATGGAATTTTCGAAATGTGACAGCTCCTCCATTTGTATATTATAATACACTCACATGTCTACCTCCAAAGGTTTTTCAAAATAAAAAATCCCTTCTATTTTCCTCATTGCACCACAAACCTTCAAAATCAAATGCCTTAGAGTTGCTCGCAATGAACCAACCTTTACCAAAATATTACAACACATGATGCGGAGGGTGTGAAGTTTTATGCACACATATTTAGGAAAGGATACCTCTGATACTTCTGTATAGTACAACCCTAATTGCATGAGCCAAAGCATACCTTTATCATTTTCTCTTCGATTTCTATTTCTCCTTGGGGAAGATGACTCCTTAAATGGAATTTACTATAATGGACAATCACGTACTCTTAAAGTTTCCAAATTGTTCATCTCCATGAGACCTGGTATGTCCTGTATTCCACATTTTTATATCTCCAAGTCAATCAAATGAGTCAACATTCCAACTGAATGGGGTAGGCATTTCAATTCCTGGCATCCATGGAGCAACAGTATCTTCAAACTCGTTAGGAAAACAAGTGAAGGTGACAACTCTTTCAACATAAGACTTCCTAAGAAAAGATATTTCAAATTGCTTAGGCATATTTTTTTCTCATTGGTCAACTCTTTTAAGTTTGTACCCAAAAGTTTTAACATCTTCAAGGACTTTTAATGTCCCACTTAGGCGGCTAATAGTTCCATTTTGACACATCCTAATAATTCTAAGTATTGAAGCGTGGTGATGCTTCCCAAGTGTTGTGGGAAAACATGTGCTACAATTAATCAAATACAAACATCTCAGTTGTGATAGATTCCCTAATGAATTTGGAAGCTTCTTTAAATTTACACATCCAGACAGATCAAGGCTTTAGAGGTTCGTTAACTTTACCAACGATTTCAAAATCTTCTTCAAAGTTTTGTAGTTATCCAAATCAATGGATAAGAGTTTCGTGAAATTTCCCAAGGAATGTGGAATATTTTCCAAAATTTCACAACTGGACAGGCTTACTCTTTGGAGATTTGTTAAATTCTGAAACAAAATATTTGGAAGCATCTTCAAACTTCTACAAGCTTGCATAGAAATAGACTAAAGATTTCATAAATGTTGAAAGGATTTTGGAAGTGTGTTTAAGCTGGAATCTCCCAGGCAGACACTTTGAAGATTCTCTAAATTCCCAAAGGAATCTAGAAGTAACCCTAAAATTTCGCAATAGGCGAGGGTGATATCTTGGAGATTTGTTAAATCCCCAAAGAATTCGAAAGTTTTTTCAAACTCTTCCACCCAGCTAGAGTAATATTTTGGAGATTTGTTAAATTCCCCAAGTATTTTGGAATCCACTTCAATATGTGGGAGCTGAAAATCCTGAGGTGTTGGATATTTGTTAAATATTTGAAGGAATTTGGAAGCTTGTTTAATAATTTCAACGCAAACAGTTCTATGAGTACGATATTTGTCAAACTCCCGACGGAATCTGGAATAACCTCCAAAATTTCGCAGTTGTTGAGTGTGATTGTTTGGAGATTTGTTAATTCCTCTAAGTAATTTGGAAGCCTCTTCAATCTGTTTTGGTGCAACCAACCAATTTGTTGGAGATTTGACAGACTCCCAAAGGAATATAGAAATTCCTCCAAAATTTCACAATCGTTGACTGTGATTCATTGGATATTTATTAAATGACCCAAGGAATTTAGAAGTTTTTTCAAACTCTTAAACCCATATAGATAAACATATTAGAGATTTTCTAAACTCCAGCAAAATTTTGGTAGCCGCTTCCATCTCTCGGGGCCAGACAACTCAAGGTATTGGAGATTTGTTAAATCTGTGAAAGAATTTAGAAGCTTCTTCAATCTTCTGCATCCAGTGAATCGAAGATTTGTCAGATTCCAAAAGGAATCTGAAAGTACCTCAAAACTTTCATAGGAGTTGAGATTGACTTCTTGGAGATTTTTTAAACACCCTAATGAATTTGGAAGCCACTTCAATCTGTCGCAAATCTAGAGGCTGATTCGTTGGATATTTTTCAGGTTCCTAAAGGAATATAGAAGTCCCTCCAAAATTAGACACTTAGTGAGGGTGATTTGTTGGAGATTTGTTAAATCTCCAAAGGATTTTGGATGTCGCTTCAAACTATCGAAAAGAGATAGCTGACGGTCTTAGAGATTTGTTAAATCTATGAAGGAATCCAGAAGCTTCTCCAATATTTTGCAACCAGAGAGATTGATGTGTTGGATATTTGTTAAATCTCCAAATTCCTTTGGAAGAATCCCAAAGCACCCTTCTAGTTCTATATATTTCAAATAACATACATGAAAAAATTCGTCAAGTAATGTTGATAGATCTACAGGTTCAGGAGGAAGATTTAAATAATGTTTCCCGTGGACAATATTTTACAGTGCTTCAACTTCTCTATTGACTTTGGAAACTCTAAAATTAGAGTATTAACATATAACTCCCACAACTGAAGAGGTGCCTACAATGTTCGACCTTTGAATCATAAACATAAATAAAAGATACATAATTACTATCATATGCTAGTATTTTATGTTCATTTACATTTACTTACCTGAGAATCTTGATGCCATAAAACCTTTAGGTCATGCCCGTTCATTTATAAAACTTTTAAATGGTCCATGAGAATCCAGGAAGGACGCGAAGAGCAGGGACATTTATACCAGTAGATCCATACTGTATTTGGTGACCACACCCTCCTGTTTTCATGAAAAAAACACCCCCTTTTTATTTTTATCATAATAGGAATGGGGGCCCTTTTTGCATTTCATGTAGGCTTTGAGTGTGATCAATTTATTTCTAGTCTAATATTCTTTTTATTTACATATTTTTCCTAAGTTTTATTAATTTTAATTATAAACTTTGTAATAAGTTTTTCTAAACATCTTAGATTAATGAATAAAACGTAGCCCTTGAGACCGTGATCTTCATTATTATTTATTAGTGGCTACATTTTTCAAAAAACTCGCCTTTAGCTTATAAAGAAGTTGTGTCTTTCGATAAAGTGGTTCTAGTTTATTTGAGACTCACTTATCACATAACCCTTCTCCACTCACTTTTATTGGAAAAAAACACATATCAAAATCTTATATCAGAGCTTAAGTCCATCATGCATATTCACAAACAAGTGGTTATTATATAAGAGATATTGGAGCCTTGACATCGGAGGAACTCTTTTAGAATTATCCCATAACAAAACACGGATACATATGACATTGTCCCTTTATAATGATAAACATACCTAAACTCTGAAATACATAAGTGATATCCCTTTTAAAATATTTCGTCGTATTATAATAATCATTATAGGAGGACCCCACATGCCACATCGTAGTCCAATCTAACATATCAAAGATACCATATCGGCGTTTTTGTTATGTGTTACCACTTAAAATACCTGATCTCCAAACTCCAATATCCTATAATCTTCAACTACAATATTCTATAATCTCAGAGCTCTGATATATCCATTCCTCTGATATCCCTTCTCGCTCCTCCTTCAATCTATGATATCATATAATCTATAACTTCTGACTTGTAATATGTTAATCCCACTCCAACCTCCGATTCCCTTCAATCGTCAATACTGCGATATGATAGCCCACCAATATTGCGATATGCCATTCCATTAATATCTGATTTACTACCATCTCCGATATCCAGACCTAATAGGCATATTAACATTGTTCTAATCAGAATATACCATATGTTCCTGTATCACAACTTTTAAAATGGCACCTCCGATAAGAATTAACCTCTAATCATTGATTTTGTTATAGATCCTGTTAGCCTCCTGTTGCAATAGGTGTTCAAATTTCATGATTGACATTTTTACATGCCAAATATGTCATCTTTTATGCTGCAAGTTTCCATATTTCCTTAAAGAGGCCAAAGAAGAGGCCATGAAAGTGTGCTAGTCTAAGTGCCACAGATGTATTCCAATTTTGATGAGTTATTCCATTTTTGATGAGTTTCTTCAGTTAAGGGAAGGCCAAATAGCTTAATCTTGGCCTCCCTAGGTTTCAATTTCTTGTTCTAGAATATAGAGTTGAATATCTGTCCAAACAGCTTAATCTTGGAAGATTTGTAGATAGGTAGAGAATCAAAGGAGCCCAACTGCTTAATCTGGGCCCTTGGTAGAAATAAGTCTAGATTTAGATAGGAGGGAAGTCAAAAAGAAAAAAGGATAATCAGGGTCTGCAAGTCCAAGTGCACCCACCCAAAAAGAAGAAAAAATGTTAGGAAGGTAGGCTGGGTAGGTAGCTATGTGGTTGTAGAATCATGGCTTGTTATCCATTTCATGTTGTCAAGTGTCATATTTATTTAGATCACAAGTTGGAGGCAGTTTTCCATTTGGAGGAGCTCAAGCTGGACATCTCTAACTTCCCCATTCTTCCTATCCCCAAATCACTCACTAACTTCCCCGAAGAGGTCAAGATCTGCTTGAGCCTCTTAGTTTCATCATTTTCCACATCATTTTCCTGAGTAAAGCTCCGCTTTACTCAAGGCATGTTTATACTTTCTCTATGAATCATTTTCCCCCCTAACAACCTAAGTTTCACATACTTAGCACTTTCTTGTCATTTTCATATTAATTCCTAACTCTATTATATAGCTCCCTATCTGTTTTCCTCTACCCCTACTAAAACTATGTATAAAATTCCCCTATGTACATATTCCCCATCCCTGGCACTATAGCCCTATAGTACAAGTTCTGGGAAATAACAGTCCATTTCGGGTTGTTTTTTAGCCCATCCGTGTCCTAGCTGGAGTTAGTCTGATATCTGGTTAGACTAACAACCATTTCCTTTTAATCCTAACCCTATAAAACCCACTTTTCACCCTTATCCTAAAGTTTTGTTCATAAAACATTTAACCCCCGCTTGTGTATAACCCAAAACCCACTTTCCTAATGTTTAAACCCCCCCCCAGCAGCGCTGTATAAAAATTCAAATATTCGTTGCGGGCCTGGTCCCTTATTCCTCCGCCCCCTTATTTGTTCCGCCAGCCGTCCGATTGTCCGCGCCACAGATCAACCGTGGGCGGGTCATCTTATCTCCGAAGCTGTCGAGGGTTAGCGTCCGAGAGATGGGCAGTTTCCCCATCGTACTCCCGCCACGCGTCGCCCTCTCGACTGTGGCAGAGCCCCCTCTGCCAATACCACTTTTTCCCAAAGGCGGTGCGCCCAAAACCGGATACCGCCTCCGCCCAATGACGTCACTGCCACATCATCAACCTGCGCCGGCCTCCTGCCACCGTACTGCAAAGTCATCACTGCCACGTCACCCGGCCGTACTGCTGACGTCACCCTACTGACGTCATCCTACCACATCACCAATGTACTAGGACCCACCCACTGACGTCATGCTGGCGTCATCACTAAAAAAAGTGCGAAGTGCAAATTTTGCAGCGAAGGAAGCCCGGATTCAAAAACAGGGGCAGTTTTCGATGCGCGATTAGCGCTGGGAAAAAATGGCTAAAATGGAAGCTCCCCTCGTTGCTCAGCCACCAGCAGGCTCAAAAATTCGCCATTTAACAGGATTTCTTCAAGTTTTTATGCAGTTCCAGAACGGCCAGCGCCAGTATCATTCCAGATGAACACAGAAAGCATTTGCAGAAGCCATTTTTGCCTGGACAGGACAGAAAAGAGCGATTTGACAGTTCGAACACAGCAAGAGAGAGAAAAGGCACACATTCAGTACCAAAGCACATCGAAGAAGCAGCAAAGAGTATCAGTTAAATATTTTCAATCGAAATCTTCATTTCCCAAAGCAGCTTAACATTGAATGGCCTCCAACAAAGTCAAATAAAGCAGTGTAAGCCCATTAAAGCTCTCAAATCACAGTTAAAGAATTTAAAGCCACCGAACAGCAATGGAGCAGAGACCAATGCGTAGTTATGGCTAAGTGAACAGCACAGAGCCACCAGGACAGACATTAACTTAGTTTTGATACAGCTGCCCTCAGCGCAGCTCAAAGATATTTTCCCGCATTTAATTCTGGATAAGATTAGGTTAAGAAGTCATTTCCTTCATACCCGTTTTAGGTCAACTGTAATAGATAATTTTGGATAATTTTTCCTATTTATACCACCCTCTGTATTGTTTAAAGGGTTGGTTGGTTGATAATCTTCATTAGAGACTCACACTGTACACCTGACATGTTTTCTTTAATCAAAGACTGCTGAAATCTTGGAGAATGGACTGTGTGTTGTGAATTAATGGTTCTGAAGAATTGAATGTGGAATTCTTGTGCTGCAACATGAATCAATAAGTGCCTCTTACCTCTGTTTTCATTGATATATGCTCATATCATACATGTATCACCATCTAAATAGCAGAAAGAAAGATTAGCTTAGAACTTGTTTAACTACACTCTATGCTAAGTTTCTGTTGTTTCTTTATGTTTTCATCTGTAATGAATTAGTAATGAATGTGAATTCCCTGTGGCTCATATTTACCCTAATTCACCAATGCTTGACAGTTATCTAGGGATTCTTTACTGCTCCTAGATAGAGCTCATTCACCCCTTTGTTAAGCTGAACGAGAGATTCTTAATTGCCTCTCATTACTTAGCATTCATTCCATCCTTTTAAACTGAAACATTGTTTCACGTGCAGCTAGCTTGCTCCATATTTCTCTCTTGTGACCAAGAAAATGCACCAGCATTCCAACTCCTTGACTCCATGCCCAATGGTTTGAAACTTACCACATTATGCTTTGCCTTTCTATTTGAAAGCATCAATCTTCCCACCAAAATCAAAACAAAACCCCTTGAACTCAATAACTAGCCTAAAATCATCTTCAACAAAGCTAAATCAGAAAGAGAGAGCCCTCTCTGATTGCAGGTGGGCTAGAACCTGCAGTCCAAAGATTGGTCTGTGGTTACCTCGGTCGTATACCTTTGAGCTGACCATAGGGACAACCTGAGTGATAACATAATGGCGACTCCACTGGGGAACATCCTCAGTTAATTTCACAAAACAAGTTGGAAAAATCCATTGTGAAAATCAATTTTCTAATTGTTGTATATTCCTTAAAACTACAGATGAAGCTTGAATGTCAGCCAGGTAGCCTTTGAAACTGTTTTTGCTTTGCATTTACAGAAGTAAATAAAAATTGCTTCAGTCAATCTTCATGCTAGTTTCAAGCTATACATAGCTGTTCCAAAATTTGATCAGTTCCTTGCTAATTCTACAAACGTTCACATAAAAGTACCAAAAAACAAATTCGGAAGCTAGCTCCCAAAAGGAATCCACAATACACAAGGTCAAACCCAAACCCAAATCCCCCAGCTGCTTTTGAAAATCCGAACTTAATCCCAAAGATCCTTAGGAAGCAAGAGCAAAGAGAAGATTTTGCTGATAATACTCCTGAAATAGTTCACCCAAGCTGTGTTCCAACCCCAGTCAAAGTTTTATTTCGTTCAACCCCTACTTCCCCTTGTTCATCATCCACATCTCAAAGCACTCCTTCCACACCTCCATTCACTGCACATACTACCACTACTACTTCTGTTACTGTTGTTCCAGTTGTTCCATTTATCCCTGTTGTTCCAGTTGTTCCGTTTATCCCTGTTGTTCCACTTATCCCTGTGAATATGGCTAATAGATATGCACCCCTTCAACTACCTGCTAATCTTGGGGCCTTGCCTCAAGATTACCAAACTAAAATCACATATTTTGATAGTACTGGTTCTTACACATCCCTTCAGCATACCAAGAAGATGCAAGACTATTTTGAAAACTACGAGATAGATGATGATGGCGTGAGAATGAAAATTTTTGTTCAAAGTTTAAGAGGTGATGTAAGAACATGGTTCAGATCACTTTCTGCAAATTCCATAACCACTCCGGATGAGCTTTACCAAGCTTTTACCAACAGATGGGAGAAAAAGAAAGACCCCTTGCACATACTAGCTGAATACGATACAATTAAAAGAGGCCCTCAAGAGACTGTTTTGGAGTACTATGCAAGGTTCAATAATGTCTATAATGCAATACCACAGAACTTAAGACCTCCCCCTGACCTTGCCTTGTATAAATTCCCTGATGGATTCAACCCGGATATGGCATACCAGTTAAAAGAAAGAGCCCCTCAGACCCTTGCAGACATGCAAAATGTTGTTGTAAGTGTAGAGGCCAACCTAATTGCCAAAAGAAACATAGCTAGAATGGAAAGGAGAACCACCTTTAAGGAAGAACCCTCAACTTTAGATCAAAATCTTGATGCTATTATCAGTGGCATGCAAAGGCTGGGAGACAGAGTAGAAAGTGTTGAGAGAAAATCATCATGGGAAGGACAACAATCCAATACCATAAGGAACCCAAATTTCAGGAAAACGCAGAACACAAATGTTGGTAGATCCAGCCCAGACCATGATATAAGACCCCCTTTCCAAGAAAACTATGCGGAAGCATCCACTTCTAGTGAATCCATAGAAGACACTCACATGAACTTAATGGATCTAAAGGGTGAGCATCAAACTTTCCTGACCCAAGAAGACCAAGATGAGCATGACTTTAATCAATTTCAGACTAAGTCTGGTGAGTCTTTTGATTTTAAACAAGGTTATGATACTATTGTGTATGAGGTCCACAAACAATACAAGCTGAGAACTAGGACCATTGATATTTCTGAACCTAGCAAAACAAAGGATGGCAAACAGCCCAACAAGATTAAAGGCAAGGTTGTTATAACAGAACTAGCTGATACAGTTGTCCCAAACCTGCATCAAGTGACTGTAGAAGACATTACAGAAATACAGCTTTCTATTGATCAGCTTCTGCCACCATCTTCCTCGAAAAAGAATTCGAACAGCGTTCCAAAAAGCCCTCCTAAAACTGAAAAACCACAAGCAATTACTTCCCTTAGCACTGACAAACAAGAGGAAATCTCTGATACTCCACTGGAAAAAGGAAAGCCTGCCTCTCACAATGCTAAAACCCAATCTGAAAAATCATTTGATTTAGAGGCAGAAATAGGTAAATTGAAAATATATGTCCCTCTCTTAGAACTTGCCAAACATGATGTGTATAGGCAACAAATTCAAAGATCACTTCAAATCCCAGAGAATAAGGATGATGTAAAGGTTTTAGATGATGCCCCTGAACTGTTGTTTGGTCCAGAAGTTAATTGAAAATCAACATATGGACCTATTCCACCCTTTTATGTCAGTTTGAATATACATGACAAAGTTTTACACAACGCTATGTTTGATTCAGGAGCATCGCACAATCTTATGCCCAAAGCAGTTATGGAAAAGCTGAACCTTGATGTTACAAGACCTTACAAAGATTTATTTTCATTTGATTCAAGTCAAGTCAAATGTTTAGGCCTCATCAAAGACTTGTGTGTCTCCTTAGTCCGATATCCCAACAAGACCATCCTCATGGATGTGGTGGTGGCTCACATCCCACCAAAGTATGGTGTGCTCCTATCAAGATCACGAGGAGCAAAACTCCAAGGATCCCTTCAATTAGACCTCTCCTATGCCACTATGTCAGTATTTGGGCAACCAAAGAGACTTTATAGAGAAACACTGATGAAATATGTGGCGAGCAGTGAGGACAAGCCTCAAAATTTTCCTATTTACTCAATCCATTCCGATATGGATTCTTTTATTTTGTTTAATGATGATGCAAATTCTCCAACTGAGGATAAGCCTTTGGCTTTAGAACTAGACACACATATCAATGAAGAATCGGTTGCCTATACTGATGAAATTGTCAAAACAGTTAATACAACCAGCATACTAGAAGAACCTCCCCAAATAGAAATGTCAAATCTGCCCAATCCTAAAATGGCTGAAACTCTTAGTACTAACCACAAGCAAGAAATCACATGGTATTTAGAGTTTGATGGCTCTGTTAACAAGTTAGGAGCAAGGGCAGGTGTCTGGATTCACAATACACATAATAGCCATGAAGAAGGCCATGCCTACAGACTGAACTTCAAATGCACAAATAACATGGCAGAGTATGAGGCTCTGTTGTTAGGCCTTAAACTGCTCAAAGCTCTAGGAGCTACAAAAGTGTCCATTTTAGGTGACTCCGATTTAATCATACAACATATGAAAGGTAACTTTGTTACCAATGACAATAGAATGAGGGTCTATAGGACTGCTACCACTAATATACTCAATGCATTCACTGAATTCAATGCCAAGATTTTAAGAAATCATAACATTCATGCACACACCCTAGCCACTTTTGCTAGTACATGAAAGCTTCCCTTTGGGCTAAACCATCACTTTACTGCTAAAATAAAACATAGACCCACTGTCCCAAATAACATTAAAGACTGGCAAGTGTTCGAAAATGATGCCCAGATTAACAATTTCCTTACTCTTGAGCTTGAGTTTTCAACTGTTAACGTTGACATGGATGCTATGAATGATTCCCAATAGCAAACAACTGAATCAGTAGGAAAATCAGCAGGTTGTAACAACTTAAACAACCAAACAAATGCTAAACCCAACTGTTTTTGATAAAACAAACATACAACAGCTGAAACAAATGCATTTGGAGGAAATAGCCAAAACAGAGGCCGAGATCATTGACTTGAAGGATAACTTTTTGCCTGCTGGCCTAACTCCATTAGAAGACATGTTTGACGCTAATTATGTTCCCAAAAAGCCAAAATTGCAACCATTCAACGCTGCTATAGAAGAACACAACATTGGGACAACGGAGAATCCCAAAATGATCAAATTGTCCAAAAATTTGCCACCTGATCAAAAGCCCAAATATGTTGATTTATTCAAAGAATTCCAAGATGTATTTTCTTGGAGTTATGAGTACTTGAAGTCCTATGAAAACTCAGTGATCCAACACACCATTCCCTTAAAACCAAACCAAAAGCCCTTCAAACAAAAACTTAGAATAATTAACCTTATGCTTCTTCCCCTGATTGAGAAGGAAGTAAAGAGGATGTTTGAAGCAGGTATCATAGCACCCATCAGATTTTCTGAATGGGTATCCAATCTTGTTCCCACAAGAAAGAAGACAGGTGAGATTAGACTTTGTGTAGATCTGAGAAATTTAAACCAAGTCTCCCTAAAAGACCACTACCCATTGCCCAAAATGGACCACATCCTACAAAGAGTAGTAGGGTCATCTAGAATCTCTTTGCTAGATGGCTTTTCAGGTTTCAATCAAATACTTGTTCACCCGGATGACCAAGACAAGACAGCCTTTACCACACCGTGGGGAACATTTAAGTATGTAAAGATGCCTTTCGGCCTAAAGAACACTGCTGCAACCTTTCAAAGAGCAATGGATATTGCATTTGCCAAGGAAATACATGATTTCCTAGTTTTCTACCTTGATGACTTAACCCCTTTCTCCAAATCTGATAAAAAACACCTCAAACACCTTAAGCAAATATTCATGACATCTAGGAAATATAGAATTTCCTTGAACCCCAAGAAGTCTCTCTTTGGCCTTGAATAAGGCAAATTACTTGGCCACATCATATCAAAGGATGGGATTAGAATTGATCCTAAAAGAATCCAAGGCATCCTCCAAATCCCATATCCAAGAAACATAAAAGAGCTGCAAGAATTCCTTGGAAAGATCAATTTCTTAAGGAGATTTATTCCAAATCTGGCTGAACTGATAAGACCGTTAAGCAACATGTTAAAAAAGGATGCCAAGGTAAAATGGTCTCTTGAACCAAGCAGACCTTTGAGGGCGTAAAATTTTCCTTAACCCAAACCCCTGTCCTCACAAGTCCACAATTTGACAAAGATTTTATCATATTTTCATTTGCATCTGATCACACCATAGTTGTTGTCCTTTTGCAGAAGGATGACCAAGGAGCTGAAAAGCCAATTTCTTTTTTCAGCCGAGCCTTAAGAGATGCCCCTTTGAAGTACCCAATCATGGAGAAACAGACCTATGCACTTGTTAAGGCCATCAAGGATTTCAGAATGTACATTTTATATTCACATGTGATTGCCTACGTCCCAAATGCTGTTGTAAAGGACATATTAACCCAAGATGGATTAGAAGGCAAAATAGGCAAGTGGATTGCAAACATCCTTGAGTATGACATAGAGATAAAACCAACCAAATTGATAAAGGGACAAGGTTTAGCCAAACTGATGTCCAAAACAAACTTTCAAGCCTTAGACATTAACCAACTGGACAATGAACAGGAGTTGGCGACTCCACAGATCAGTGAAACCTTTTTGCAATCTCCATGGTATGCTGATATATGTTTTGTATTGTTAAACCTGTTTTCTCCCCCAGGATTGTCCAGAACCAAGAAAAGATTTTTGAAAATGAAGGCTTTAAAGTTTTGTGTTATAGATGGTGCATTATTTTGGAGAAATCATGAAGGTATATTGCTTAATTGCTTAACCATGAATGAAACTAACAATGTCATGAAAGAATTCCATGCAGGTGACTGTGGAGGACATCTATATTGGAATTCCACTGCTGATAAAATTTTAAGGGCTGGTTTCTATTGGCCCTCTCTTTTCGCAGATGTAAAGAAGTTTGCCATATCATGTCACAAATGCCAAATCTTTGAGGGCAAAATAAAGCTGTTGCCCCTGCCCCTGAAACCCATCTCAACCGAAAAGCCTTTCCAACAATGGGGTCTTGACTTCATTGGAGAAATTCATCCCTCTTCCTCAGGCCAGCACAAATGGATTCTAACAGCCACCGACTATTTCACTAAGTGGGTTGAAGCCATCCCATGTAGGCAAGCCAATGACACCATCATTATCCAATTCCTTGAGTGCAATATCCTTTCTAGATTTGGCTGCCCTGAGAAGATCATTACTGACAACACTGCTGCCTTCAAATCCAAAAATATGATCAATTTTTGCCACCAATTTCATATTACCTTGGGCCACTCTACAGTTTAATACCCTCAAGGTAATGGCTTGGTCGAACCATCCAACAAAAGCCTCATCAACATCATAAAGAAAGTGCTGGAAGAAAACAAGAAGAACTGGCACAAGAAGCTGGTAAATGCCTTATGGGCAGACAGAATTTCAACAAAGAGATCCATTGGGATGAGCCCTTATGAGCTAGTATATGGCATGGAGGCTAGATTTTCTTCATCCTTGGGCATCCCTACTATCAGACTGTTACAGGAGATTCAGGCTGAACCAAATGACATCCAACGAAGAATCAATCAGACCATTCATCTTCAGGAAACCAGCGAGAAAGTTTATGACAGAGCTCAAATTATGCAAGAGAAGCTCAAAAAGATGTTTGATAAGAGAGTTAAGGCTGAGGATTTCTACATTGGCGACAAAGTTCTAAGGTGGGACTCACGAAGAGAAGACAAGGGCAAACATGCAAAATTTGATTTTCTGTGGAAAGGGCCATTCGTTATTTCTGTTGTTCAGGGAAATAACACATACTTCCTCAAATATGTAGAGGGTAGCTCTACTGAAGAAGGCCCTGTTAATGGCCGTATGCTGAAACATTACCATGATCCCTTTTAAAGGGATACAATACAGCTTTGTATATATCTTTTTTACAGTGATATTTGTATATATCAGCACTTTGTTTTCATTTTTGTATAAGCAGTCCGAATATTAGAGGAACAGCAGCAAAATTTTGAAGACATAGACAAAGCAAGTCCTCCATTTCAGATCTCTGTCATTGCATTAATCTCAGCAAAAAGGTGCAGATTGAAATTTTGAGTCAAAAGTACCAAAACAGAGGAGTGTTTTTAGTTTCATATCAGCACCCTTGGTCAAAGAAAAATTAAGACAAATACATCAGTTTTGATCCATGCTTTGGATCTATTTCAAAGGTAATGCTCAAGCAACATTGTATATGATATCAAGCACGCAGAGGAAAGTAGGCAGTGCTTCATAGTTCAGAGCAATTCAGTTGAGGGAAAGTGTTGTTCTTATTCCAAAGTTTCAATTATCTAACAGTCAGCACAAAGAAGTGTTTCCAGTCTACAGCAACAATAGAAGATCAAGGCAGTCTGACCTGTCGTTCTTGGCTTTTCACAAGGAAAAGCCATCCCCAAGTGGAGCCACTGTTAGCCTCTTGTTGCAACACGTGTTCATATTTCATGATTGACATTTTTACATGCCAAATATGTCATCTTTTATGCTGCAAGGTTCCATATTTCCTTAAAGAGGCCAAAGAAGAGGCCATGAAAGTGTGCTAGTCTAAGTGCCACTGTTGTATTCCAATTTTGATGAGTTATTCCATTTTTGATGAGTTTCTTCCGTTAAGGGAAGGAAAAACAGCTTAATCTTGGCCTCCCTAGGTTTCAATTTCCTGTTCTAGAATATAGAGTTGAATATCTGTCCAAACAGCTTAATCTTGGCAGATTTGTAGATAGGTAGAGAATCAAAGGAGCCCAACTGCTTAATCTGGGCCCTTGGCAGAAATAAGTGTAGATTTAGATAGGAGGGAAGTCAAAAATAAAAAAGGATAATCAGGGTCTGCAAGTCCAAGTGCACCCAACCAAAAAGAAGAAAAAATGTTAGGAAGGTAGGTTGGGTAGGTAGTTGTGTGGTTGCAGAATCATGGCTTGTGATCCATTTCATGTTGTCAAGTGTCATATTTATTCAGATCACAAGTTGGAGGTAGTTTTCCATTTGGAGGAGCTCAAGCTGGACATCTCTAACTTCCCCATTCTTCCTATCCCCAAATCACTCACTAACTTCCCCGAAGAGGTCAAGATCTGCTTGAGCCTCTTAGTTTCATCATTTTCCACATCATTTGCCTGAGTAAAGATCTGCTTTACTCAAGGCATGTTTATACTTTCTCTATGAATCATTTTCCCCCCTAACAGACTAAGCTTCACATACTTAACGCTTTCTTGTCATTTTCATATTAACTCCTAACTCTATTATCTAGCTCCCTATCTGTTTTCCCCTTCCCCTACTAAAACTATGTATAAAATTCCCCTATGTACATATTCCCCATCCCCGGTAATATAGCCCTATAGTACAAGTTCTGGGAAATAACAGTCCATCAGGGGTTTTTTTTTAGCCCATCCGTGTCCTAGCTGGAGTTAGTCTGATATCTGGTTAGACTAACAGCCATTTCCTTTTAATCCTAACCCTATAAAACCCACTTTTCACCCTTATCCTAAAGTTTTGTTCATAAAACATTTAACCCCCACTTGTGTATAACCCAAACCCCACTTTCCTAATGTTTAAACCCCCCCCCCCGCAGCGCTGTATAAAAATTCGAATATTTGCCGCGAGCCCGGTCCCTTATTCCTCCGCCGCCTTGTTTGTTCCGCCAGCCATCCGATTGCCCGCGCCACAGATCAACGGTGGGCGGGTCATCTTATCTCCAAAGCTGTTGAGGGTTAGCGTCTCGGAGATGGGCAGTTTCCCCGACGTACTCCCGCCACACGTCGCCCTCTCGACTATGGCGAAGCCCCCTTTGCCAATACCACTTTTGCCCAAAGGCGGTGCGCCCAAAACCAGATACCGCCTCCGCCCAGTGACGTCACCGCCACGTCATAAACCTGTGCCGGCCTCCTGCCACCATACTGCCAAGTCATCACTGCCACGTCACCCGGCCGTACTGCTGATGTCATCCTTCCACGTCACCACCGTACTGGGACCCAGTCGCTGAAGTCACGCTGACATCATCACTGAAAAAGGCGCGAAGTGCAAATTTTGTAGCAAAGGATGCCCAGATTCAAAAACAGGGGCAGTTTTCGATGCGCGATTAGTGCTGGGAAAAAATGGCTAAAAGGGAAGCTCCCCTCGTCGCTCAGCCACCAGCAGGCTCGAAAATTTGCCATTTAACAAGATTTCTTCAGGTTTTTATGTAGTTCCAGAACGGCCAGTGCCAATATCATTCTAGATGAACACAGAAAGCATTTGCAGAAGCCATTTTTGCCTGGACAGGACAGAAAAGAGTGATTTTACAGTTCAAACACAGCAAGAGAGAGAAAAGGTGCAGATTCAGTACCAAATCACATCGAAGAAGTGGAAAAGAGTATCATTTAAATATTTTTAATCGAAATCTTCATTTCCCAAAGCAGCTTAACATTGAATGGCCTCCAACAAAGTCAAATAAAGCGGTGTAAGCCCATTAAAGCTCTCAAATCATAATTAAAGCATTTAAAGCCACCGAACAACAATGGAGCAGATACCAACGCACAGTTATGGCTAAGTGAACAACACAGAGCCACCAGGACAAACATTAACTCAGTTTTGATACAGCTGCCCTCAGTGCAGCTCAAAGATATTTTCCTGCATTTAATTCTGGATAAGATTAGGTTAAGAAGTCATTTCCTTCAGACCCGTTTTAGGTCAGTTATAATAGATAATTTTGGATAATTTTTCCTATTTATACCACCCTCTGTATTGTTTAAAGGGTTGGTTGGTTGATAATCTTCATTAGAGACTCGCACTGTACACCTGACATGTTTTCTTTAATCAAAGACTGCTGAAAGCTTGGAGAATGGATTGTGTGCTATGAATTAATGGTTCTGAAGAATTGAATGTGGAATTCTTGTGCTGCAACATGAATCAATAAGTGCCTCCTACCTCTGTTTTCATTGATATATGCTCATATCATACATGTATCACCATCTAAATAGCAGAAAGAAAGATTAGCTGAACTTGTTTAACTACACTCTATGCTCAGTTTCTGTTGTTTCTTTATGTTTTCATCTGTAATGAATTAGTAATGAATGTGAATTCCCTGTGGCTCATATTTATCCTAATTCACCAATGTTTGACAGTTATCTAGGGATTCTTTACTGCTCCTAGATAGAGCTCATTCACCCCTCTGTTAAGTTGAACGAGAGATTCTTAATTGCCTCTCATTCCTTAGCATTCATTCCATCCTTTTAAACTGAAATATTGTTTCACGTGCAGCTAGCTTGCTCCATATTTCTCTCTTGTGACCAAGAAAACGCACCAGTAGTCCAACTTCTTGACTCCATGCCCAATGGTTTGAAACTTACCATACCATGCTTTGACTCTCTATTTGAAAGCATCAATCTTCCCACAAAAATCAAAATAAAACCCCTTGAACTCAATAACTAGCCTAAAATCATCTTCAACAAAGCTAAATCAGAAAGAGAGAGCCCTCTCTCATTGCAGGTGGGCTAGAACCTGCAGTCCAAAGATTGGTTTGTGGTTACCTCGGTCGTATCCCTTTGAGCTGACCATAGGGACAACCTGAGTGATAACATAATTGCGACTCCACTGGGGAACATCCTCAGTTAATTTCACAAAACAAGTTGGAAAAATCCACTGGGGAAATCAATTTTCTAATTGTTGTATGTTCCTTAAAACTACAGATGGATCTTGAATGTCAGCCAGGTAGCCTTTGAAACTATTTTTTCTTTGCATTTACAGAAGTAAATAAAAGTTGCTTCAGTCAATCTTCATGCTAGTTTTAAGCTATACATAGTTGTTCCAAAATTTGATCAGTTCCTTGCTAATTCTACAAACGTTCACATAAAAGTACCAAAAAACAAATTCGAAAGCTGGCTCCCAAAAGGAATCCACGATACACAAGGTCAAACCCAGACCCAAATCCCCCAGCTGCTTTTGAAAATCCGAACTTAATCCCAAAGATCCTTAGGAAGCAAGAGCAAAGAGAAGATTTTGCTGATAATACTCCTGAAATAGTTCACCCAAGCTGTGTTCCAACCCCAGTCAAAGTTTTATTTCGTTCAACCCCTACTTCCCCTTGTTCATCATCCACATCTCAAAGCACTCCTTCCACACCTCCATTCACTGCACATACTACCACTACTACTACTGTTGTTACTGTTGTTCCAGTTGTTCCATTTATCCCTGTTGTTCCACTTATCCCTGTGAATATGGCTAATAGATATGCACCCCTTCAACTACCTGCTAATCCTGGGGCCTTGCCTCAAGATTACCAAACTAAAATCACATATTTTGATAGTACTGGTTCTTGCACAGCCATTCAGCATACCAAGAAGATGCAAGACTATTTTGAAAACTACGAGATAGATGATGATGGCATGAGAATGAAAATTTTTGTTCAAAGTTTAACAGGTGATGTAAGAACTTGGTTCAGATCACTTGCTGCAAATTCCATAACCACTCTGGATGAGCTTTACCAATCTTTTACCAACAGATGGGAGAAAAAGAAAGACGCCTTGCACATACTAGCTGAATATGATACAATTAAAAGAGGCCCTCAAGAGACTGTTTTGGAGTACTGTGCAAGGTTCAATAATGTCTATAATGCAATACCACAGAACTTAAGACCTCCCCCTGACCTTGCCTTGTATAAATTCCTTGATGGATTCGACCCGGATATGGCTTACCAGTTAAAAGAAAGAGCCCCTCAGACCCTTGCAGACATGCAAATGTTGCTGCAAGCGTAGTGGCCAACCTAATTGCCAAAGAAAGAGAGCTAGAATGGAAATAAGAACCACCTTTAAGGAAGAACCCTCAACTTTAGATCAAAATCTTGATGCTATTATCAGTGGCATGCAAAGGCTGGGAGACAGAGTAGAAAGTGTTGAGAGAAAATCATCATGGGAAGGACAACAATCCAATACCATAAGGAACCCAAATTTAAGGAAAACACAGAACACAAATGCTGGTAGATCCAGCCCAGACCATGATATAAGACCCCCTTTCCAAGAAAACTATGCGGAAGCATCCACTTCTAGTGAACCCATAGAAGACACTCACATGAACTTAATGGATCTAAAGGGTGAGCATCAAACTTTCCTGACCCAAGAAGACCAAGATGAGCATGACTTTAATCAATTTCAGACTAAGTCTGATGAGTCTTTTGATTTTAAACAAGGTTATGATACTGCTGTGTATGAGGTCCACAAAAAATACAAGCTGAGAACTAGGACCATTGATATTTCTGAACCTAGCAAAACAAAGGATGGCAAACAGCCTAACAAGATTAAAGGAAAGGCTGTTATAACAGAACTAGCTGATACAACTGTCCCAAACCTGCATCAAGTGACTGTAGAAGACATTACAGAAATACAGCCTTCTATTGATCAGCCTCTGCCACCATCTTCCTCGAAAAATAATTCGATCAGCGTTCCAAAAATCCCTCCTAAAACTAAAAAACCACAAGCAATTACTTCCCTTAGCACTGACAAACAAGAGGAAATCTCTGATACTGCACTGGAAAAAGGAAAGCCTGCCTCTCACAATGCTAAAACCCAATCTGAAAAATCATTTGATTTAGAGGCAGAAATAGGTAAATTGAAAATATCTGTCCCTCTCTCAGAACTTGCCAAACATGATGTGTATAGGCAACAAATTCAAAGATCACTTCAAATCCCAGAGAATAAGGATGATGTAAATGTTTTAGATGATACCCCTGAACTGTTGTTTGGTCCAGAAGTTAATGGAAAATCAACATATGGACCTATTCCACCCTTTTATGTCAGTTTGCATATACATGACAAATTTTTACACAACGCTATGTTTGATTCAGGAGCATCGCACAATCTTATGCCCAAAGCAGTTATGGAAAAGCTGAACCTTGATGTTACAAGACCTTACAAAGATTTATTTTCATTTGATTCAAGTCAAGTCAAGTGTTTAGACCTCATCAAAGACTTGTGCGTCTCCTTAGTCCAATATCGCAACAAGAGCATCCTCATGGATGTGGTGGTGGCTGACATCCCACCAAAGTACGGTATGCTCCTATCAAGATCATGGGGAGAAAAACTCCAAGGATCCCTTCAATTAGACCTCTCCTATGCCACTATTTCAGTCTTTGGCAAACCAAAGCGACTATATAGAGAAACACTGATGAAATATGTGGTGAGCAGTGAGGACAAGCCTCAAAATTTTCCTATTTACTCAATCCATTCCGATATGGATTCTTTTATTTTGTTTAATGATGATGCAAATTCTCCAACTGAGGATAAGCCTTTGGCTTTAGAACTATACACACATATCAATGAAGAATCGGTTTCCTATACTGATGAAATTATCAAAACAGTTAATACAACCAGCATACTAGAAGAACCTCCCCAAATAGAAATGTCAAATCTGCCCAATCCTAAAATGGCTGAAACTCTTAGTACTAACCACAAGCAAGAAATCACATGGTATTTAGAGTTTGATGGCTCTGTTAAGAAGTTAGGAGTAGGGGTAGGTGTCTGGATTCACAATACACATAATAGCCATGCAGAAGGCCATGCCTACAGATTGAACTTCAAATGCACAAATAACATGGCAGAGTATGAGGCTCTGATGTTAGGCCTTAAACTGCTCAAAGCTCTAGGAGCTGCAAAAGTTTCCATTTTAGGTGACTCCGATTTAATCATACAACAGATGAAAGGTAACTTTGTTACCAATGACAATAGAATGAGGGCCTATAGGACTGCAGCCACTAATATACTCAATGCATTCACTGAATTCAAGCTTCCCAAGATTTCAAGAAATCATAACATTCATGCACACACCCTAGCCACTTTTGCTAGTACATGCAAGCTTCCCTTTGGGCCAAACCATCACTTTACTGCTAAAATAAAACAAAGGCCCACTGTCCCAAATAAAATTAAAGACTGGAAAGTGTTCAAAAATGATGCCCAGATTAACAATTTCCTTACTCTTGAGCATGAGTTTTCAACTATTAACATTGACATGGATGCTATGAATGATTCCCAATAGCAAACAACTGAAAATCAACGGGAAAATCAGCAGGCTGTAACAGCTGAAAAAGCCAAACAAATTCTAAACCCAACTGTTTTTTACAAAACAAACATACAACAGCTGAAACAAATGCATTTGGAGGAAATAGCCAAAACAGAGGCTGAGATCATTGACTTGAAGGATAACTTTTTTCCTGTTGGCCTAACTCCATTAGAAGACATGTTTGACGCTAATGATGTTCCCAAAAAGCCAAAATTGCAACCATTGAACGCTACTATAGAAGAACACGACATTGGGACAACGGAGAATCCAAAAATGATCAAATTGTCCAAAAATTTGCCACCTGATCAAAAGCCCAAATATGTTGATTTATTCAAAGAATTCCAAGATGTATTTGCTTGTAGTTATGAGGACTTGAAGTCCGATGACACCTCAGTGATCCAACACACCATTCCCTTAAAACCAAACCAAAAGCCCTTCAAACAAAAACTTAGAAGAATTAACCCTATGCTTCTTCCCCTGATTGAGAAGGAAGTAAAGAGGATGTTTGAAGCAGGTATCATAGCACCCATCAAATTTTCTGAATGGGTATCCAATCTTATTCCCACAAGAAAGAAGACAGGGGAGATTAGACTTTGTGTAGATCTGAGAAATTTAAACCAAGTCTCCCTTAAAGACCACTACCCATTGCCCAAAATGGACCACATCCTACAAAGAGTAGTGGGGTCATCTAGAATCTCTTTGCTAGATGGCTTTTCAGGTTTCAATCAAATACTTGTTCACCCGGATGACCAAGACAAGACAGCCTTTACCACACCGTGGGGAACATTTAAGTATGTGAAGATTCCTTTCGGCCTAAAGAAAGCTGATGCAACCTTTCAAAGAGCAATGGATATTGCATTTTCTAAGGAAATACATGATTTCCTAGTTGTCTACCTTGATGACTTAACCCCTTTCTCCAAATCTGATCAAGAACACCTCAAGCACCTTAGGCAAATATTCATGACATCTAGGAAATATGGAATTTCCTTGAACCCCAAGAAGTCTCTCTTTGGCCTTGATGAAGGCAAATTACTTGACCTCATCATATCAAAGAATGGGATTAGAATTGATCCTGAAAGAATCCAAGCCATCCTCCAAATCCCATATCCAAGAAACATAAAAAAGCTGCAAGCATTCCTTGGAAAGATCAATTTCCTAAGGAGATTTATTCCAAATCTGGCTGAACTAATAAGACTGTTAAGCAACATGTTAAAAAAGGATGCCAAGGTAAAATGGTCTCTTGAAACCAAGCAGGCCTTTGAGGGCATAAAATCTGCCTTAACCCAAACCCCTGTCCTCACAAGTCCGCAATTTGACAAATATTTTATCATATTTTCATTTGCATCTGACCACACCATAGTTGTTGTCCTTTTGCAGAAGGATGACCAAGGCGCTGAAAAGCCAATTGCTTTTTTCAGCCGAGCATTAAGAGATGCCCCTTTGAAGTACCCAATCATGGAGAAATAGGCCTATGCACTTGTTAAGGCCATCAAGGATTTCAGAGTGTACATTTTATATTCACGTGTGATTGCCTACGTCCCAAATGCTATTGTAAAGGACATATTAACCCAAGAGGGATTAGAAGGCAAAAGAGGCAAGTGGATTGCAAACATCCTTGAGTATGACATAGAGATAAAACCAACCAAGCTAATAAAGGGACAAGGTTTAGCCAAACTGATGTCCGAAACAAACTTTCAAGCCTTATACATTAACCAACTGGACAATGAACAAGAGATGGCGACTCCACAGATCAATGAAACCTTTTTGCAATCTCCATGGTATGCTGATATATGTTTTGTATTGTTAAACCTGTTTTGTCCCCCAGGATTGTCCAGAACCAAGAAAAGATTTTTGAAAATGAAGGCTTTAAAATTTTGTATTATAGATGGTGCATTATTTTGGAGAAATCATGAAGGTATATTGCTTAATTGTTTAACCATGAATGAAACTAACAATGTCATGAAAGAATTCCATGCAGGTGACTGTGGGGGACATCTATATTGGAAGTCCATTGCTGATAAAATTTTAAGGACTTGTTTCTATTGGCCCTCTCTTTTTGCAGATGTAAAGAAATTTGCCATATCATGTCACAAATGCCAAATCTTTGAGGGCAAAAGAAAGTTGTTTCCCCTCCCCCTGAAACCCATCTCAATCGAAAAGCCTTTCCAACAATGGGGTCTTGACTTCATTAGGGAAATCCATCCCTCTTCCTCAGGCCAGCACAAATGGATTCTAACAACCACCGACTATTTCACTAAGTGGGTTGAAGCCATCCCATGTAGGCAAGCCAATGACACCATCATTATCCAATTCCTTGAGTGCAATATCCTTTCTACATTTGGCTGCCCTGAGAAGATCATTACTGACAACTCTGCTGCCTTCAAATCCAAAAATATGATCACTTTTTGCCACCAATTTCATATTACCTAGGGCCACTCTACAGCTTATTACCCTCAAGGTAATGGCTTGGCTGAATCATCCAACAAAAGCCTCATCAACATCATAAAGAAAGTGTTGGAAGAAAACAAGAAGAACTGGCACAAGAAGCTGGTAAATGCCTTATGGGCAGATGGACTTTCAACAAAGAGATCCATTGGGATGAGCTCTTATGAGCTAGTATATGACATGGAGGCCAGATTTCCTTCATCCTTGGGCATCCCTACTATCAGACTGTTACAGGAGATTTAGGCTGAACCAAATGACATCCAACGAAGAATCAATCAGACCATTCATCTTCAGCAAACTAGAGAGCAAGTTTATGATAGAGCTCAAATTCTACAAGAGAAGCTCAAAAAGATGTTTGATAAGAGAGTTAAGGCTGAGGATTTCTACATTGGCGACAAAGTTCTAAGGTGGGACTCACAGAGAGAAGACAAGGGCAAACATGCAAAATTTGATTTTCTGTGGAAAGGGCCATTCGTTATTTCTGTTGTTCAGGGAAATAACACATACTTCCTCAAATCTGTAGAGGGTAGCTCTGCTGAAGAAGGCCCTGTTAATGGCCGTATGCTGAAACATTACCATGATCCCTTTTAAAGGGATACAATACAACTCTGTATATATCTTTTGTACAGTGATATTTGTATATATCAGCACTTTGTTTTCATTTTTGTATAAGCAGTCCAAATATTAGAGGAGCAGCAGCAAAATTTTGAAGACATAGACAAAGCAAGTCCTCCATTTCAGATCTCTGTCATTGCATTAATCTCAGCAAAAAGGTGCAGATTGCAATTTTTAGTCAAAAGTACCAAAACAGAGGAGTGTTTTTAGTTTCATATCAGCACCCTTGGTCAAAGCAAAATTAAGGCAAATACACCAGTTTTTATCCATGCTTTGGATCTATTTCAAAGGCAATGCTCAAGAAACATTGTATATGATATCAAGCACGTAGAAGAAAGCAGGCAGTGCTTCATAGTTCAGAGCAATTCAGTTGAGGGAAAGTGCTGTTCTTATTCCAAAGTTTCAATTATCTAATAGTCAGCACAAAGAAGTGTTTCCAGTCTACAACAACAATAGAAGATCAAGGCAGTCTGACCTGCTGTTCTTGGCTTTTCACAAGGAAAAGCCATCCCCAAGTGGAGCCACTGTTAGCCTCCTGTTGCAACAGGTGTTCATATTTCATGATTGACATTTTTACATGCCAAATATGTCATCTTTTATGCTGCAAGGTTCCATATTTCCTTAAAGAGGCCAAAGAAGAGGCCATGAAAGTGTGCTAGTCTAAGTTCCACTGTTGTATTCCAATTTTGATGAGTTATTCCATTTTTGATGAGTTTCTTCAGTTAAGGGAAGGCCAAACAGCTTAATCTTGGCCTCCCTAGGTTTCAATTTCTTGTTCTAGAATATAGAGTTGAATATTTGTCCAAACAGCTTAATCTTGGCAGATTTGTAGATAGGTAGAGAATCAAAGGAGCCCAACTGCTTAATTTGGGCCCTTGGTAGAAATAAGTGTAGATTTAGATAGGAGGGTAGTCAAAAAGAAAAAAGGATAATCAGGGTCTGCAAGTCCAAGTGCACCCACCCAAAAAGAAGAAAAAATGTTAGGAAGGTAGGCTGGGTAGGTAGCTGTGTGGTTGCAGAATCATGGCTTGTGATCCATTTCATGTTGTTAAGTGTCATATTTATTCAGATCACAAGTTGGAGGCAGTTTTCCATTTGGAGGAGCTCAAGCTGGACATATCTAAATTCCCCATTCTTCCTATCCCCAAATCACTCACTAACTTCCCCGAAGAGGTCAAGATATGCTTGAGCCTCTTAGTTTCATCATTTTCCACATCATTTTCCTGAGTAAAGATCTGCTTTACTCAAGGCATGTTTATACTTTCTCTATGAATCATTTCCCCCCCTAACAGCCTAAGTTTCACATACTTAGCACTTTCTTGTCATTTTCATATTAACTCCTAACTCTATTATCTAGCTCCCTATCTGTTTTCCCCTTCCCCTACTAAAACTATGTATAAAATTCCCCTATGTACATATTCCCCATCCCCGGCACTATAACCCTATAGTACAAGTTCTGGGAAATAATAGTCCATCTGGGGCTATTTTTTAGCCCATCCGTGTCCTAGCTGGAGTTAGTCTGATATCTGGTTAGACTAACAGCCATTTCCTTTTAATCCTAACCCTATAAAACCCACTTTTCTCCCTTATCCTAAAGTTTTGTTCATAAAACATTTAACCCCCGTTTGTGTATAACCCAAAACCCACTTTCCTAATGTTTAAACCCCCCCTGCAGCGCTGTATAAAAATTCAAATATTTGCCGCAGGCCCGGTCCCTTATTCCTCTGCCGCCTTGTTTGTTCCGCCAGCCGTCCAATTGCCCACGCCACAGATCAACCGTGGGCGGGTCATCTTATCTCCGAAGCTGTCGAGGGTTAGCGTCCGGGAGATGGGCGGTTTCCCCGTCGTACTCCCGCCACGCATCGCCCTCTCGACTGTGGCGGAGCCCCCTCTGCCAATACAACGTTTTCCCAAAGGCGGTGCACCCAAGACCAGATACCGCCTCCGCCTAGTGACGCCACCGCCATGTCATCAACCTGCGCTGGCCTCCTGCCACTGTACTGCCAAGTCATCACTGCCACGTCACCCAGCCCTACTGCTGATGTCACCCTGCTGACATCATCCTGTCACATCACCGCCGTACTGGGACCCACCCGCTGACGTCATGTTGATGTCATCACTGAAAAAGGCGCGAAGTGCGAATTTGTAGCGAAGGAAGCCCATATTCAAAAACAGGGGCAGTTTTCGATGCGCGATTAGCGCTGGGAAGAAATGGCTAAAATGGAAGCTCGCCTCGTTTCTCAGCCACCAGCAGGCTCGAAAATTTTCCATTTAACAATATTTCTTCAAGTTTTTATGCAGTTCCAGAACGGCCAGCGCCAGTATCATTCCAGATGAACACAGAAAGCATTTGCAAAAGCCATTTTTGCCTGGACAGGACAGAAAAGAGCGATTTGACAGTTCGAACACCGCAAGAGAGAGAAAAGGTGCACATTCAGTACCAAAGCACATCGAAGAAGTGGCAAAGAGTATCAATTAAATATTTTTAATCGAAATCTTCATTTCCAAAAGCAGCTTAACATTGAATGGCCTACAACAAAGTCAAATAAAGCGGTGTAAGCCCATTAAAGCTCTCAAATCACAGTTAAAGCATTTAAAGCCACCAAACAGCAATGGAGTAGAAACCAATGCATAGTTATGGCTAAGTGAACAGCGCAGAGCCACCAAGATAGACATTAACTCAGTTTTGATACAGTTGCCCTCAGCGTAGTTCAAAGATATTTTCCTGCATTTAATTCTGGATAAGATTAGGTTAAGAAGTCATTTCCTTCAGACCCGTTTTAGGTCAGTTGTAATAGATAATTTTGGATCATTTTTCCTATTTATACCACCCTCTGTATTGTTTAAAGGGTTGGTTGGTTGATAATCTTCATTAGAGACTCGCACTATACACCTGACATGTTTTCTTTAATCAAGGACTGTGTTATGAAACCAGCTCACAAAAAGATAGAAAAGAGAGATCCACGCCTTAGAATTCAGCCTCTTCGAGGGGGCAACCTCCTTTACATTACATAAATGAACAATTCTTGGATGATACAAATGAAAATACCTCCTTTCTATATATAGGAGTCTAAGTGGTCCCAATACAATCAAAGCCTACATAACAATAATATTGTAGGGCACAACAATAACAATAGTGGGATTCTATGTGGCACAATAGTAACAATATGGGCACTACATGGGTACATCAATATAAATAAGGGGTATAACTACAATAGTAATGGGGTAATCACTAGTATTATAGGGACCCAACATGCCCCTCTCCTTCAAAAAAGTGTTGTCCTCAACGCTTGAGTAGTTCTGGATACTTCTGCATAAAATTCTCATCCTCCCATGTGGAATCTTCAGCGGATAAGTTCTTCCACTTGATAAGGTACTCTAAAATTGATCGATTTCGTAGCTGTCGAGTTCTTGTTTCTATAACTGCTTCCGGTTCCAATATAATTTTTCCTTCTTCGTCAAGTTCTGGCAATATTGTTTGAATTGGGAGCTTGTCGCCTATAACCTTCTTTAAGCATGAAACATGGAAAACTGGGTGCAATCGAGAAGCTGCAGGAAGCTCCAATTTGTATGCCATAGTACCAATCTTTTGCAACACCTTGTACGGACCATAATACTTTGGTGATAATTTATTATCCTTCTTAGCTTGCTTGAGGGACATTTGCTTATATGGTTGTAGCCGTAGGAATACCCAATCACCTACATCAAAACTTCTTTCACTGCGATGTTGATCTGCCTGTTGTTTCATTCTATTCTGTGCCAACACGAGGTTATCCTTTAAGAGTTGGAGGACTTGTTGTTGATGTTCGATGTGATGTTCCACTGCCTGAACCTTAGAATTTTCTCTTAAATATGATGTGATGGATGGTGGTTGATACCCATAAAGTGCCATAAATGGGGTCATTTTTGTTGCTGTATGGAAGGAAGTGTTATACCACCATTCAGCCAGAGGCAACCATTTGACCCATTGTGTCTGTTTATCAGATACAAAGCAACGAAGATATCCTTCCAAACATTTGTTTACTATCTCAGTTTGCCCATCAGATTGAGGATGATAAGATGAGCTATGAGCTAACTGAGTACCAAGACAAGAAAATAATTTTGTCCAAAAATTTCCAGTGAAAATGGGATCTCTGTCACTTACAATAATCTTTGGGTTTCCATGTAGCTTTTGAACTGTTTCCATAAATGCAGTAGAAACTGTACTGGCTTTAAATGGATGTGATAATGCACAAAAGTGTGCATACTTGGTAAGTCTGTCAACTACCACCATGATGACACTCTTTCCCTCAGACTTGGTTAAACCTGTGATAAAATCCATTGAAACCTCCTCCCAACGTTGGCTTGGAATGGATAAAGGTTGTAATAGACCTGGTGTCTTAATTGTTTCAACTTTATTTTGTTGGCAAACCAAACATTCCGCCACAAACTTTTGAATATCTGATTTAAGGCCATCCCAAAAAAATTCCTTCTTAACCCTGTGGTAAGTTTTTAAAAATCCTGAGTGCCCTCCTAAGGGAGAAGTGTGCAATTCCATAAGAATCTTTTGTTTTAGCTGGGAATTCTTACAGAGGTATAAGCGATCTTTGTACCATAACGAATCATTTTTCCAGCTAAATGTATCAGAAGTACTGGAATCTTGTTGTAGCTTTCGAATAAGTGCCCACACTTCTTCGTCATTCTTCCATTCCTCCCTTGCTTCGTTTATCCAATCTGGTTGGATAATAGAAATGGCACACAACAATGCTTCCACATCCTCATCCTTTCTTGAGAGTGCATCTGCCACCACATTTTGCTTCCCTTTTTTGTAGATGATTTCAAAGTCATAACCCAACATCTTTGTGACCCACTTTTGTTGCTCTTCAGAGGATAATCTTTGTTCTAAAAAGTATTTAAGGCTATCATGATCCGTTTTTACCTTGAAGTGTCTTCCCATTAGGTAGGGTCGCCATTTCTTAAGTGCATGGAGTATTGCCAACATTTCCTTCTCATAAATAGCTTTGTTTAAAAACTTTCCCTTGATTGGACGACTTTCAAAAGCAATGGGTCTTTCATCTTGCATTAGAACAGCACCAATTCCATTTCCTGAAGCATCACATTCCACAATAAAGGTTTTTGTGAAGTCCGGTGTAGCTAAGACTGGTGCTTGGCACATTGCCTCTTTAAGATGTTCAAAGGCCTTTGTTGCTTCCGAAGTCCATGAAAATGAATCTTTCTTCAATAATGTTGTTAGAGGTGCTGCTATTCTCCCATAATTCTTAACAAACTTGCGATAATACCCTGTCAACCCAAGAAATCCTCGCAGATGCTTTATGGATGTGGGGATTTTCCATTCCTTAATGGCTTTAATTTTGCTAGGGTCTACCTTAACTCCTTCATGAGATACAATATGACCCAAATATTCCACCTCCTGGACTCCAAAGAAACATTTGGATCTTTTTGCATATAATTGTTTCTCCTCCAATAGTTGTAGCACCCTGTCAACATGTTCAACATGATCCTTCCAAGACTTGCTGTAGATTAGTATATCATCAAAAAATACTAACACAAATTTTCTAAGGAATGGTTTGAAAATTGAATTCATCAAACCTTGAAATGTTGAAGGTGCATTGGTAAGGCCAAAAGGCATGACCAAAAATTCATAATGACCCTCATGAGTTCTAAATGTTGTTTTCGGAATGTCTTCAATCTTCATTCTGATTTGATGATATCCCGAACGAAGATCCAACTTGGTGAAGTAAATTGATCCATGCAATTCATCCAGTAATTCATCAATAACAGGAATGGGGAACTTATCTTTAATAGTGAGCTTGTTGAGCTCCCTATAATCTGGACACATGCGCCATGATCCATCCTTCTTGTGCACCAATACTACTGGAGCTGAGAAAGAACTTTGACTCGGTTGAATTATACCAGCCTCTAGCATTTCTGCAACCATACGTTCAATTTCACTTTTTTGGACATATGGATATCTGTACGGCCTGATGTTTGGAGGAACACTTCCTGGAATCAGATGAATAGCATGATCATGATCACGCATAGGTGGGAGACCTTTGGGAGTCTCAAATACCTTGGAATGATTGTCCAGGACTTTTTGGAGATCTGGAGAAATAGATGATTCCAATGTGGAAACATCTAGCGAACATAATTGTGCAATTACACCTCTTTGCTCCTTTTTTAGAAGCTTTGTCATGCCATTAGAGCTGATTATCTTTCCTGGTTTCCCTGCAATACCCCTTAATTCAACTTCCTTTCCTTCCACAGAAAATTTCATGAAAAGTTCTTGAAAATTAAAAGCTATTGTACCCAAGGATTGTAGCCATTGGACTCCTAGTACAACATCAGCACCTCCCATTGGAATGGAAAGCATTGGGCTAGTCAATACATATTCTCCCATGGATAGCTTGATATTATGGCACTTTCCAGAACAATTTATTGTTCCTCCATTTGCAATCATCACTTGACACTCTGGTGCTGGATATAGGAAGCAATTCAATTCTTTTGCTACCCTACAATGAATAAAATTGTGGGTGCTTCCTGAATCAATCAACACTATTACCTTTTTCTTCTTGATTTGTCCTTCTATCTTGATGGTTTGAGGAGTGGTAATTCCCGCCAATGCATTACAAGATATGGTCGGATTTATTTGTTCTTGCTCCTTTTCTTCTTCCTCTTCACAATCTATGTAGAATAATTTCTTCTCAGCACACTTATGACCTTTTGTGTATTTGCTATCACAATTGTAACAAAGCCCTTTTGCTCTTTTTTCTTCCAATTGTTGTGGTGTCAACCTTATAGGTTGTGGAAGACTATGGGCAACAACACTTCCGTCTTTATAGTTGTGAACGGTATGCTTCCTAGTTGCCATAATTTTGCTTTCCATTTTTCTTGCTAACCTGAATGCCTTCTCTAATGAATCAGGTTCCCAAAGGCGCACATCATGTTGGATATTATCCTTTAAAGACCCTATGAACACATCAATCCTATGATCCTCTGAAATATCTTTTACCCTTATGTTCAATTTTTGGAACTCCTCAATGTGCTCCATTATTGAACCCTTTTGTTTGAGACTTATCAATTGGCTAAAAAAAGTGTTGCTTTTTGTATCCTCATAATGTGCTATCAATTCTTCCGTAAAAATTGCCCAAGTGATAAATTGTTTACGAGAACAAAGCCATTGATACCATACAAACTGATTTGGTTCCAAATATAAAGTTGCCATACGTACCTTTTGTGTGTTTTGCACATTATTGAGATCGAAGAATTGCTCCATCTGTAATATCCATGTGGCGGGATCCTTGCCATCAAACTTCCTCATATCGATTTTTGGAACATGGTGAGTCTTCGATCCAACATTAGAGTCTATGGAATCATGATTAACATTTCTTTTGTTCTCATCATGAGTTTCCTTTACTACCTTTTCACCATTAGTGACCCTTTCTTGTAGCAACTTCTTCAATTCATCCATCTTATCATCCATGCCATCAATTTTAGCGTCCATGCCATTCACCTTAGCTTCCATGCCATCCATCTTAGCTTCCATGCCATCCATCTTAGCTTCGGTTAGCTTTTGTGAGCGTGACATTTGTTGCACTTGTTCTTGTAATTTTGATATATCATGTAGCATTTCTTCCTCTTCTTCATGAGTCATGCTAGAGCTTTCAGGTTCCTTACTAGGTGTTTTCATTTTCTTTCCTCAGGGCATTAGTTACCGATAATAATGTTTTACTATGCCCTTTTAATTCTGTTAAACCAAGCTTACACAAAAATAAAAATAAAAAACTACACACCTTTTTTCACTTTATAGAAGCCTGATATTGAATCTGATGTATCTCTGTAATTTCGGATCCTCCAATTCTGAAATTTCTACCTGTAGTAGCCTTCTGTGTCCTCTTTCTAATGCCACAAGTCTGAGCCAAATTGGATTCTCCAAGGAAGAGTTATGTGAAATCTCCCACAGTGACTAGCTTTTAGACTGGTTCAGTACAGCGAACTTGTACAACTTGCCACGAGTCTCTGTTTCAACCTTTGAATCTGAAACACACATAAAAAAAACTACAGTCCGTCCTCTTTCTGTACCTTCTTACGAAATTTCAATCCGATCCCCAGAGAGGAAGTTATGACGATTTTCCTCAGGTCACCTGTTTTGAATGTAATTCAGGAGTCTGCAAAAAGACCAACTTCCTCAGATCATATCTCCGCAAATATCGCGCAAAACGCTCTGAAATTCGGACCCAAGGTTCAACGTGATTTCTTCTCAAATGGGTTTTTTTTGTGACTTCTGAAACATCACAGAAAAAAAGTTATAGCGAAAATTCCACGATGACCTGTTTGGAGCAGCGAAACCCTAGAATCCAAAGCTCTGATACCAAATGTTATGAAACCAGCTCACAAAAAGATAGAAAAGAGAGATCCACGCCTTAGAATTCAGCCTCTTCGAGGGGGCAACCTCCTTTACATTACATAAATGAACAATTCTTGGATGATACAAATGAAAATACCTCCTTTCTATATATAGGAGTCTAAGTGGTCCCAATACAATCAATGCCTACATAACAATAATATTGTAAGGCACAACAATAACAATAGTGGGCTTCTATGTGGCACAATAGTAACAATATGGGAACTACATGGGTACATCAATATAAATAAGGGGTATAACTACAATAGTAATGGGGTAATCACTAGTATTATAGGGACCCAACATACTGCTGAAAGCTTGGAGAATGGACTGTGTGCTGTGAATTAATGGTTCTGAAGAATTGAATGTGGAATTCTTGTGCTGCAACATGAATCAATAAGTGCCTCTTACCTCTGTTTTCATTGATATATTCTCATATCATACATGTATCACCATCTAAATAGCAGAAAGAAATATTAACTTAGAACTTGTTTAACTACACTCTATGCTCAGTTTCTGCTATTTCTTTATGTTTTCATCTATAATGAATTAGTAATGAATGTGAATTCCCTGTGGCTCATATTTACCCTAATTCACCAATGTTTGACAATTATCTAGGGATTATTTACTGCTCCTAGATAGAGCTCATTCACCCCTCTGTTAAGCTGAACGAGAGATTCTTAATTGCCTCTCATTCCTTAGCATTCATTCCATCCTTTTAAACTGAAACATTGTTTCATGTGCAGTTAGCTTGCTCCATATTTCTCTCTCTTGACCAAGAAAACGCAACAGCATTCCAACTCCTTGACTCCATGCCCAATGATTTGAAACTTACCACACTATGCTTTGCCTCTCTATTTGAAAGCATCAATCTTCCCACCAAAATCAAAACAAAACCCCTTGAACTCAATAACTAGCCTAAAATCATCTTCAACAAAGCTAAATCAGAAAGAGAGAGCCCTCTATGATTGCAGGTGGCCTAGAACCTGCAGTCCAAAGATTGGTCTGTGGTTACCTCGGCCGTATGCCTTTGAGCTGTCCATAGGGACAACCTGAGTGATGACAGATCCGATATGGATTTAAGAAAGAGTTGAATATGGTTTCACACCCACTCCATATCAAAGCTTGCCATATCACAAATATTTTATGTTGTCTCATTTTGAATGTCGCAATGAGAAAATCTCTGATGCCACTTCATGTCTGCCACTTGTCACTTTCATAGGGGGCCGCTGTTATAATAAATGAAAAGTATATTTTCATTGGTTTTGCAGGAATCTTGTGTTTTTGGTTTTCGATTTGGTTTTGGTTAAGTTTAATATTAAAATTAATAATCTTTGTTTGATTGAAACAAGGATGAACCCAGGGTCAATAAGGAGGAAGTGACAGTTCGATCTGAGGTTTCCAATCACTCTCTGTCATGTGATGCGACGTATTTCTAAAATGGAAAATTATTGTAATAGAGACTAAAAATGCCAACACCGTAAGCGACAAATCAACCCTTCGAGTAAAGAATAACACTTGTTGCAATGATTTCCCAAATTGGGCCTATTTTTAATGAAATACAAAACCTCAAGTTTTAGTTGTTGAAAGAATCTGGGAAGACTGTTAGCTCCATAAACCTATATAAATACCCTTGTATTCAATCTTATGAGGGGAGGTTGCGATCACACACAAGGGTCTCTGTAATAATGTGATTTATACTTTCACACTGTTGTAGAGCACAAAGAGTTTTATTATATAGAACGTAGAGAAGTTATGGCTCTTTTATAAAGGGACTTTGCACTATTGTAAGCACTTTCATTAAGAGTAAGCACTTTCATTAAGAGTCAGAGCTACTCTCGGAACTGCAGTAATAAAACTTTGGCATGGTTTTAATTGATTCTTGTTCTTGTATAATTTACTGGAATGTAGGATTATGCTTCATTGTTAGAGATTCATTATTTATTCTTATCTTTATTCTAAATAGTATTACGTTTCTTTTATATTATGCACTATCATTGTGTCATTGACATTCTACTATTGAAACTTTGTTAAAGTTATCTTTACAAGGTAGAATGAGATCAGAATCAATCTCAATTCATTGAAGTATTTGTATGATGACTGATAACTATTTATCCTTCATTTGCAGGATTTTTTTGCTTTCACTTGTATTATTTAATGTGAACTACTTCCTTTAATTGATACAAAATCATATGATGAATTATATCAGTTCCTTCCTCCTTTTTTAGTTAACTTGCTCTCAAATTAGAAGAGGGCTATCCCATCCCATTTCAAGATAGCATTTCATGATTTAGAATAATTTTGCATTTACATCTTAGTTTTCAACAATTCCTCTATTATAGAGGCAAAAAAATCATTTAATTGTGGTTTGATCAACCTTCAAATTGATCAAACCTTTGTATCGATCTATTATTTTAATTCACATCTTTAAAGATCAATATAAGGGAAATGTATCCTAATGTATTATATATAAAAATAGAGTAACTCTTAGTTTAGATTAGATTAATATTAGATTAGTTTTAAGTTAGTATTAGATAATAGGGTAGTTGGATCCATTACTAGTCAGAACTACCATTTCAACGGAAAAGGAGTTGCTCTAAGTTCCCGACCAGGTGGTCTCCCGTAATGTTGAAGGTGGACATTTTTGCTGATCAACATTTTTGGTGCTAGAAGGAGGGCCAACATCTGCTTGGTTTCTTTAGAGATCTTATTTTTAAATTTTTCTTTGATTTCAATGGATCCTCTTAAGAGACCACTTTGGAGTTGATTTAATGGACTTCCACCTAATTTGAATCCAACTCAGGTAGCTAAACTCTTGTCAAAGGAGGAGTTTAACGATGAAAATAATACCTTTGCTTATGAACATGTTTATCAATTTATTTTAAATTCTAATCATTATGATCTTGATGAAGGTTTCATGTATAGATTTTTTACCCTTACTTTGGAAGGAATAACGAAAGACTGGTGCAAAGCCCTACCAGTTGCTTCTGTACGCACTTGGGATGCTTTTGTAATTCTTTTCTTACACACTTTTCAAGATTACGACTTTGAAATGGTATGTGATCAATTGGAGAATCTTCGTCGTTTTGAAGGTGAATCATTAGATAACTTACATATTAGATTCAAATTAACTTGTTCACAATTTGAACCTTATGATTTACCTCCATAATTTCAATTAATAGGATGGGTTGATAAAATAACTTCTTTCCCTTGCATTCCTCACCCATACGAAACAATTTCAAGCTTTAGTGAATCGTCTTCAACTTCCATTAACATGAATGAAAAATATGATATGGAGGAACTTGCTAATCATGATGAAGTTGTTGCAACCATATATGATAGATTTCTCCATTTAATTCATACTTCTTATAGTGTTAATGATAATTCAGATTCGTTTTCACATGTTAATGTAAGACAATCACCTAACTTGGAAAAATTTGACAACCGATTGCAAGAGGAATTTGTTGTCTTGAAATCAGAAAGTCAACAAACAGATCAGCAAACACAAGTACCAATTGAAGAATTAGACAAATCGCACCTTGCTACAGAAATTTATGATTTCTATCATGATGATCAACTTCAAAATTCAAGGCAACCCAATGATAATCTTTAGGTAAGCATGATCAGACAAATAAATAACAAATCTGAAATCTGTAATAGAGAGAACTCAAAGGATTTTGCAAATAAAGAAATATTCAGGTTTATTGTTTCTAATTCTTATTTCTATCTTTATCCTAATATTTTATAGAAATTCATGTCCTAGTTATTATATTTCAGAAATAAAAGAAGTTGATACAAATGAATTGCCTTTAAATTTTCGACAGGATAATGAAATACTTAATGATCATTCTTTCAATCTCAAGAAAAATGTGCCCAGTTCTTCTTATTTTGATGTGTCTCATGGGAATGCTATAAATTTTAAGGAAAGTTGTGAAGTCATTTATGACAAATACGCTGATAATGAGGATATTGATTAATCTTATTCTTCATTAAATCCTGATAATCAAAGTAAATTAGCATTTGAAAATGAAGAAAAATCTAGTTTGAAAATTGTCCCAATAATTTCTCAATTTCAATCTTCTAATCATTGTAATGATTTCATTGCTCAAGATTCCATCCCGACTTATGATTATTATGATGATTGAATTGTCGTTTCTATTCCCAATCCATTATCTTATGCACAAGATGATGTCGATAACCATTCCAATTGCATTATTTTGGCTAAGTCTTATAAAAAAAACTTTTCAAACTTGTTCCAATTGTGGTATAATAATAATTGTAATTATAGTTAATTAGTAATTGGCTATAAATTTCTTCTTCTTTTATTTTTCAACACTTTGATATTCTATGTTGGTATGTTAAATTGTTTAGCATTGCACACATACGTGGTACATTAACACAAAAGGGATAAAATTGAAATTCAAAGCTTTATTTATGAACATCAAGAGCCATTACTCTTCCCATTTTGTTTGATTTTCAGCTCAAGTCAATTTTATTTTTCTTCTCAAAGGCATCACCAACAAAAAATTGTACTCAAATTTATACCTTTACAATATGACCAGTGATATAACACAATTGGTGACCTTTCATCATATGTACATAAAACTGATAATTTGATGTAAGACATTTCCTTTAAAGGAATATTTTCACAATCTGACATGTTATCCTTTTCTTCAGATCACTTCCAATCTCTAACTAATATTCATCCATATTTTTATGATCCCATCGAGATTTGGTTGGAAGAAAATCTACAAGAAAGGGTTATTGTAAATAAGTTACTTCTTGTACATACATCAACAATAGTTGTACATAGTGTTTTTAGTTTTATTTATTTTGGTTTAACTAGATTTATACTTTTGTTACTAATGCTTGATGTACGCATTCATGCAGAAAATAAAATGCTTGAATGGATACATTGGAAGGATGATTTCACTTACTCTTAGTTTTCTTTTTGAATTAGGATTAGTTGTAGGTTAGTAGAAGTTTAAATTGAATAAGAAGATGGTTTTGAACTTTGATTAATACATGGGAGAAAACCAAGATTCATTGGGTAAAATTATGATCGAATTCTTCTAGATACACATTTATATGTTCATCCTCATTTGGTTTGAGTTTTACTTTTAGTATTTCTTTTCTGTTTTAATTATTATTTCTTTCTTATATTTTATTTTTCTTCCTACAAGTTCCCATGGATTTGATTTGTAAATTCAGCTTTGCTGGAAACAAACATTTTGGAAGAACGATCATCATATGATATTAGGGAGTTTTATATTTTCTAATTTTGCACACATTTTAAATCAATTGTCAGTCTTATTCTTAAAATTGAATCTTTAAAGACTCACAAACTATCTTTAAACAAGATTTGCAAAAGTTAAAAACCCCTGTCAAAGCATTCAACAATAACTCTAAATCAATAACTATGCTTAGTAATAAAAAGTTTTATTAACAAATCATCCTACAAGATAAAATTAACATAATCTCATTTTTACGTTAATCCTCTATATTATCTTGTGAGATGTATCTCAAGGTTCATTCTCTTGATAGTTTTTTTTTCTTAGTTGATAAGAATTTTAGGCTTGGCTAGATTATCTTTTCATTTTATTTCACAATAAAATGGAGTAATGTTTCCTCTTTCAGCTTGGCATAATCATTGGGAAAGTAATTTTTATGCTATTTTTTAACAAAACCTAATCTCTAAGGATCACTTCAATGAAGATGATTTTGTTTATGTTCATTTTCAGCTTTCTTAACCAAGTAGAGTCCTTGGTTTGTGTTCTTTGAGTTTAAATCTTTCCATTATTTGTTAATGAACTATCTTTAACCCCTATTTTTAAAGAAAGTAAAACATATTTAACAACAATTTCTTAAGGTCATGAGTTATTTTGGCGAACAATTTTAGTCAAGTAAATAGTAGTTCCCTTAAATCTTTTTACTCCATCCCTAAGGAGTAGTATGCCACCCCATCTATTAAGTAATCTCTATGCGATTAACAATAACCATAGTTCATAAAAAACAAAAATGGTCAATTGAAGGATAAGAGGTCTCATCACGAGCCCACCTACCATGATCATAAGTTCTATCATTGTGACATTACCATTAATGGTCACCAAGCCAAGGTAATGGATTTTGACCGCAAGGTTGAAAGACAAGAGGTCTCATCACAAGTCAGCTTGTTCACCATGTTAGATCTTGTGAATGGCATCATTGTTAGCTGGTTACCAAGCCAAGACAGTGATCTTCAGTTGGAATTCAAATAAGTTTAAGATTATCTTTTGCAACTATGCATTTATTCCTAATAGATGGGACACTGGAACTTAAAAGGGTTAAAATAAATCCTTGTCAAGGCTATAAATTTCTACTGGCAGCAGTGGCCATGCCTATGGTATGGAAGTTAAATTAATACTATGTTTTCTTGATTATGTTGTTTACTCGAAAATTGATGTCCAACTAAGATGATTGTTGTACATATAAATTTACTGTAACATTGAATTCATGGGGTAATTTTTTTATAAGTTCATGAACGATAATGGTATATCTATTTATTTGACAACATATAATAGGGACAAAATGGCTAGGATATCTAAATTTGATCATTTAAAATTATCTAATTATAACTCCATTTTTAAAATAAGTTATGTATCTTTAGTACATAGATAATTGCTTCTGCCCAGTGTTTCACCATTGTTGTTGTGAAAACACAACACCTCCATTTTATTTTATTATAATATGCATGGGGCCCCTTTTTGCAATTCATGTAGGCTTTGAGTGTGATCACTTTATTTCTAGTCTAATTTGCTTTGTATTTACATATTTTTCCTAAGTTTGACTATAAACTCTGTAATAAGTTTTTCTAAACATATTAGATTAATGAATAAAACATAGCCCCTGAGACCAAGATCTTCATATTTATTTATTAGTGGCGATATTTTTCAAAAAACTGGCTTTTAGATTATAAAGTAGATGTGTCTTTTGATAAAGTGGTTGTAGTTTACTTGAGACTCACTTATCACATAACCCTTCTCCACTCACTTTTATTAGAGAAAACATATATCCAGACCTTATATCGGAGCTTAAGCCCATCATGCATATTCAAAAAATAGTGGCTATTATATCAAAGATATTGGAGCCTTGACATCAAAGAAACTCTTTTAGAATTCTCCAATAACAAAACTCCAATACATATAACATTCGCCCTTTATAATGATAAACATACATAAACTCTAAAATACATAAGTGATAGCCCTTTTAAAATATTTCAGCGTATTATAATTAGCACTATAGGAGGACCCCACATCCACATCATACTCCACTCTAGCATTTGGGAGATATCATACCAGTGTTTGTGTTATGTGTTACCACTTAAAATCCCCGATCTCTGAACTTTGATATCCTATAATATACGAACTTCAATATCCTATAATCTACAAACTTTGATATATCCATTCCTCTCATATACCTTCTTTCTCCTCCTTTGATCTATGATATCATATAATTGTTGGCATTATGATACAGGTGTTGTCCTTGATGGAAACTCACTCAGATGAAAGATCACAGTACAACATGTAAACAAAAAAGAATTACAAATCAAACTATAAAGAATGAAGAAAAATAGGTATACGCAAGTTCTACTTGACCAAGCTACATATACATGCAGGTTCACTGAGAAAAATCATCATATACGTACACACACAGTTTCTCAAAAGGAAAAGCGTGTATATGTTGGAAAACTAAGTTTTTGGTCTGAGGTATTTGGTCCAGGGTATTTTGATCCATGGTATTGGTCCAAGGTATTTAGTCTGAGGTATTAAACCTAGGTATTTGGTCCAATGTATTGGTCTTAAGTGGTTTTGATCCATGGTATTGAGAAAGACCTAAAACTATATAAGGAGGCAAGATCATTAGGCCAAGGTGTGCAAGTATTGAATATCTTACGAAGTGTTGGATCACATAGGTAGGTTGGTGAGCTACTGATGATTTGCTTGATATGATATAAGGATGCACCTATGTGGCGGATGAAGGTTGATAGACCAGGATCATAAAGACTAAAATGAATTATCATTATGCGGTATGATCATGAACAGTCCATATTTAAATACTAATTCATTTTTATCCTTTTATATGATGATCTGGGTATGTCTAAAGTGGATAATTGTAGCGAAGTTATAAGTAATTATTTGTAGATCTATACGCAGGTTCTCTTCGGGGAAGTTGCGTATACACGCTAGTTAGGCTCTTCAAAGTAGCGTATACACTCATATGCATGGTTTTGAGGTTACAACTAATTCTGAATGATGATGCAGTGTTCTGGGTCCTAATCTGTGTACTAGTTATAGTGATCTATCTGTTCCAGTTGATTGGGTGAATCTGATTAAGTAAGAATGAATGGTTGATTCAGTTGTCTCAGAGGTTCAGAGGTTGTCAATGATTGATTGAGTTTGGTTGATTCAGAGAGTGATGAATGAGTTTAAGTGATTGGTTTATGCAGATGTATTTGATGGTTGTATTGCAGTGGTGATTGATTTTGAGCTTCAATGTTGTTGATGGGTCCAATATGAAAATTGGTATCAAAGCAGGTCCTTTGGTAGAAGCTTGTTCGCTTGAAGGAGATCCGTAGAAACTATGGGAAAGAAGCTAAAGAAGAAATCACCTCAAAGGAAGAAAGCATCTCAAAGGAACTATAACAGTGGGAGAAACGATTAGGGATTATGTAGAAGCAACTCTTCAGATTCAGAAACATCTTAGAATGAAGATGAACAAGAAAAAGAACTATTAGGTATGAATTTGTTGTCCTTTGGTGATCCATTTCTCTATTCATTTGAAGATGATGAAACTGATGTCAAAACAACTAAATTTATGCTTATGGGTGAAAAAGAATATATCCAATAGAGGAGGAATTTAAAATGCTCACAGACAAAATTAGAGATCAACAACATCTATTGAACAAAAGGGAGTGTGCCTTCAGAGAATAAGTTACCATATTAAAAGCTCAGGTGGAGGAAGGAAACAAGGTAAGGACGCAGTACAAGGAAAAGGAAGATCAATGTCAAAAGTTGTAGGATGAAGTGACATCATTAAGAAATGAAGTAAATATAAGGAGCACAACAATCATGAAACTTAAAGATAGATCCAGTTACTATGAAAGTCTTGAAGCTAAGATCCTCTCTCTAAAAGAATATCTTGAAGAATAAAATAAGAAGAATGAAGAATCCCTTGAAGAACAAGAACATGAAGTTCTTGAATTAAGGAAACAAGTGGAAAAAGGAAGAAAAGCTGAAGAAATCATGAAGAAGTAGTATCTTAAAAAGGAAGAGAAATATCAGGTTGAGGTAAATATCCTAAAAAGTAAATTAGAAGAAAAGGATAAGCTTTTATGATTTCAGGAAAGTACTAAGATTTTGGATGATATTCTTAGTAGTCAAAGGTCTCCTACCATCAAAACTGGTCTTAGTTTTCATGAATTTGTTGAAAGTGAGTCTAGCTCACAAGGTGAGGCTAGGGACTCTAATGCAAAATCTGAAATGCTCTACAAGGAGATGAGAGGTCAACCCTATCAACAACCAAGGAAAGAAATTCTTCAAAGGAAATCTTTTACTCCTAACTATGGAAGTGATAATTGGTTATTTCCCCCAATGAATAATGTTGAATGTTTTATATTTCATAAATTTGGACATGATGTAGCAAGATGCAGAAGTATAATTGTTTAATACCATCACACAGAAAGATCATCAGCTTCCAAGTACTCTAAGGGATATTGTTTTTATTGCAATATGTTTGGTCATAAAGCCATTGGCTGCTAGAGAAGGATTATGAAACATGTAAGATGTTATGCATGTAACAAATTTGGACATATAGCAAAGGAATGCAAGAGAAAAGTTTAGGCACCATACCAAAAAGAGAAAACATCATCACACTTGAAGATATGGAAGAAGAAGGAAGTATAGTCAGAAAGATGTGGCATAGTACAGTGTATAGACATAACAGACTCAGGGGGAGTTTAAAGTGTGAAAATTCAGTGTTCTAAATCTCATACGCAAGTTTCATGAAGATAAGTCATGTATATACGTGAGTTTGAAGCTGTACAGTCACATATATGTTGGTTTGAAGAAAAGCAGTGGGACAGACTCGGAAAAATGATATGATATGGTTCAGACAAATATCAATTATCTCTTTTGTCTTAATTATTAATGACTACAGTCTGTGGATGTTGTTTAGAAGTGTTTTTTATCCTCATAAGTTGCTGATAACTTGATGTATATTTGATGATGATGCCTTGATACTTCTTACTGATATATGCAATGATCAGATCTGACAGTGAACAGGTGGCACAGGTTCAGGAAGAGAATATGCTATGCCTCTAATATTGCATTGTTGACATTATGTTTAGATGTCTTTGGTACCTATTGATTCCTATCAATGGTGATGATGCTTATGTGGCTAAAGTGTTTAAATAATACACCATGCTATGTTGTGGTTATGAGTTACCTATGATGAAGTCTCAGATGATAATTATATATTTCTTGGGGTTACATGGTTGATATATTGAAGGTTCTTGCAGAAAGATCATGCAGTTATTGATGATGATGTTATGGTCACAAATGATGACTATGGTGTTTTCATATGCATATGATATGATGTGAATGATTTTGTGTTACTGCTTGGAGATATGACATATGCTTAGTTGATTCATGAAAGGATATGATAAGACTCTTTCTACTAAGGAAACGAAGCAAGTTGATCTTGATGAGATCAAGAGGATGAGTTGATATCTATATGAAGTATACTTTGTCACAGGCTGATTATATTGCAGATCATATGGACACATACGGGATGGTGGTCTAGATGTTGCTGACAGATGCCTATGGTGTAGATCATATATGGTGTATGATAGCTGATGACTATCATAGTCTTATTCAGGTCTTTGGTATTTGTTAAAAAATTTCATGTATATCATTTGATGTAAAGACCCATGATATGTCTCTATCTTACATAAGTCCTACTGGTCATATGATGTAATTTGTACCCCCACTATGCATGGGAAGGATGATGTAATAATTTATATATTTCAGTCATGTATAAACATTTGGTATATCACCACTTGGTTGGGTGGATGAGTCAAAATTGGTGTATCTCCACTTGGTTGGGAGATTGATGTATGTATGAGTCATTGGTGATAGGAAGGTCATACTCACTTAGTTGAGTAATAGAGTCATTCTTTTGGAAAATATTTTTTTCAGACTCTGCATGTGCTTAGGGGGAGCATGGACAATGTAGTGCATCTGAACATATACAAAGGGGATCTCAATAAGAGAATTTAGCATGTACTCAAGGGGAACATGGACAACATAATGTATATCAAAAGGGGAGAATACCTTGGTCCGCCCTTTGGCCTTGATGTCAAAAGGGGAGAGAGGTTTTCGTGTTATTGTTGCCATCAAGTCCAAAGGGGGAGATTGCTGGCATTATGACATAGGTGTTGTCCTTGATGGCAACTCACTCAGATGAAAGATCACAGTACAACATGTAAATAGCAAAGAATTACAGATCAGACTACAAAAAATGAAGAAAAAGAGGTATATGCAGGTTCTACTTGACCAAGTTGCGTATACATGCAGGTTCACTAAACAAAATCAGCGTATACGTACACACAGTTTCTCAGAAGGAAATGTGGGTATATGTTGGAAAACTAAGTTTTTGGTCCGAGGTATTTGGTCCAAGGTATTTTGATCCATGGTATTGGTCCAAGGTATTTAGTCTAAGGTATTGATCCTAGGTATTTGGTCCAATGTATTGGTCCTAAGTGGTTTTGATCCATGGTATTGAGAAAGGCCTAAAACTATATAAGGAGGAAAAGATCATTAAGCCAAGGTGTGCAAGTATTGAATATCTTATGAAGTGTTGGATCACATATGCAGGTTGGTGAGCTTTTGATGATTTTCTTGATCTGATCTAAGGATGCACCTATGTGGTGGATGAAGGTTGATAGACCGAGATCATAAAGACTAAAATGAATTATCATTATGTGGTATGATCATGAATAGTCCAGATTTAAATACTGACACATGTTTTATCCTTTTATATGATGATCTGGGTATGTCTGAAGTGGAGAATTCCATTGAAGTTATAAGTAATTATTTTCATATCTGTCCACTAGTTCCCTTTGGAAAACCAACATATACATGCTGGCTCGACACGGCCAAGTAGCGTATACCTTATGAATTTTATGTTTGAAGTATCAGTTGCTTCTGGTTGTTGTTGCAGAGTTCTAGGTTCTGCTTTGTGTTCTGGTTTTCATGTGTGTTTCTTATGTGTGATGGTTTTCTCTGTTATTACTGCACATGGTTATTATTTATATGGTTAATGAAGTACTGATGCATTGATTAAAGATTAACATATGATGAATTAACTGAATCATAAGTTTGTTGGATACACAATGGTTGCCTTAAATACAGTTGCGTGTACACACAAGTTATCTTCTTTTAAGTAGCATATAGAAATCAAAGCATGAAATTAAAAAGTAATTGATTTGACTAATACTGATTCACCCCCCCTCTCAATATTATTTCCAACAATAATCCCTTACTTCTGACTTACGATATGTTAATCCCACTCTGACCTCTGATTCCCTTCAATCGTCGATAATGTGATATGATAGTCCGCCGATATTGTGATATGTCGTTCCGTCGATTTACTCCCATCTCCAATATCTAGACTCGATAGGCATATTATCATTGTTCTAATCGGAATATCGCATATGTTCCTATATCACAACTTTTAAAATGGCACCTCTGATAAGACTAAACCTTTGATCGTCGATTTGGTTATGGATCCGACATGGATTTAAAAAATAGTTGAATATGATTTCGCATCCACTCCATATCGGAGCTTCCCATATCGAAAATATTTTATGTTGTCTCATTTTGAATGTTGCGTTGAGCAAATCGCCAATGCCACTTTGGGTTTGCCACTTATCACTTTCATACGGGGTCGTTGTTATAATAATTGAAAAGTCTATTTTCATTGGTTTTGAGGGAAGCTTGTGTGGTTTTTTTTCTATTAAGTTTAATATTAGAACTAATAAGCTCTGTTTGACTGAAATAAGGATGAAGCTAGGGTCAATAAGGAGGAAGTAACATTTCGATTTGAGGTTTCCAATCACTCTCTTCCATGTGATATGACACAATTCTAAAATGGAAAATTGTTATAACAGAGAGTAAAAACGCCAACATCGTAAGCATAAAATCAACCCCTTAGCCAAAGAACAACACTTGTTGCAACGATTTCCCAAATTGGGCATGTTTTCAATGAAATATAAAACCTCTAGATTTGATTGTTGAAAGAATTGGGGAAGATTGTTAGCTCTTTAAATCTATATAAATACCCTTGTATTCAATCTTATGAGGGGATAGGTCATGCTCACACATCAGGGGCTCTGTAATAACGCGATTTGTACTTTTCACTATTGTAGAGTACAAAGAGTTTTATTATAGAGAATGTAGAGAAGTTATGGATATTTTATAAAGGTACTTTGCACTATTGTAAGAACTTTAATTAAGAGTCAGAGCTACTCTTGGAATTGCATTAATAAAACTTTGGCATGGTTTTAATTGATTCTTGTTCTTGTAAACTTTTATTGGAATGTAGGATTATGGTCTCATTGTTAGAGATTCATTATTGATTCTGATATTTATTCTAAACAATATTACATTTCTTTGAAATTATGCACTACTGCTATGTCATTGACATTCTAGTGTTGAAACTTTATTAAATTTATCTTTACAAGGTAGAATGAGCTCAGAATCAATCTTAATTCATTGAAGTATTCAGGTGGTGACTGATAACTATTTTCATTCATTTGTAGGCTTGTTTTGATTTCACTTATATTAGTTAATGTGAAATACTTCCTTTAGTTGATATAAAATCATATGATGAATTATATCAATTCCTTCCTCCCATTTCCTTCCTCATTTTTTAGTTAACTTTCTCTCAGATTAGAAGAGGGCTATCCCATCCTATTTCGAGATAGGATTTCATAATTTAGAATAATTTTGCATCTACATCTTAATTTGCATCAAGTTCTGTATTAGAGAGGCAAACAAATCATTTAATTGTGGTTTGATCAACCTTTAAATCGATCAAACCTTTGTGTTGATCTATTCTTTTAATTCACATATTTAAAGATCAATATAAAGGAAATGTATCCTAATGTATTATAGATATAAATAGATTAACTCTTAGTTTAGATTAGATTAGTTTTAAGTTAGCATTAGATAATAGGGTAACTGGACCCATAACTAGTCAGAACCACCATTTCAATGGAAAAGGAGTTTCTCTAAGTTCCCGACCGGGTGGTCTCCCCTAATGTTGACGACAGACATTTTTTCCGATCAACACCTCCTTATTATGCCTTCCACAAATTCGCCTTTACTTTCAAGAAGTTGCAATTTTCTCAGTTTGAGTGCCAGCTGGCTTGAATTTTTGTTCAATGGTATTTCTGATTTTGTGCGTAATAATGCCTCTTCTTTTGTTATTCTAAAGGTCCAACGTGTAGGAATCCTAATTCTACATACATTTGGTATTACATGTTCGTTCTTTAAAGATAGTATTAAGACATAGGGCCTGGCATATTTATTTATCTGAAGAAAAATAACTTGAGAGTTGTGGACATGGATATCAAATCTTAGATGATTAAATCACTTACAGAGGATAATGACTGGTCCTCAAACAGATCATCTTTATCCTTAACCGAACACTAAAGACGACAGGGCATTAATACTTCCTCAACAATTTTCCTTCCCATGTCGCATAGGTGATCGTGCATTCTCATCCTCTTTACACCATCCACCTCTACCTCTTCAATACATCCTAGTAATTACGTCCTCTTCATAGTGTCCACCTTTAGCTCTACAAGACATCTATCTTCTAGGGTTTGAAGCCCTACCAATCCCCCCAGATTCTTACACATTTGTTCATGTCTTCTCCTAGGGAAAAATAAGCAATATCTAAAAATATTTGATTTTCCTCTTGATTCAATTAATTATAACTAATTTTAAGGCTCGCCAATATCTTATCAGGAAATATATGACGTTACTTAAATTTTTCTTCCCAATAAGGTTGGTATTTTCCACATAAAAGGGCCCCAAATACTTTTAGTGATAAAGGAAATTCGTTGCATCCAATTACAACCTATCGACAAGGTTTTCTAACCCTGGTCATGGATGTGGTTGAAAGAACACAAACGAGCAAAAAAGATCTTGGGAATGTGGTTTATTGAGGCCCTTTAGGTGATAAATTGGTGAATTTTCTATTCCTACACCTCTAAGGACATGCTTGTCACAAGACGTAACCAAAATCAAGCTCTTCAGATCAAGAGCATCCTTATTTGGCAAGAACACATCCAATTAATCGACATCATCTACATTGTCTATAATTATGAGAGCACGATAAGGTTTGAGATACTCTTTAAATATTCGTATACCTTCTTCACACATATCAATTTCATTTTATATACCTTTCATGAGCTTACTCTGCAAAGAAGGTAAACACGACCTAGATGATTTTTCTCTGACATCAGCCAGAAAGGAGGGAAAACAAAATGTGGAGTTATCGATTCATTAATGAGTGTGGCAATATGATACCCATTTTTTAATGTACTTGGTTAAATTGGATGGGTCGCATATACGACCCTGCCAATTAACGAACCAATAGCTCCACATATATTGTTCATAAGAAAGGAGCAGCTTATTGAGAAATGGCAATAAGAAATTCCAGTTTAAACTTATCCTTGAATTTAAACTGTGAATTAAAATTGAATTCTATTCTCATTTTAACTTTTAAATAGTTAAGTAATTTTAATTGACTTAATTAGCTTAGGAAATTTGAGTTTGAAGTATTTCTGATGTCATTTATATGTTCTCCCTAAGTTTTAGGGGTCCAGGATGAGTTTATTTGAGTTGTAATTAGATAACTCAATTTACTAAGTTATAGGTAGTTAAACTAGTTCTAACTGTTTGTTGAACTAGTAGAGGATTAACAGTCAGTTGGTGCACTGGTGCATCCACAGGTGCTACTCCAGCTAACTGAAGATTCACTCATCAGAAACTCATGCATGTCAGTGCCGAGAAAGACCCAGTTGAGACTAGAGTGCAAGGACAGTGTACTATTAGTTCTATGATTTACCGAGCTAGCTTCTGTGCAAAGAGTTGAGCATACTTGTGCAGAATTGTTCTAGTGAGAACACGTTATGTATTTTCAATCATATTTTTTATTCATGCAGTATAGATAGGTGAGGTTTTCAGTAGTTCATTCCCCGTAAAAACTTATTGTGTTATGTGCCATTGATTGTCTTCCTCTTGCTATTATTGTTTTATATAGGAAAATATACATGGTATCAGAGATGAAGACAATATACTAGAGGAGATTTCGAAGTTTTTGAGTTTAGGGTTACAGGTGAAATTCAAATTTCCAATACATACTTCAGGATCAATAGATGGATTTCTATGGTTTGAGGCTCGAGTATGCCTTGGAAGGAAGCTAGAATTATATAGCCTAGAAGGAAAAGATGGAGGCATTGTTGGAGGATAATGGCCTCAAGGAATTCATTGATCAAGACATTCCTAAGCCAGGGACATCGGATGCACAAAACCTAGCCGAATGGAAGAAGTGTGTGGCGAAGGCGAGGCAGATAATCCTTGAGGGAGTTCGAGACCACATTGTCTCGAGTCTCCATGGGAAGGAAACTCCATATGCTATGTGGAAAGCATTGACAGACTTGTTCGAGAAGAAAAGAGACCATAAGAAGTTGGCACTAAAAGACAAACTTCAAAAAATTAGGATGGAGAAAGGCAAGACAATTCCAAGATACTTGACCAAGTTTACGACCTGACATGATGAGCTTGGAAGTGTTGGAATAACCGTTTTTGAGTATGATATGGCGAGCTTAGCTCTCCTAGGCCTTCCCAAGAGTTGGAATAGCTATTAGGACTCTGTGAATGGGAGGGAGAAGCTGCTAGATTGGGAATGACTGTCGTCAAATTTGATGCAGGAGGAGATTAGAAGGAACACTAGAGATGGTTCCTCATCAAATACTAATGATGAGGAAAATTTTGCCTTAGCAGGTAAGGAAAAGAAAGGGAAAGGGAAGGCATCCCGTTCCAAATTGGATTCTTTCCATGAAGATAAGAAGAAAGACATGTTTGAAGTTAAGTGCTTTCATTTTCATGAGCTAGGACATTTTGCTAAAAATTGTCCACTCAAGAAGAAGCCTTCAAGAGGAGCAGTGGGTGAGGCTTTGGCCTCTCAATTTGAATTGGAATTTTCCCTCATTACATGCATGGTGTCATCAATTATGGGAAGTGTATGGTACTTAGATAGTGTACCTTCATTCCACATGACTGGTGATAATATTTATTCAGTGACCTGGAGGAGAAGGATCTCCAGATGCATATCGAGATGGGTGATGACAGGAGGTATAGTGCTACTAGATTGGGCACAGTTACTTTTCAGAGGGAGCATGGGGCTCCTCTCACCTTGAAGGATGTTATGTATGTGCCCAGGTTGATGAATAACTTGGTATTTGTTGCCATGCTTGAGGATGGAGGCTATGATGTGATTTTCTCTAAAGGAAAGGCATTCCTTCTGTTATCACTGACAAAATTTCAAAGAAAAAAGGTAAGGGAAGAGTTAATTGATCCTGGACATATTCATGCTGATCTTGGTCGTGTTCATGCAATAGATGTTTGACCCAATTCTTAGTTTGAGCAAACAAGCCCATGGTGAGCAGAGATAAGAAATATTCATCAAATTCAAGCAAGGCAAGATACATCAGATGGATTGATAATAGGCTCAGACCCAACATCAGAATTATGAAGAGGCAAATCGAGGATTTGAAGATACAACTAAGTCAGCAGAAAGGATTTCCTTAGCTAAGGAAAATCACATAGCAAACAAGTTTCAAGGCAGATGAGAAGGACATTTCAAGATAAAGAAGCTCAAGACAGTCGAATTTGGCATGTAAGCTGTGTTTTTGAAATTACACAGCAGTTTCGTAGTGCGCTACGAAACTGCTGTAGGTGATGCCTAATGCACAGCAGTTTCGTAGCGCGCTACGAAACTGCTGTAGCTACATATTATCATTCGATGGGCCAATTTTGAAGAAAAAAGGGAAATATTTTTGGAGCAAGGTATGCCTGGCATGGAAAACAAAATAATCAGATGCATTTTTATTCAAATTAAAAGAAACAAAGAAGGACATTTGTGAACTCCAAAATTTCATGTTATGAAAACAGCAGCCAACTTCCAAGGGGATTACCAAGCAATGGAAAACTCATCTCTGAAAAGTAAAAGAGGTTTTCATTCTTAAGATACTAAAGTACAAAAACCTCTTCCACTTTCTTCAAATCCATTATTATTTGAGAGAAATTAATGATCAAACTTGCGCTACGAAACTGCTGTAGGTGCAAGTTTTTCCACAGGCATATTTCTCTGTTTGACACCTGTTTTTCAAAAAAATATTATGGACGGTAGGAAAGGTGTTTAAAAAAAGAAAAAGAGGTTTTTGTTAAGAATGGATTGGTTCACAAAAGCCTCCTTCAGTTTTTCAAAATACATTTTTTATGATAAGTTATGAGCTCTGTCCCAAGACCTATTTTTCAGCCAGAACAGAGCAAGGGACAGTTTCCTAGTTTCTAGGAACAACAAAAGGATGAGTCATCAAGGGCCAGCTGGAAGGTTATGGGCTTCATCAAATTCGACTTCATGGAGTTTTATGTGTCAAAAGGAGTGTTTAATGCTTAGATAAGGTTGTTGTAATCATGATAAGGAGTTACACTCCTAGTTGTATTAGGTCTCTAGGACTGCTAGTTAGGTGTCATTTGAATTTAATAGTTAGTTTTGAGTGTCATTAGGTGTTAGGTCAGGTAGAATTCGAATTTTCCTCTTCCTAGAAGAGGAATCTAAGCATGTAAAGAGCTCTATATATAGCAGAACATCTGATGTACAAAGGGTTGGGAATTTTATGGAAAAGCTTGTATTTAGCCTATGTAAGACTCACTTTCAGTAATACATGCTTGACTTTACTTCTCAGGATTCATGAAGGATTTTTTATGTTCAGAATATGTGATGTTTTCCTTTTCTTAATTCTTACAGTGGTATGGATGTATAATCACTCAGAATTCACTGAATGTGCTCTGACTTCCTGTATACATTTATAAACTGTGTGGTCCCATATGAGTTTATGTTCTGAATGTTTAAATGTTGAATGCCCTGACTTCCATGTAAGGTTGAGTTTATTGTTATATTGAGGTGTTGTTGACTCCATAAGCCCAATGGATAGTTGTTTAATGTGTTTCCACCATTCATACTTTTCACAGTTGTTCTATAAGAGTTAGCCATCTTATCTTTAATCAAAATCATTAATCCATCAAGAGAGAGCCCTCTCAGGTTGAGGAGGCTAAGCCTCAGCCTAAAGTAGGTTGAAATAGTTACTTAGAGTCAACCTGACCAGCAGCCTATCAGGATCTGATTTTGAGATAACACCTTCGACACATAGCCACAGGTCAAGTAAATAAGATAGAGATTCTAGTGAAGAATATCTATAAGATGGAGGTAGAGGATTATGTTTCTTTGAGCATGAAAGCAGAGATGGTATAGAGATGAGATGTTGGTGATTTGTGGCACAGGTGATTGGGTCACTTGCATCATGGGGCTTTGAAAATATTGCAACTGATTTCTATCAGTTTGCCCAAAGGTACACTAGATCATGTTGATACATGCAAGGGGTGTACTTTGGGTAAATACACCAAGGATTCCTTTCACGATAGATATAATTGAGCAAAGGTGATTCTAGAGCAATTCCACTTAGATGTGTGTGGACCATTCTCGATAGCACCCATGGCCAAACACATGTATTATGCTATATTTGTTGATGAATTTTCTCGTAAATTCTGGATATTTTTCATGTAGAAGAAGGATCAAAATTTCACAAAGTTTTGTGAATTTAAAGTACTGGTCAAGAAAGAGTTTGGAAATAAGGTTAAAGCTCTATAGAGTGATAACTATGGTGAGTATGTGTCAAATGAGTTTAAGAACTTCTATTCATAAGAAGGCATTAAACGGGAGTTGACGACACCCCATAACCCTCAATAGAATGGGGTGACCGAGAGGAAGAACAAAAGTCTTGTAGGGGAAGCGAGGGAAATGTTTCATAAAAAGAGTCACCCAGTACACTTATGGGCTGAGGCATGCAACAAAATGGTTTATGTTCAAAACCATAGCCCGCATTGGATACTTGGGTTGAAGACACCAGAGGAGGCTTTCTCCATTAAGAGGCCAAATGTTGGTCACTTAAGGATTTTTGGGTCATTGTTATATTTCCATCTGACCAAAGATGTATGGAAGAAGCTTGAGATGACGACATATTTGGGGATATTTGTGGGGTGCACGGATACATCTCAAAAATATCATGTGTATTTTCCAACTAGTAGGATGACAGTGGTTCACAAGGATGATAGAATCAATGAGCAGAAGGCCATGAATGTTTCCCTCGAGAGGGAGCTTTAGCTACATGAATTTGAGCAACTTTTGGTTCCTAAGGTTGAGGATACTTAGATTGATGTGGAGAAGCCACATGCAAAGGGTCAGTGAGTGGAGACATCCACTCAGGTAGAGTCTTCCAGAGATGGGAGCAAGTGCACCAAAGAGGCTGATAAATTGTTGTCAGATGCATAGGAGAATGTGGGAGCACCCACATCTCAGCACAAACAGAGGAGGTCACCTGAGAGGTACACTGGATACATGTCTCTTATGAGCAGATGTGTTGTGACAAAGCCATCTTCCTTTGACGAGGAAGTACAACCACTAATTTGGGTTGATTCCAATTTCCATGGTTGAGGAGTATGACTCCATAGTTGATAACAGTGTTTGGGATGTGTTCTCGAGACCGAAGGATAAGTTAGTGGTGAGCTCTTGATGGATTTACAAGGTAAATCAAGCTGCACATGGTAGTGTGGAGAAGCATAAGGCTAGATTTGTGGCCCATGGATTTTCATAGGAAAAGGAAATTGACTATGATGAGACCTTTTATCTTGTTGCAAGGTACTCATCGGTCAGATCTATATTGGCACTAACAACACAGATGGGTTGGAAGATACATCAGATGGATGTAAAGACAACCTTCCTTAATGACATGATTGAGGAAGAGGTCTACATAAAGAAACCTGAAGGTTTTGAGACCTTAGACCATGAGTCACATGTGTGTCGACTCAAGACAACATTGTATGGGATGAAGCAAGCACCTCATGCTTGGTACACTAGGATAGATAGCTACTTCACCGGGTTGGGCTTCACAAAGAGTGAAGCAATTGAAAACTTGTGCCACATAGTGGTGGAAGGTAAATTTTTTATCATTGTACTTTATGTTGATAATATAATAATGATAAGTGATGATCAGTTGATTAAGTCTTGCAAGGAGGACCTTGCAAGAGAGTTTGAGATGAAGGACTTGGGGCTCATATATTACTTTCTCGACATGGAAGTATGGCAGGGTGATGGGGAGTTGTTTGTGTCTCAAGGCAAGTATGCCAACAAGATACTTAGGAGGTTGCGCATGGAGAGAAGCAAGCCTATGGAGACTCATATAGAAGGTAACTAGAAGAAGGAGGATGCTACTTCGGAGGAAGTAGTGTAAGCTACTATTTACAGGTAGCCTGTGGGCTCACTCATGTATACTTGGTGAACACACGACCGGATATGTGCTATGTAGTTAACGAACTTAGTCAAGATATGGTTAGGCCTACCAAGCTATATTGGAAGGTGACAAAGCATGTGTTGAGATACCTTAGGGGCACTGCTCATTATGCATTATGGTACAAATAGACAAAGGGAGTGAGGCTTCAAGGCTTCACTGATGTAGATTGGGCAGGCGGTCCATCCGACAGGATGAGTACATCAGGAGGGATCTTCAGTATTGGGTCAATGGTAGTTTCTTGGTATAGCAGGAAACAAAGATCGGTTGCACTCAGTTCGACAGAGGAAGAGTACATGGCTGCATGTTAGGCAACATGTGAGACCATCTAGATGAGGGAGATCCTGGTTGGTTTGTTTAGTTAGTAGATGGATCCAACTCTAATTTACTGCGATAATCAAATTTTTATCAAAATCTCTGAAAATCAAATTGTTCCTGATCGGTCCAAGAATATTGATATCCGATATCATCATCTTCGAGATTGTGTATTGAGGCAGATTATGTTGTTAGAGTACATTCCCACAGAGGAACAAGATGCTGACATTTTGACAAAGGAATTATCAAGATGAAAATTTGAGTTTCACAGAGATAGGATCGAGGTAGCTGATAATCCATTTCTTGTTGAGAGGGAGTGTTGAAAAATGGAAACAAGAAATTCTAGTTTAAATTTGTCCTTGAATTTAAACTATGAATTAAAACTGAATTCTATTCCCATAGCAAGTTGTAAATAATTAATTAAGTTTAACTAACTTAATTATCTTAGGAAATTCAAGTTGGAAGCCTTTCTGAAGTCATGTATATGTTCTCCCTAAGATTTAGGGGCCCAGTATGAGTTTATTTGAGTTTTAATTAGATAACTCAATTTACTGAGCTATAGGCAGTTAAATTAGTTCTAACTGTTTGTTGAACTAGTAGAGGATTAGGAGTTAGTTGGTGCACTGGTGCATCCATAGGTTCTACTCCAACTAACTGAAGATTCACTCATCAAAAACTCATGCATGTCAGTTATGAGAAAGACCCAGTTGAGACTAGAGTGCAAAGGCAATGTACTATTAGTTGTATGATTTACCGAGTTGTACATATCATGCATGCAATTGGAACAAGACCTAGATTTGGATTGTGCAGTTATGGAAGCATGAATTACCAATTAAATATGGGTTATTCAACCTGGAGTCGCACAAGGAAATAGGGGCGTGGAGAGTAGTAGAAATTGGCTAAGTATTGTCCTAAGCTAGCTTGTGAGCAGAGAGTTGAGCATACTTGTGCAAAATTGTTCTAGTGAGAACAAGCTTTGTATTTTCAATCATATTTATGATTAAATAAATAAAGATAGGAGGGGTTTTGAGAAATGGCTTTCTTGAGAAAAAATTATTGTGTTATGTGCCATTGATTGTCTTCCTCTTGCTATTATTGTTTTCGTCAATCTATTGGCTTTCACTAGTAGAAAGTAGAAGTAGATTCTTGTCTTTTGTTTTAGTACATTACATGAGCTGTGAATGTACAGGAAAATCTACATAACCATCATAATGTGGTCTCTTACAGTTGAAAAATTTGTTAGCAAACGTCGTTTTTCCAATTCCACCTACACCTGCAATCCCCACAAGTGGGGTCTCTACCGACTACTGCTCTTGTTGTTATAAGATGGTATTTTCAAAATCTTCAATTTATTCTTACAAACCAATTGCATATTTGGCCATGTGAAAATCTGGTTGTGGAACCTCTTCCAACACCATGTGCATGATCCTTTCCAAGAGTTCCACCTCGTCCTTGAATATTCATATATTTGAAGTTAGTGAAGTGACAATAGAACAACAACATACTACCTTAGATGTCATATGGATATCAATTCATAAAAGTGAAGTTAATATAGATTTACAAATTAAGGACTAACATGGATTGGAACAATCGGAGATGTTCACGCATTACATGCCTCCAACTCAAATTCACTTATATCTGCAACACGAGAAAGGGCATCTCTCCAACCTTGAATTCTTTGGGGGAAGTATCACGCCTTTTCTTCATGTTTATGCATGGCTTTAGCATATCATCCATTTTGAGCTTCGTCCACCCATGAGAGATCAAAAGGCTTAACATTGTAAAATACAGTCACAATGGTAGCCCCATGCTTCTTGTAATCCACCATGAGACGAAGCTCATCAAGAAACCATTTCGAATTGGCATAGTTTTCAAAGAAAATTTCTATGTGGACAGAGTTTTTCCAACCTGTAATTTTGGTCGGTAAAGAAACACTCACAATCCATGAGAAGTAAGGCATCGGTAGAGATGTGAGGTAATGGTTTTTTTGACATCGCAGCTACGGTGATTTATAAATACATGAAAGTAAGAGGTCACGGAGGAGGAAGATGTTAAAGTAGTGACGACTGTGTTGTGTGCCATTGGAATAATAATAATAGATCGACAGATAAATAAAAAGATTAACCTACCAGATCATTTGTAGGCAACAAATCGATAGGAAGTTGTAAGCACAAGTAATAATAGCAATGAAGCAGATGATGTGCAGGAAGGCATACTAATGGGAAATTTGAAGCACCAAACCCTTAGATGGCAAAAGTCAAAAGAAAGTGTGGTTTTCCTGGTAAAGATTCAGTGGTTTGGATCATTACAAAGACACGGTTACCTAGAAACGACAACTCTGTAATTACGCATTGGGCAGTGTTATGATGTGTAAGGCCTCTTTACTGCTCCATCTTTACCATGTCGTGTTGTGTAGGCATGAATAGTGTAAACATGCGACTTTTTTGTTGCCTCGATATGGGGACTTGTTGAGCCTCTGACAGCCCATAAGTCTCTCACACCATCCGACTCCCACTTTTGATCAACCTCTGTTTGGTATCTATTTTTCATTAGGGTATGTGATGGTACATCATGCATGATGCTATATGTATGCACCATGGGAATAATTTCATATCGTTTCACATTTTCAAATTAAACATGCAGAAATGAAATTTTGAAATTCTAGAAAATAAGCAAAGAAAAATAGTCACATTTAAATGGTATAACGTGCTTTTGGTGGATAGCTTGTCGCAGACTCTCCCTTGTCCTTTTCTCTTTCTTTGTCCTCTATGGATGTTACCTTCTTTCTTTTTTAGCTTAGTTTTATCCACCATTCCTCATTAGAGGGCATGAGTTCTAAGGGGTGTTGTGTCTAACCAGTAGTGGGTGACATGGGCAACACCCATGTCCGCCACCAACTGGAGGACTTTGCTTCACACTTTTGTTAACTCACACCATGTCATATCCAAGAGGAACTCTCACATGCAAAAGGAGAAGGTTCTATGCAGAGATAACCCCTCTCTAACACAAAGGTCCTCACAAAATGGGCTACTTGGATTCCAGACACCATCCACATGAGAGAATGTTTCAAGCAATACATGCAAACAATCCATATTTATTGGAAGTTGAAATTCCTTCTGGGCCGCACTCTCCTAGACATACATGAGCATCGAATAGATGTTATTCACTCCCTATAGGACCTTCACTGACATGTGAGAGACTTGAATCAGAAGATGGAGAGAATCGAAGAGAATCTTGGCATTCCCCTATCAATTGAGAAAACATGTAAGGACTCTAAGGAGTTCCTCCAAGTTGCATGTTTTGATTCAGATCACTCTGCCTAGTATTATTTATCTCTATATTTTTTTTTTCCCTATGGTGTAGATTTAGTTCTACATAGATGTTTTGGACAATACATATAGTCTATTATGTTTACTTTTAGTTCACCTTGCATTCAAATGATTCTCTCCCTTGTAAAGAGTGAATTTTTGGATCTCGTCAAATCTCCCTCATAAAAGTTTAACTTGAATATATATATGTATGTATATATATATATATATGTGTATGTATATATATATATATATATATATATATATATATATATATATATATATATATATATATATATATATATATATATATATATATATATATATATATTAACTTTCAAAAATAATATATTTAATGTTGTTATAATATAATGTGTTTAAAAATATTTTGACCAACGAATCACGATAACAAATTCAAATTTATCATGATATCCACAATATGATGTGGTGTTAGACTTTAAGCTGATGTGGTAGATTTTTGGAAAAGTATGATCCGGATTATCCACAGTATTATGTTCAATATGTTGACGTTTCGAACCCCAAAGGGGGTCCATCATCAAGACATAAAATGATAGATAGATTAATTGATGTGGTGTGTTAGTTAGGGTGTGTAAAGCACATGCTCATTTGGTGTAGTGAGATGAGAGTTGTTCTTTTACTTTACTCATGTGAGAGGGTTTTATCTATCCATTTGAAACTTTGACCTGTCGCGAATATTTTCTTTCGAAGAAATTACTGTTTTTTTTTTTTAAGATTTAAATTGGGTGACAAATTTTTTCTAGAATTGTGAAATTTTTATTATGTAAAATATAAATTAAATATTCTAAATATTTTTTGGGATATTTAGATATTTAGTTCTTTTTTACTTAAATTGAATATTATGCATATAATATACTATTTTAGCGGCTACAACCACCCTCCAAATTTTTTCTTTAGCTTCGTTTTGGAGCCTCCCTACCAACCTTTCATAGCAGCATGTCTTGCCTTGTCAAGTACACAAGCTTCAATGATTTTCTTACAGAATGATAGCATGTCCATTAAAACTTGTTGCATCCCCCTCACAAGTTATTTCACTAGACTTGGTCTAGCTGCAGGTTGAGCAGCTCCCTCAAGGAATTGTGCAATTCTGGAGGGCGACCAACCTTCCCTCCAGAAATTGTGCAATTCTTTCAGACAGCCTGTTGGGCTCGAGAATTATGCAAATCTTCCTATCACTGTTCACTGGAAAAAGTGCACAATTCCTCCCAGTAGGACTGCTCCGCCCAAAAATTGCGTAATCCTGGGCAGTAGTCAGCTACTCTACCCAAAAATTACGCAAATATTTTGGGAAGCCAACCTAGCTCCCTCCTAGAAATTCACATTTTTTCCTCCCAGCTGAGCAAACTGTTGCATGTGCAATTGAGTTGACGATTCTCTCCGGGAACGAGCAAAAATGATTTGCATGCATGGACTACTTCTCCCAAGGCAGCATGCAAAGGCATCCCTTGATTTGGGGATCTACTTTTAACAACTGGAGGTTGCATGCAAGGATCATTTCAGAAACCTCCCAACAAGTGTCTCTTTTCCTAGATTTGTGGCATGCACGTCACAACCTTGATTTTATCAAAACTCAACAATCGGATGCTACAAAGCTCATTACTCACATTGACCTTGTAGATTTGACATCTCAAATTGCATCTAGGAGTCGTCGGCACATTCAACTCAGCTGTTTTAGGGTAAGCTCGTTTTTCTGTTTCACGCTGCGTTTCTATCGCTTTTTGTGTCTCGCTTCATGTGAGTGTTGTTTGCACGAATTCAGTGAGCACTTGTTGTCATTTTGATGTATGTTAGCTTGTAGAAGCACCATTTCAATTTTCACTCACATCTCACTGTTGTCGCATGCATGACAGTGTTTTTGGACGGACGGTCATTGTTTCAGCAACGTGCTTCACACACATGCATGCTTTCCTGTTTTTTCAATCCTCCACTTGTTTTTTACATGTATGATCCTTCACTCTTGTTCACGCTCCTCACCATGCATTCAAACTTCTCATGTTTTCAGTCGTCCATTGGGATGGGGTCCCATGGGGTAAATTTTGGGGCAAAAACCTAAGTTTTGGGGCAAAATCCCAAGTTTTGTCATATAAAGATGTAAAGTATCTACAAGTTGTGGTCGCGGAGTGCGTAGATAATTAAAGAGTCATAAAGGTTTTACCCTTCTTTATGTAAGTTGAGTCGAATTTTTGAAGATCTATCCATGGTCATCTGACCATGAGATTGTATAAATAGGTGTGTCTTAGGATGTCTAAGGAAGTAATAGAGGATGAAGACGAATGTAATGGGTCAATAGAAGGTTGAGCATAGAAGCATTAGAGTTGAAGGAAGGCTCTATAGTTGTTTGCGCAGGGCCTAGAGTAGAGTCTGTAGCTGAGTGAACGGGGAAGTCTTGAGTCTGTAAGAAGAACTGAGTATTAATAAAGAATAATATTGCACATATACTTATGTTTATCTCTTACATCGGTTTATATGAATGCGACTTATGTTATAATGGGTTTATGAAAAAATAATATATTGATGCGCAACTTTGTATAACTTATACTGTTATATGAACCCAATTACTGTTAATTGTTTACGTGAAGACTATCTTGTTGTATGTTGAAGTTATCAAACACTTAAGCTAATCCGAGTCATTACTGGGTTATAAGTAATCTTTGATGTGCATAAGTAGTGGATTTTCCTATTTAGGGTCCATGAAAGACCGTTGTAAACTGTCACGGAGGTATAGAAGCTGATTAAGGGTAATTATATCGATAAGCCCTAAAGGCTTATCGATTTGCACAAAGGTAGATTTAGGGCATAAAATGACATTACACTGATCTCTGAGTGCGGAAACTTGGTTCCAACATCCCCCCATACTGCTTCGGGTGAGACTTCAGTCCGTGCTCTACAGATTGACGCTGAAAGGGCCAGTAGTGTAGGGATTTGTTTAGCGAAACTAACTTTGAACCTAGGTCAGAACCCACTAAGCCAACAAATGGTTTCGTTGTCGGGACCGAGATCTGCATAAAGAGATGTGTGATGTCGCATCACTTGAATCCAACAAAGAAAGAAATTGAGAAGTGGTTGGATAGAACTATTCACGGATTGGCAGTGCAAGAAAACAAAAATTTGTGCTTGACAAAAGAACAGTGGTTGGACAGGTATCTATACACAGAGATACACAAAATCTTCTTCTAAGCCTTCCTAATTGAACTATATGAGTGGATCACTAAATTGGCAGATGGACAAGGAAGGTGGAGGCTTGAAAACCCAATAGTGTGGACCTCAAAGCTAGTGAGGAGGTTGGAAGCCTCTAAAGATAAGATCGCATGCCCTGTCGATCATTGGCTTGATCGAGTCATAGGAGGATTTGTGATAGAATTCACGGTCGATACCTTGGTTAGCTACAATGAAGCAGAGTGACACTTCTTTAAGGGACCGCGAGGTAAGTATTTAAGATCTTTGAATACTTGGATTAAAATGCTCTTGTGTGAAAAGAGGGTTATGCCACTACCTTGATGTTTGGAGTTATGTGAAGTGGAAAGTTCTTCAGAGATAGGGGTAGAACAAGACCTGAATATATCCCATTGATTGAGCCTCCGCTGAGTGACTACGAGGGAGTAGCATAAGTTTCACTACAGAGCGCTATCTAGTTAATAAGACAAGGTTTCCGCGAATACCTCATCCATCCACACTGCCTCCACCTTCACCTCCACAGCATACACCTTTGCCCACACCACCACCACCTCCGCCACCATTCAATATGTCGAATATAATGAAGTTTCCCAATTCAAGGGCTTGGAAAATGAGGACCCAGACAAGTTTTGGTTCATTGCGAAGGTCGTATGGACATCACAGAATATTATAGATGATCATATGAAGAAAGTGTAGTTATTTACTTCTCTACAAGATCGCACGTTGACATGGTACATTAAGTATTGCATGGATAAGCCATTGGCATCGTTAGCAGACACTCAGACTGCTTTGAATAAGGAATTTGGTAGGCCTAAGTCTGAACCCCAATCAATACTTGGATTCAAGGAAATTGCAATGAGGATTAGCGAAACCCCATGGGAGTTGGATCAGAGGCTGAAGTGTGGAATCCGCGAAGCCAATATGAATCTCACAAATACTCAGCACTGTGATTGGTTTATAGTTGCACTCCTACCTCACTTGAGGAAATGTTTGTCATAACAAAAGATAGGGACTTAGGCGGAAGCACTGGATATCGCAATTAGATTGCATGAGACCCCTATCCAAGATGCAACGTTGGGAGTTCAATAGATTCATGTGGAGTTGCAGAACCTCTGCTTAGAGTTGTAGAGCTTGAAGAAGGAAAAAGCGGCTCGCCCAAAGGTGCGTGAAGTTTGGTGCCTAAAATGTAAAAACCAGGGGCATGATAAGGATCATTGCCCTATTTTTGTGACTTATATGGTAGGGGGAGGGCCTTTGCCTTTGAGGCAGGAAGCCCCAACAGGACCAAGTACATGGCCTATGCTATGGTGCACTATCTATCAAGTAGCAGGGAAACATGTAACATACAATTGTCACTTGCCGAAGAAATTTGTGCACGCACCTCAACAGTGATTCTTCAATTTCTATAAATCGGTGGGCCACAATGAGCTTAATTTCTGTAGTTATGAGTTGATGATGGAAAGAATGCATGTGTATCAAATGCAAATAGAAACTTGGTCTCTGAATCAAGGCATTGGGGAAGCGCGTGGAGGATACCAGTGGCACGAACAAGGCCGAGGAGGAGGAGGAATTGGTGGAGGTTGAGGACAAGTTATTTGCTACAATTGTAGAGTGCAAAGACACGACACAAGGGAATGTACGAGACGGACATGCCCATGTTTCAGATATTGCACTCAGTTTGACCATGTGATAGAAGAATGCCCTATATTGATAGCTAAGATGTAGGAGAAGAAGGCGCAGCCTCAGCAACCCACCCAGAATTTACAGATGATGAAGGACAAGCCCCGTGAGGAGGATCCCAATGTAAATATTGTGTTGCAAAGTGGGATGATCATTGGTGATGATAAAGGAAAGTAGCTTGAAGAAAGTGAGTGGGTTCGTAAAGCTCCAGAAAAGGAATTTGGGTTTGACCTAGAGCACTCAAGGGAAACATTCATGGAAGCGAGGAAAAGCTTCACTGAGGCCTCCACCTCAGGAAGTTAGGACAAGTTTTTTAAAGAAGTTGACCCCTCCGTGCTTACGACATTTTTGGAAAATTGTATGAAGTTGTTGTGTGACATCAAGGCCATAAAAGGGCTATAGGAACTGATAAATAAGTATGCTAGTAAGGAAGGTTCTCCTGAGGGACACCGCGCAATCATAAAGATAGGCAAACACAAGACAAGAACAGGGTGCGAGATGAGGCTCACCGCGCAAATAAGAGATTATGAAATGGATTAAGTTATTTTGGATCTAGGGTTAGATGTGAATGTTTTGCCTAAATAGACACGGGAAAGAATGGGGGGACCTACACTACAATGGTCCCCAATTTAGCTAAGAATGGAAAATCAACAGAAGATTATCCCTATGGGGAGATTGCATGGAGTAACTGTAGATATAGAAGGATCAAGCGCATTGGCCGATTTTGAAGTAATAGAGATTGTTGCTGACAACAAGCCATACCTGATGCTCCTTAGAATTGATTGGGCTATTGATATGAATGGGGTAATAAATCTGAAGAAGAAAACAATGTCTTTTGAGAGGAAATTGCTCCATGTAGTAGTACCTTTGGACCCTGCAGAAGGACCGCGCTACACTGAACCGGTCCGCGATTATGAGGAAAGCGATGATGATTTGGACCATATCTATAAGATAACAACACGAGACCAATATTTGGTTAACCTGACTGCCGATGCACGAATTGCATGGGACCGCAAAATTTCTTGTACATTGGATTCTGCTAAAGAGTTGGAGCACTGGCAGAATAGATTGCACGAAGTATCTACGTTGCGCTATAATATGATGACTAAATCGTTGCACTATGTATCATTTGAAGTAAGAATTTTTCCTTATTATGATGGTCTAACGGATGTAGATAAATTTTTGGATGCATTTGAAAGGGAGGTACTATAGAAGCATCACGTCCAAGCGCTGGATTTGGCGCTACGCCTGTACGATGGTGGGGTATACATAAAGACAGTTTCGATGAATGGCGTGAGTATAGAAGAATGATGAGGTTGTGGTTTGGTCACCCAAATGCTTAGCTAATAGAGAAATATGACGGGAGGAATGATCTGCGCGATCATTTAGAAAAATGGACTAAGGTCTATGGAATGGAGCTATAGCCAGAGTGGGTGCATATTTTCTATAACACTTTGGACATCGTTCCTATGAATTGGTACTTGGAAACAGAGCTCCGCCATGGTGCCGCGGAGTGGGACATATTAAGAGAAGGATTTTTTATGACCTTCATCTTTGAAGATGAGTTCGAAAGCATCAATGAAGCCCTACAGGAGGTTAAGGCAGCAATCTTCAAGATATCGCAGGATCCCTTAGACTTGATTCACCCAGACTGGAGCACCCAATTGCACCATGCACTGGAATGCTACAATGTGACCGTTGAAGAAGATGATAAGGATCAGAGGAATATCAACATCCCAAAGGCCAAGGGCCACCTCGAAGTTGAAGGACCGCAGATAAAGAATCCAGACATCATCGTACCATTGAACACTAGATAAGTGAACATTGGCACAGAGGCAGAGCTGAAATTTGCGAAGATTGGAGATTACTGGGATGATGCCATAGTAGATAAGGTCATTGAGTTTCTCCACAAATAACAAGATTTGTTCCCCACCAAATTTGAAGACCTAAAAGGCATCATAGGGGACTTCGGCATGATGAAGATTACCTTAAAGCCGGATGCAAAGTCGATCAAGCAGAGGCCATAACACCTTAATCCCAAGTATAAATAAAAGGTCCACTTGGAGTTGGACAAGATGCTTGCAGCAGGCATTATTGAACTGATGGAGGAATCTGATTGGGTGAGTCCAATGGTCGTTCAAGAAAATAAGTAGAAGGATGAAATTAGGGTTTTCATAGATCTTAGAAAGCTTAACGATACTTGCATCCATGATCCTTTTCCAACACCAATTACAAATGAAGTACTGGATAATGTTGGAGGATAGGAAGCATTTTTATTTATTGATGGGTTCTCTAGGTACCATCAGATTAAGATCGTGACAAAAGACAAGAGTAAGACCAGCTTCGCAACAAAGTGGGGATGCTTCTAGTATAACGTGATGCCTTTTGGACTTAAGAATGTATCGGCGATCTTCTCACCCATAGTCATCGCGAAATTCAAAGAGTTCATTCATAATTTTTTGGAGGTATATTTTGATGATTGGACAATGTTTGGACTATTAAAGTTCCATGTAGCTAGTTTGTGCTTGACGTTGGATACATGCCAAAGATATCAGATTGCGCTAAACCTAAAGAAATGCTTTTTCTGCGTCCCTTTCGAGATCTTGCTAGGTCATGTGGTTTGTAGGTAAGGACTTATGATGGACCCTACTAAGATCGCAGTCATCATTAATTTGGAAGCCCCAGGGAGTGTTAAACGGCTGCACGCTATGCTGGGCCATATGGGATACTATCGAAAATTCATCAAAAGTTATGCCCAGATTACCGCGCTTATGGAAAAATTGTTGAAGAAGGAAGCTACATTCTGTTGGGATGAAGAATGTCAGTGAAGCCTAGATGTATTGAAGGAGAAAATGGTCACTGTGTCGATCCTAGTCTTCCTATATTGGAAGAAGGAATTTCATGTGCTTGTGGATGCTTCATGTATTGTGCTAGGAGAAGTGCTGACATAGGCCAGTGAAGGAGAATTGGATCACCCTATAGCATTTGCAAGCAGGAATTTTTCTAAGCCTGAAAATAATTACTTGAAAACAGAGTGCTAAGGCTTTGTAATGGTGTACGCGCTCCAAAAGTTCAGACATTACCTGCTAGGCAGATATTTCAAGATGTACACAGACCATTCTGCCTTTAAATACCTAGTCAATAAGCCTATGTTGGGGGGGGGGGAATATGCAGATGGCTAATGTTGTTTCAAGAATATGATTTCGAAGTGATTGTGAAGCCAGGAAGGTTGAATGTAGGGCTAGACCATCTGTCGCACATTGAAATAAGAGAAGAGCCTACCAATTTTGAGGAAGGATTGCCTAACGCATAGCTCTTTGCGGGGCGAGTAGTGGAGAATCACTTTGCAGACATTATCCACTTTCTGACCATAGGGATAGCTCCGGAGTGATACACCAGTTAATAGGAGAGAGGATTAGTGGTGTGCGAGAGATATTTTTAGTTATTTCAGGCCATTTGTATAAGATGGGATTGGACGAAATACTCCGGCACTATGTGCCCGACTTTAAAAGAAAAAGTATCCTCGCTGAAGCTCATGGAAGAGCTATGGGAGGACATTACGTAGGAAAGGAAACAACGCAGAAGATTTTTCATGTTGGGTTGTGGTGACCGATGTTGGATAATGATTCTAAAGCATATTGTAAGGCATGTGATGCATGTCAAAGGATGGGTAGGCCATCACGGAGTGATGAGCTGCCTTTGAATATGCAAGTGTCATTGCAGCCATTTGAGAAATGGGCAATTGATTTTCTAGGACTGATTCAACCTCCAGGTAAGAAGACAGGTGCACGATATACATCACCGCAATTGAATATTTAACTAGATGGGCGAAGCACGGCCTGTGAAGGATTGTACAGGGGAAACAACAACAAAATTTCTATTCGAATATGTGTTCACCAAGTTTGGTTGCTCGAAATTATTGATGAGCGATCGTGGTACACATTTTCACAATGAGACAATCAATGCACTAACAGAGGAGTTCTAGGTTTACCATCAGAAGAGTACGCCATACCCATCCTCAGGCCAATGGAATGCTTGAGGCTTTTAACAAGATATTGGAGAATGCGCTGATGAAGGTTTGCAATGCATAGTGGAATGATTGGGAGGTGCGCATACCAGAAGTGTTATGGGATTATAGAACTACTTGTAAGAAGCTTACTGGTCATACACCTTTTAATTTGGTCTATGATGTAGAAGCTATGATGCATATGGAGTACATTGTGCCTAGTCTACGCATAGCGGCCTTCACAGGAATGGAAAACCACAGAGCCTTGGAAGCAAGGATCGCATAGTTAACAAAGCTCGAGGAAGATAGGTTTCTAGCTGGATTCCATTGGCAGGTTCAGAAGGAACACGAAAAATCTTGGCACAATCGGCACATCAAACTACACACCTTCAAGGTAAATGATTTGGTTTTATTATATGACAGTAAGTTTGATAAGTTTCTAGAAAAATTTTAGATGCATTAGCTAGGACCATATGTTATGAAATAGATTACAGATGCTGGAGCAGTTCAGCTCGTGAAGTTGAATGGAAATCCATTTCTGGGAAAGGTAAATGGAAGTTGATTGAAGCCATACACTGGGGATCCAGCCCAATGATTACATGACAGTAGCATATTCTTAGTACTCTAGGCAGCTCTAAGGAGGCGTGAGACTATAAAATACACTACCCAAGTTGTAGAGCTGCACGATAGGGGGTCTGCACGAAACAAAAGGGTGTATCAGTACTAGAAGAAGCACAAAGGGATTTGCGCTCTAGGGGGAGAGACCACGCAGTGTAGCTAGAAAGTAACTGTTATAGTCATTGTTCATGATTTGACTGCCAGAAGATGGTTAAGAGGAGCGGGAAGTGAATTTCAAGGATGAATTTAAGAGTGAAATATTTGGAAATCTACTGCCAATTCAACATTTATGGACAAATTTTTGGGGGAACGATCGAATTTGAATTTGAATTCGCCTATAAATTATGCGTGGCCATCCAGAAAAAAGCACTTTGCACTCTTAGAATTTTTGATACGAAGTGTCGATTGTTTATGAATCCTCAGGTTTACGCTGATTTGGTCACTAGTTATGTATTTGAGAAGTTACCCAAGGAAGCCCAACTATTCATTCTTAGCGTGACGTATGGACCAGGAGAGACTGCTAGTACTGGAGGGGTTGTCACATATGAAGGAGTTGCTCCATAGGTGATGAGCATGGAGACTCCAGCTGCAGTGCCTACGATGCCGAGGTTGCCTAAGCCAAAGCCGACGCTAGTGAGGGAAGTCCCCAAACTGAATAAGGACAAAAATAAGAATCCCATACCGGTGCGCAAGTCATCGAGGAAGCATGTCGCTACATAGGCACAAAGGAAAGAAAAGTCGTGGGCGAAAGAGAAGGGAAAAGTGGTGGACTTGGAGGCTAAAGAGGGCATGAAGGACATAGACACTGAGGGAGTGGATCCAATATCCATGTTGCCAGATTCCATCCCCCTATGCAAGGGGAAAGTGAAGGTCGCTAAGGACCCATATGTAGGAAAATTCCTCCTTAATACACCCCTGCTACCGGAGAAAATTACTTTTGAAGGTCTGTGCTTGGCGTGGATTCCCCATCTCAAGCTAGAAGATTTGGATTTGGCAGACCATGAGAGGTTCCCCCACTTGGAAACAAAAAATTACATGAAGAGGGTGTTCTATAAAGAATCAGGTGTCACTACGCTGGAGTCGGTGGAGTAGATTCGCGGAGTAAACCAATCGGGGTTTCTGAACCTATTGTGGGTGCCCCACCACCATCACCTCAATATCAAATTAATAGTCATTAAGCAGTTGTTGTGCCTAGTTCATGAAAGATGCTTGTGGCTGAGCTCACCAATCCCTATCACTGATCTATTGATCCATCGGATCACGTTGTTGTCGCACTCAGGGTTGAATCCGGCTAAGGAGTTTGGCGGAAAGACAAGTGAACGCGACCTCGCAACAAAAATGAAGGATAAATTCAAGCTCGGGAAGAAGTTGCATTAGTACTCTATAACCTTGATCATTGAACCCGTAGTGAAGGTTGCCACTCAGATCCTTGTGACAAAAGTTATGAGAAAATTTTGCGCAGATGAGGTTTCAGCGCCAGTGATTTCTTTGGCTGCCCAGTGTGTAGAGGGCGTACAGTTCAACTAGGCGCACTACCTTTGTAGCGAGTTCCTCACGAATTGTCGAGAGGCATAGGATGAGAGAAAAACATTCCACTATCAGTGGTTATTACTCTCCATTGTACTCTTCACTTGGGATCTGTTGGACGATAGTCAGTCTCCTCCTATGGATAAAGATTTATCGGATGCTACAAAGTTTTCATCTCTCTGGGCCACAAATGATGATGTGTGGGCCATAGAGACCAAAGTATTTTGGGTGATGATGGAGGCGAGTATTCACATGGCCATCAACCAGAAGCCGCGGTTGTCACCAACCATGTTTGAACAACTTTTAGGGTATGCAGAGTTCAAATATGACTTCCACGGTGTCTACATTCGGGCGTGAAAGGATCTGCAACAAAAATGGTTCGACCTACCCTACCTCACCACAGATGACACTATTGAGGAGGTCATTAAGCGTTGGCCAACAGATTGGCATTCTCCATCTGATCTGGCTGCAGGGACTAGAAAGTCCACAAAAAAGAAAAATAAGGAAGCGACCAAGTAGAAGGTTCAACAGCTGGCTGAGAAGCGGAAAAAAAAGGTCAAGGAGAAGGCTTGCGTGGAAGCGGAGCGCATTGCGAAGAATGAGGTTGAACAGGAAGTGTGCGACTCTGAGCAAAGTGATAAGTCTCCTTCACCCCAAATGAAGGAGGAAGAGTAGTCAGAGTAGGGCAGCAATGGTTAGGAGGAGGAGGAGAGCACTCCCTTCCGGATCAAATGGTACAAAGAACAGGGAAAAGAAGGGTGACCTAGACGAGATAGGTGAAAAAGTGCAAGATACTATAATAGAATTGTTGCAACAGTTTGAGAAGTAGAAATAGTAGGCCTTGAGCACCACCAAAAGGATCTACATGAATTACAAATTCAGATGACTAGAATCTAGGTAGGTGCAGGGCAAAGCAGTGATGCGTCAACAAGTTTGGCTCCAGGGACCACTCAGGAAGCTGAGATGGTTCGATCACTGGACCTCTAGGAATTCATGCTACCAGATGGATCTTTGAGCGTGGAGGAGGCCGATGATAAGGCCATAGTGAGTTCTTTGAAGAAAATTGGTCTCAACCTGGCCGCGCTCCTGAATGAGTACCTGCACACATTGCAGGCAGGGGTGATAGTAGAATTCAAAGCTCAAGAGCAGCACGCACTCAACCTCATCGGCGAGTATAAAGTGAATAATGAACAAATGTTCGCTGAAAATTCAGAGGCACCGGAGGCATAGAAAAAAATCCAGGCGCAGAATGACTAGCTTGCAGCCACGGTGGCAGAAGCCTTCAAAACACTACCCGAACTGAATATAACAAAGAAAGCATCATTGGAGGTGAAGTTCAGATAGCTGGTTGCAGGTGTGCGCAAATCCAAGATAGAAGTGGCTAGGGTTCAGTTCGAGCTGAACCTGAAGATAATAGAGTTAGCATTGAAGTCACAACCTTCAACTCCGCAAGAGGTCAGGGAACAATGCAAAGTTGTTGTGAAGGATGGAGTCACAACAGCGGATTTCGCGGTGGTAGACTACACCATGCTTTTTGAGCTAGCAATGGAGGTAGTCAAAACTCTACAGGAAGATCCCACCCTACAAGCCTTGAATATAGAAGCTCGCGAACTCCAACAACAATATGATGAAGTAAGGGAAATGGCGTGCACCATTGCTGCCGCACTATGCCTTGCTAAGATGTAGGAGGCAAGGTAGCTACATTGACAGGTGGAGGCAGCGTAAAATAGAGAGGCAGTCATCAAGGCTAGATTGGGGCCTTGGTTGGATGAGGACTACATTGTCTCCACCAACATTCAAGAGAACTTGGTGAACTTGTAGAGTACGCAACATAAAATATAGCAAGATAGTGCAGGACCAGCCATAAAGCAGCTAGTGGAACAGATCAAACAGGCAGCCACACAGAGTGCGGCTGAGGTAGTAGTGGTATGAGTGGAGCTAGGGGATCTTCACAGTAAGATCTCCGCACCAGTAGAGTGAATCGAGGGTGAGTCATGATCTTTGTGTTGGGGGCCTATTGGGATGGGGTCCCTTAGGGTCAATTTTAGGGCAAAAGCCCAATTTTTATTGTATAAAGATGTAAAATCTTCGCAATTTGTGGTAGCGAAGTGTGTAGATAATTAAAGAGTCATAAAAGGTTTTACCCTTCTTTATGTAAGTTGAGTCAGCCTTTTGAAGATCTACCCATGGTCTGCAGACCATGGGATTGTATAAATAGGTGTGTCTTAGGATGTCTAAGGAAGTAATAGAAGATGAAGACGAATGTAATGGGTCAATAGAATGATGAGCATAGAAGTCTTAGAGTAGAAGGAAGGCTCTGTAGTTGTGTGCGTAGGGGCTGTTATCACTTAGAACTATAGTTCATGTATGTAATGTTGTCCATAAGTTTCATATAAAGGTTTTCAGTTTTGTGAATAGGTTTATAGGTGTATGTCAATTTGAAATTTGAATTTCAAAAGGTATTAATGTGAGTTCGTGTAAGGAAAAAATCGTTGAATACCCTCCATCATTGTTAGTTAAAGCATGTCATGTCATTAGTACTTTGCGCAGTTTCGCAGCGCAGGTTTGATTGGTCAATTTAGCTGCGAAATGATGTTTTCGTTTTTTCGCAGCGTTCTGTTTGTCAGCCATTTAGTAGCGCATCTTGTTAAGTTTGAACTGTCCGCGCTACGAAATCGGGGTTTCAGGGTTTTTGTAGCGCTCTTCCTTTGAATGTCAAATCCGAAAGAGGTGAGTCATAGGTACATTCATGTTTGTCAGTTCACGTCCTCTCCAGGTCATGATAAACCATCATTCCGCCATAAGGTCCAGAGTCATGCATTTGAGTGTCAGCTTAAGGGATTTTACAAGGGATGGTTATATCATAATGGGTTTTTCATAATGTGTAAACATGTTTGCTGTATGAGAAGCCCAAGTTCTTATTTAAAGGGATCATTGCAAGCGAGCCTGCACTCCAAAGTCGAGTTTGTTTTCGCGCTACAGCTACCATTAGTTCCCTGTGTGAAAATATTCAAAGCAAGATGGAAAAGAGAGAACATCGATCCGGTAAGTGTGTGAGGACAGAGCCGGAGGGGTTAGATGTTATTCTCAGGGATGAAGGTGTAGCAAGATCCTTTCGAAATGCTGGTTGCTGGAGGTTTTGCGAAAAATTGAAGGGAGGACATGCAGAGGTAACGAAGGCTTTCGCATTGAATTTTACTGGACTGAATTCAAAAGTGTCAATGTTGGAGTTTCCTGTGTCTCCTGAAGTTATTTCCACTGTCACTGAAATTCCGAGGGGTGGCCAAGAATGGTTCAAAAACTTCAAGTTCGACATGAGTCCCTGTAAAGAGTTTTTGAAGGAACCTTATGTAAATGAAGACCTCACCAAAGCGGTGCCAAGGAGTTATATAAAAGAACATTATGCTATGCTCCTCACATGCATCCAGAAATACCTGACATGCGAGGGTAGGTACAATAAAGTTTACTCCTACCACTTCAAGCTTTTGTTACATTTCACAGGTAAGGTTTCAATAGACATACCTTTCTATTTGTTCAGAAGCATTAGCAAAATGTGTGATAAAATCCAGTTAAAGAAAGATGGTTGTGAAACATCCCTGTTTCATCATGGTTTAGTAAAGTTGCTGGTGTTGGATAGTTTACAAAAGATTGGTAGAGATTGGGATTCATTTGTGTTTATGGCTGGCTTCCCAAGCAAAACAGGCCTCACTCCATTGCCTGTGAGGGAAAGGGAAGAAAGGAGTGAAGAACCCACTTTGGCTGAACTCAGAAGAGAAGTGACAGACCAAAAGAAGCCTAAAACCAAGTCAGGGAAATCAGAGAAGTCTGTGGCAGCTAAAGAGACACCTGAATCATCAGTGAAGAAAACTCCTAAGCCATCATCTAAGGAGACATCTAAAGTATCAGAAAAGGAAACTCCTAAGTCATCATCTAAGGAGACACCTCAGTCATCAAAGCAGAAGATTCAGAAAAAGAAGGATGAAGCTAAATCAAGTGAAGTTGAAAAGATTTCAAGGGTGAAAACCAGAGGTCAACTAAACAAGGAGAAAGGTAAGTCAATTACTGTGGAAGAAAGCCCTATTTCAAAAGGTAGTTTAAATGACTTACTTGAAGCCATTGAATTAGAGCAAGATCAGCCAATACAGATTGAACCAATAGAATTTGAGCAAGATCACCCGGTGCAGCCAATGCATATTGACCTCACTCAGTCTTCACCCGAAAGTTCTAAAAAATCAAGGGCTTCTAAAAGGTTGAAATTTGAAGAGCCTAGTAAAGAATATGCTTTTAAGCCACGTAGACCAGTCACAAGAAGGCAAATCAAAGAAGTGGAGAAAGCGCAGAAAGAGAAGGCACCTTTAGAAGTGCCTAGGACAGAGGTACTTGAGGCTTTGACCAGAACAGTTCAAGCAGCCAAAAGTAAGAACAAGGGTAATAAGGTTATCATCAGTCAAAGTGGAAATGTTATTGCTATCAAGAAACAAGCAGGAACAACAAAAGAAGAAATACCTCAGATTATAAATGTTTCTAAGGAAAGGGCAGTAAGATATGCAAATTATAAAAAGGCTGTAATGAAAGGCAGAACAAGTTTGATGAGCCAAACTGACTCAGTGTCTGATGCATATGTCTGGACGGTGCCAGCTCTGAAGCAGGCAAAAATCATGAAACAGATGAATACAAGCTTAAGAGCAGAAAACAAGGTGTTAAAGGAAGAAGTTAGCAGTTTGAAGAGGAAGCTAGGCAAACTAGCTAATTAATCCAAGGGGAAATTTGCCTTCCAAGTTTTGGTAAATTTTGGCTGTCATCGTTTTGAAACTTTTTGAAGTTCTTACACCTGTGTGAAATAGCTGAAGAAATCACAGAGTTAAGTCATTATTGCTTTAAGGTTCATATGCTTAGTTTTGATTACCTACAGCAGTTTCGTAGCGCGCTACGAAACTGCTGTAGATGACTGTTTATGTGAAAAATTTGAGATTGATGCTGAGGTCAGCGAATCTTAAAGGGATGACTCGAGGCTAGCATGGAGATTATATAAAGCCATTCAGATGTTTAAAAGGTGACAGGTGTGAATATTTAAGGAAAAGGTGAAATTTTTGTCTTTTGTTAAAGTCTTCACTTTATATCCGAATTTTTAGGGTTCTGGTAGGGTTACCGAAATTTTGAGTGGTACACCTGTTCAGTTTATAAGGGGGCCAGATCATAAGGTTTCTTCCATCATGCATGATTATTAGAAGATTAAATGGCTTGAAGCATAATCTTTAATGCATGAAGACTAATGGGAGGCAGAGACCGTGAACATAGGGCACAGATTCTTATCAGTTGATGAGTCATCCACATATCAGGCATCCGAAGCTGCTCATTCAGTGAATGTTCTTCCAGCATGGCTTGGCTATTATTGAAGTGATACAGGTGTCAAATTTCAAGAAAGCATCAATGTACACGAGGAGATAGACTTGGAGTTTCAATGGGAATGGAACTCTCTGTTTTCACAGCGCAATACCTTTTGTAATTAATTAGTTTGTTTAGATATGGATAAGATAATTAATGATAGGATTCCGAGCTCCCTTCATGCTTGTTGAGGAGTCTCAGGTAGTAGTATTTTGGTTTTTCTATATATAGAAATGACTCTGATGTAAAAAAGGTTGGACATTTTATACAAAAACAGAGTTATTTGGGCCAATGTAAGACTTGTTACAGTAATAGTAAAACAGTGGTGATTTCTTCTCAAGATTCTCGATGGATTATTTTGTTCAAATATGATGGTGGTGTTTTATATTATATGTTCTTTTACAGCCTTGTTATAGCACAATCACTCAAAATTCATATCTTATGCTCTGACTTCCTGTGTGTTTGGCAAGCTGTGGTTTTTGTGGAGTATGTTTGAACATCTAATGCAAAGAGCCTTGACTTCCATGAAATGACTATGTTTTTCTGTTTACTTAGTGTGTGAGACTCCATAGCCCAATGAGGACCAATTTGATATGTATCCAACCAGCTTTTATTTTAATGAATGAGTGAAGAGTTAGCCATCTGTTGTAGTGAAGGATTTGTATCAAAGGTTTGTGAGAGAGCCCTCTCTGATCAAAGAGGCTAATCTTTGGTCTAAAGTCTGGTTGAAAGAGTTACATGAAATCTTGCTTGGTTGCAGCCCTTAGTAGTGATTTTGTGATAACAGGGGCCTAGAGTAGAGTCTACAACTGAGTGCCCGGACCCTTGCAGCTGAGTGCACAGGGATGTCTTGAGCCTGTAAGAAGAAATGAGTATTAATAAAGAAGATTATTGCAAAAATACTTGTGTTTATCTCTTACTCTGGTTTATATGAATGCACCTTATGTTATAATGGGTTTATGAAATAATAATGTATTGATGCGCAACTTTGTATAACTTATATTGTTATATGAATGCAATTACTATTAATTATTTACGTGAAGATTATATTGTTGTATGTGGAAGTTATCGAAGACTTAAACTAATCCGAGTCATTGCTGGGTTATGAGTAATATTTGATGCGCGTAAGTAGTGGATTTGCTTATTCAGGGCGCATGAAAGATAGTCATAAACGATCGTGGAGGTATAGAAGCTGATGAAGGGTAGTTATATCGATAAGCCCTAAAGGCTTATCAATATGTGCAAAGGCAAATTTAGGGCATAAAACGAAATTACACTAATCTCTGGGAGGGGAAACATTGTTCTAGCATCCCCCCATAGTTCCTCAGGTGAGACTTCAGTCCGTGCTCCATGGATTGATTCTGAAAGGGCCAGTAGTGTAGGTATTTGTTTGGCAAAACTAACTTTGAACCTGGGTCAGGACCCACAAAGCCAACATCACTTGTCGGTCGAACTAGGTTGCCTTGGCCCAGACCATGCCTTGCCTGACTAGCACTACACATATACGGAAGCGAAGGCTCTGCCTTCCCTCCATAAATTGCGCAATTCTAGCCCAACACTGACCTCCAGACTTGCATTGCACAATTCTTGGTGGCAGTGTTCTACTAGCCCCACAAACTACACAATGCAGTTTGCTAGTTGCATGTCACTGCTAACTAAAATTATGCATTGCAGAGTTTCAGTCCTCAACAGGCTAGGTTGGAATGTGCATTGCGTAGTTCCAATAGTCAGTCAGCCTCCCAACATCCCAAACTATTCCTTGCATATTTTTTTGCAGTTAGTCTCCCGTCCTCCCTGTGGAAATTGCGCAACCTTTGTATTCAATCACACAGGTATGTTGCAAGTTAGTTCTCAAGTTGTTTTTGGTTTTTGACTAACATAATTCTTGTCATGAGTGTTTCTATGTCTTGAGGCATCATAGGTGTTTTCTTGTCTCTCAGAAGCACAAGTACAATGGCCTTCAGGAGAGTAGAGTCAAAGGACATCGTTGAGAGCACAACGGGGGTTGGAGCCAAGCAAGTGTCTATGAGCTTGCCTACCTGTGAAGACATCAAGTTTTTCATAGACAAGGACATCAAGATAATATGGTAGCAGCATCATAGCAAGCAACACCATCTGCAGCAACAAAAGGCAGCACACCTACACGCAATGGATACAAGAGGAAGGTTGTTGACAGTGAAGAGACAAAGAAAAGCTGCAAGTCCAAAGTAGATCCACTCACGACGAAAGAAGCTTTGGAGATTGAGGCTATGAGGTGACGGCGTGACAAGACAGACAAGTGAGGGAAGAGAAAGGAATCAAGAAGGAATTTTATGTGCTAAAGCAACAACTTAAGGAAAAACAGGAGCTGCATAGACGAGAGAATGAGTTGCAGCAAGAACATGTACAACAAGGGGTGAAACATGCACAGATGGGTGAAACTACGTTGGTACAAGTTATAGATTCATCCCAGCAGTTGGCACGGAGCAGACATGATGAGTCATGTTGTTGAACGCATGCAAGGGAATTCAGCAGCATGCATGTCATTGTGCGCACATGTGTGATTTAACCCATTTGGCACACTCACCGAGCCAAAGACAAGAAGCAAGTCCGATTGGAGCTAAACATGCAGTTGACAGTTGATGTGCATGACCACCAACACACAATAGAAGATCAACATGTAAACTATGCATCAGTGTGTTGCCAGATCGGTGGCACCCAAGAAGACCATTTGCATGCTAGTAAACGAGTTGGATGGAGGATCCATACCAATGCACCTAGATGCAATAGAGGTAAGAGTTTTCTTTAGCAAGATGTCACCATGGAGCACATGCACACCATCACAGACCACCAAGCTTGGCATTAGCTTACCACCTTCACCATCACAAGCATGTCAAAGAGTTGGTCTCACCACAACAGACCAAGTGTTAGTGATGTCTTGCATGGATTGCTCAAGCCATTTTGTCTCAGATGGGCACATGTGCATTATAATCTAACGTCTTGTCAAGTGGAAGTCCAAGTGTCGATAGTTGGATGTAATAGTCATAGAGTAGATGAAAATTCATGAGGGTAGATGAATTGTCACAAAGGGGAATGTCAAGGGTCACCCCACCCTTTGCTATAAATAGAACCTCATAACTCATTGTAAAGGCTTTTGGTTAGCCAAGTTTCCGATAGGTGTATTGTTGGGCATCGGGTCCCCCACATGAAACATTTTGGGGCTCAAAGCCTGAAGTTTTGGTCCAAGTATAATGTAAAGACTCTACGAATTGCGCGGAGTGAAAAGTAGAGAGTTAACTCATAGGGTTGTCTGCCCTAAAATAATGTAAAGTAATGTAAAGTGTGTCGGCCTACCCATGGTCTGTGGACCATGGGATTGTATAAATAAAGCAAGGCTCTAAGATGTAAAATAGTTTTTGGAGTTGAAGAGAGAAAATGAGTCTTGATCGATAACTCTGAGTCTATAAGTCCAAGTCTTGGGTTGTAGGAGTAGATAGAGGCTCTGCAGCTAAGTGCGCATAGGCCTAGTAGAGTCCATAGATGTGTGTGTGGACCCCTGTAGCTGAGTTTGTAGGGTAGAAGTTGGGATTGTAGCTGGAAGAAATAATAATAAAGATAAGTTGATTCTAAATTATCGTAATTGTGTTTCTGTTATCTACATGCATTGCTTTACATTTTATGTTTACGCGTACTTTCTATGAATATTACATGGTAAATAAGAATATTGGGCCTACATAATTAAATTAAGAACTATAATAACAAGCACAACAAGCAGTAAAGAATTATCGCACCCCTCACATAACTGCGTGAAGATAGTTGCGTGGGCTACGAAGGATAGATGGTTGCACGGAAGTAGCACAGCACATAGGTTTGGATAGCGGACCTTCCAAAACTCATCAAGGCATCCCAAGGGTGCGGAAACCTGGTTCCAGCACCCTCCCATACTACCTTAGGTGAGACCTCAATTCGCGCTCCACAGACTGTTGCCAAAAGGGTTGGTAGTTTCGAGATTGGTTTGGCTAATTCACTTCTAAACCTGGGTCAGGCCCCATCAAGCCAACAAATGGTTTCGTTGCTGGGACCAGGATCTGCCTAAGGGATGTCTGATGTCGGAACATTGGAATCCAACAAAGAAAGAAGTTGAAGAGTGGTTAGTTAAAAAGATTCACGAGTTCGTGATGCAGGAAAATAGAAATCCGCGAATATCTAAGGAATAGTGGTTGGATCAGTATCTGTACACTGAAATACACAAAATTTTCTTTGCTTCTTTCCCGGTCGAGCTATATGAGTGGATCACGAAGTTAGCAGACAACCAAGGGAGGTGCAGATTGGATAAACCAATAGTGTGGACTCCAGAGTTAGTGCACAGATTAGAAGCCTCAGAAGAAAAGATCGCGTGCACTGCAGACCATTGGTTGGGCCGAATTATAGGCAGGTTCATCACTAAGTTCACGATTGATACAACTATCAACTACAGTGAGGTAGAGTGTCGTTTTCTCAAGGGTCCGCAAGCTAGGTACATTAGGTCTTTGAATACTTGGATTAAAATGTTATTGTGCAAGAAACAAGTGATGCATGTAAATTAATGTTTTCAACTACGTGAAGTGGAAAACCCTATAGAAGTGAAGAAATAGAGAATATTCCTTTGATTTCACCGCGAAGGGAGAGTGTGGAGGAGGTCACGGCAGTTTCACTGAGGAGCGTGGTAAGTTTGATAAGGAAAGGGACTCCGCGATTGCCACAACCACCTATACCGCCACTCGTTTCACCTTTTTCACTTCTATCCCCACCCACTCCACCCCCACAACTGTCATAGTTCAGTATGGCGAGCGTAATTAAACGTCCAGTACTCAAAGGGGTAGGAAATGAAGACCCCGACCAATTTTGGTTTGTGGTAAGAGTAGTATGGGAAGCGCAAGGGGTCACGGAATACAACATTAAGAAAGCCACATTGGTGAGCGCGTTGCAAGACCGCGTGTTAACATGGTATATCAAGCACTCAAATGATCATATGAATGCAGGAATCACGGAGATCCAGACCGCGTTGAACAGGGAATTCAGCAAGCCAAAATCAGAAACGTAGTTGATTATTGGGTTTAAGGAGATCGCAATGCTCCCTGGCGAGACCCCCTGGGACTTGGATCAAAGACTGAAGAGCACGATTCGCGAAGCCAATATGACGTTGACAGATGTGCATAACCGTGCATGGTTCATGGTGTTGCTCTTGCTCCATTTAAGGATAGTGTTATCACAACAAAAGCTGACCAACCAGGCCAAAGCGTTAGAAACGGTGATGAGACTGCATGAAACTCCTATACAATATCCTACTCTAGGGGTCTAGCAAATCTATGCGCAGTTGCAAAATTTATGTTTGGAAATGTAGAGTCTGAAGCAAGATAGGGCACCGTGGATAGAGGCACGTGAAGAAGTATGTGTTGTGGGGAAAAATGCCTATGCAGGACGATCCTATCCACCTAAGGTGTGACAGTGCCTTAGCAACAAACAGAGACTGCTATTCTAGTATTCTTCCTTTATGAATTAAGAACGAAGAGAGATGGATGGACTAACTGGTGTCTTCCGTTTGTCCCTCAATCCGGTTTCTCTTCTCTTTGTGAGTTCCCAGCTACTTGTCTTCTCGCTCGCCCAGCTTCAACAGGTCTCTGCAATATCACAAGAAGAGAACACTACACAAAGACATGAATTCATATTCATAACTAGTTCAGGATTAGAAATAAACTAAACATACTAATGCAATCATACATCAAAGATACATCATTATATAGGAGAAACCAAGATAGCTTTATTGATGAATAACAAGGTTAAGGAAGAGATACAACCAAGAAGGCTCCAATCCAGCATCTCCTTCCCAGCAAATGGAATTCCTATCTTCACCTCCCTTCAAAGCATTAAGCACCCAATGATTCCAGTCTCAAACCAACAACAATTCTTTGCAATAACAAAATTCCAGCCTCTAGATCTCATGGAGGAGAGATCCATATATAGATGTTTGGAGAGAGGATGAGTCAGCTTGAGATCTGACTAGTGTCCTCTCCCTCTGTCAATTCTTGATTCCACTTGGAGGTTCTTGCTTCCACTTGGAGATTGAGAACCTCTTACTCATCACCAGTCGAATTCACTGAGGCAAGTGTCATTGAGGAAGATTCTGGAAGCTTCCTGGGTCTTGACACCTTGTGGAATGAACTTGCCATTTGTCAACTCTCGCTCAGCGCACCCTGGTAGTGCTTCTACCTGCGTTGCAGTGTAGGTAGCCAGTGCAGACTTTGCATTTCAGCGCAGACAGCTAGTGGAGCCACTGAATTGATCCTGAATTGACTTGTTTTTTGAGCAATTTCTGGTGGAGAACTTCTGTGAATTGTTGTGGTTTGTTAGCCTTGTTCCTCTAGGGGTAGGAACAACATGTTTAGGGACTTTGGATCCCTTAGATTATGGACATTTCATGCTCAATGCTGTAAGGCACAAAAATGTCTATAACAGTTGCCCCCTAAAGTATGAGGCCGTTCATCGGGTGAAATGCTTTATCAGGAGGATCCGAAGTTCATCCAATGCTGGGAGGAGACCTATAATAAGATACAATACAATACATTATTTTTCATACTGCTTTCATGATCTAGCTGAGGCGGGCATTCCCATGGTCAGCTTTATAAATTCATTTTTCTGTACATAGAACAGACAATCGTCTGATGGTAGACTGATAATTTTGATGAAATTATCATCCTTTGGGTAGGATGATTATCTGCTGCAATGATGTACATGTCAATGTCTTTATCTTTCCTGAATATATATCGCAGCCCAGATGGATGAAACTAGATCCGGGGTCTTCAAACTCGTTCGATCTTCACTCTAAGTACAAGTCGATCCATGTGAGAAATGTTCTGAAGTCGAACATCGAAATACATCGCTTGATTACCGGTCAATGAGGTAAACCGTTAACAAGCGCGAGAGGAATCACCGATAATGATAATGACCCTCAAGGTACTGCAGTACAATTCACGTGGTGTGAATAAGAGACTTGGCATCGAACACCACGCAAAATCTTTCGGTTGAAGGTCATTGATGTGTACCTGTCGCCGGAAGTGAGAAACTTGCCATTGAGGCATGCAAGCTTCAAAGTACTGAAGGGGGTGTTCCTAGATCAACTTCTTGGATAATGAGCTGATGTCGACAAGAAGCGATCTGTCAAAGGAGGGCCTTAATGAATCCCACATCAATGACACAGAACGGAGCTAATGATTCTGATGGATGTGAAAACGATCTATGACATATGATTCAGGGTGGCGGTCATGAAAGGATGAAGGATAATGTACGGCAGTGGATGGGACACAGTTGACTTCTCTGAACGACTTCTCTTGAACATATGGCGACACTGATGCGATGGATCGGTAGCATTACCCCAAATATGGATGGTATGGTGAGACCATGGTGATGTGACCGGTGAATGAAACAACCCAACCCGATTGTGGTACGGAGGAAAAGTTTCATGTTCAAGAGCGACTTGCTACCATCAAAGTTTTCTTGAGTTTCTCCCAATTTTCCCCAGTCATTGCTAACTAGTACCTCTTTATTTTTGTCAATCTTGAGGAGGATAACATATGCTTGTTCTATAACTTGCCCTTCGGGCAAGCCCATCGCTATGTTTTAACGAGCCTAGCGATAGTGAAACTCGTTCTCGTCTAAAGACAAGTTTGTCGCTATTTAATGATTTTAACGAGTCTAACGACAAAGATAACTCGGTCCTTTTCATTTTTAGAGAGTCTGAAAGGGTGCATAAAGTCGACTCCAAAAGTCCTTTTTCGTCATCTAATCCCTTTAGTCCGAAAAAGTATAAAACAATACTGAAGGGATGAGTTTTCGATAGTTTTAACGAGCCGAACAAAACAAGCGCTCGATCTTTTTGTGCAATAATCGCTCAGGTCCAAAAAGATTAAAATCTAGAGGAGGGATAGCACTTCCGGTCGCTTTAACGAGCTGGAAGGCCAAAACTCGGCAACCTTTTCATATTTTACGAATCAGTTGAAAAGAGCTTAAAGAAGACTCGTATTTTGAGGAACGAGTGATGAAATGGGTTAGCAGTTGATTCCAGGTACAGGTTGGAATTTTCCAATCACGGCAGTGTCACAAGGATGGCTAGTGAAATCACTCTTCACAGCTGTTCCTCAAAATGGGTAAACAATCAAATGGAGGTGAACGATCGGCTAATGGAAAAGTGGAGGTGATGGTGCAAACACGACCAAGGCTTTAATGGCTGATAAATTACATTCACAGTGGTTATTTACCGGGTAGTTCATTTTTTAACGAGCTTAAACACGGGAAAACATTGCTCAATCTTATGTTTATTTTTTAACGAGCATGAACTATGTGCTAAAACTGCTCGGATCTTGCGTTTATTTTTTAACGAGCATGAACTGTGTGCTAAAACTGCTCGATTAACCCAGTCATATGATAAGAATGTCTCATTGAAGATGCTATTTTTTAGGGAGCTTAGATCTTACAAAGCTTTGCTCCGGATCCTTTCGTTATGCAAGTTTGGAAACGACTAATCCTACGAGTTTAAAGGGTTAGACCTACAGGTTTAAAGGGAGAACCTAAAAATTTAAAAAATAAATAGCCGCCCCTTGCTTGCACTCCAAAAGGTTTGCATGTCCCCAGGCATAAAGTACGATTTCAAGGTTACCCCTTCTTTAGTCCAATAAAATATTTGTTTTACCGAGAGAGGCCTACCTCTTTCAGGTTACCCAAAGATTGTCTCGTTAATCATTCAAACAAAACACTTCTTCGGCGATGTCCACCGAGATAAACAACGGTGAGCGACGATGCCCGCCAACTCACATAACTTTGACAAAAGAATCTTATTCTAGAATAACCCCTCTTCCTAGACGGACGGGGTAAAGACTAGTCATATTCTCCCGCGGAAACCTACCCTATACCCAAAGTTTTCCTACCGAAGCAGACCAGGACGCATGCCCCCTGGGTTCCAGTCATATCCTTCCCGGATTACTCGCGCTCATCAGGAGGACGGACCGTGGGTTGAGACACTTCTTGCGTGAAGAGACTATTTAGGGATGGTACATGACTATTTGCGATGCGTGATCCGGGAAATGAAAGCTGGTCCACGAGCTTGACCACTCTTCCTTCGTGCAGAAAACACATTACTCTAAAGAGTGAGGAGACGATGGCTCCCATGCAATATATATAGTCTCGTCCAAGGAGTAGGTTATAATCCAAGGGTCCTTGAACGACCATCACATTCATTTGAACGGTCTTCCCTTTCAATGTGATTGGCACATTGGGGAGGATCCCTAAAGGTCGACTGGTTCCTTTATCAAAGCCTGATAGATTTCTCATTTCAGGCAAAAGCGCTGGCGAACCAAGCGCTTTCCAAGCAATAGAGGAAAGGATACTCACAGATGCCCCCTCATCAATAATTGTGCCAGCCATTACCATTCTGTATATTTGAACGATAATTCTAAATGGTATACTGGCTGGTAACCGGGGTCTGCCTAGTTGGTTCCAGTCGAAGGACACAACTAGGTTGCTTGGTGGTGGGACCGAATAGACGGTCGGATATCGCTCTGACGAACTTCCTTCCTGCGATAAAGGAATGGGTGCATTGCCCCCGTGTTCGTCGGAGTCTGTGTTGATGAAGAGAACTTGGACGGTGTCATCTTTATTCTCCTCTGTGATGGTATCATTCGAAGATAGAGCCTCTGAAGGCAAAACCGGGTCAACTGCCACCTCAACCTTTTGACTTTCATCAAGTATGGATTCAGACGGTTCATCTTCAATGATAGGTGCTTCGGCTGACCACCTGAGTGGGCCAGCCGGGTTCTCAACTAGTGAAGGACTTGGCAGGATTTTTTGATATCTAGGAGGAAGTTGCGCTCGTAAAACCAGGCGATCTTCCAAAACTCTTTTAGCCTCGTCTAAGAAGGGACAACGGTGGATGGCATGGTCGCCTTCACACAGTTTGCAGGGAAATCTAGCTTTCCCTCTCTGTCCTGTGGCTTCACTTTCACTAGTTGACGGTGTGCTGTCAACATGGCTGTCAGAGGTTGACGCCACCGAATTGTGCAAACGGGGAGACCAGTCCCTTAGTATCTGAGGGATGTAGGGACAATCTCTGTGGAAGTGGTCTCCCTTGCATATGACACATGGCGATTTAGGCCTAGTTAGTGCTGTGTGTGGATTTTTGTCAGACGACACTTGTTTGCCCCCAGTCACTTTTGGCTCCTTCTTCTTCTTCTCTTTCTTCTTCTTTTCCTTCTTCTCCTTAGGAACTTGGTTTTTTGTTTTACCAGTTCCGTTAAGCGAAGAGGAAGGAGGAGAGGAAGACTTAGATGAAGTAGAAGGCTGGTGGGCGACTCTGGTCTGGTCTAACTGTTGACTCGACTGTTCAGGAATAGTGGTGTTTTGAACGACATTGGTTGAAAAGAGCCAGACCGGCAGGCCAATTGTCAGTCCTGGAAGTGACAATGTGGCCATATGGGGCGCACCAACATCTCCCCAAGAGGAGACGGGACTAGGATTTCCATGAAGGGGAATTCCTTGGTTGGTGGGCTCCATTCTTTCAACCTAAAGATCAACGCAGGAATAAAGGGTGATTGTTCCATTTAAAATAAATTTTTAACGACGCTTAGACACAACTTGCTTTTTCAATTTTAAAGAGTCGAGAAAAAGCTAAAGATGACTCTAGTCTCCTTCGATGTTTTAACGAGCCCAAAGTGACAAATGCTCGGATGGACTTTTTCTGTTATAGAGTCTGAAAAAGGCCAAAAGAAACTGCTCTGGAGTTCTAGGCAGAGGGTGTGCCAAACCATTCACAAAACCGCAGAATACTTTTTAAGGTACGGGCGGTCGATCTTCCTGAATGTTGTGTTCAATGCATTGTGATCAGTAGGGTGGCCGACACGGCTTCCTATGGATAAAGGTTATATTCCTATAGGGGTCTCCCAATATATACGCGACAGTACGTGGGAGCACAATCCGTACTGGCGCTATCGTCTCTCAGGAGGAATCACCCACCATCAACGAGATCGACAGTCACCAGGCTTTACGACGCCGAAACACGTCTCTAGCCTGGACCTCTATGTTGTGCGTTATGTTGCAAAGCGTTGTTAAGTTCATTCAGTTTATTTTAGGTTGATATTTTTAGAAGTTTGCCTTTCTGGATCACCACGAGATGTATGATGCAATTCCTAAATGCAGTCTAAAGATGATAAGCAAGCTTTATATCTTTTCAACTATGAAAATCTTAGCTACTAAGGGAAAAGAAAGACACCATCTTTTCTCAAAGAGCAAACAGCACACTCTAATGCACTTTTCCTAAATCAAGTATGCAAACTATCAAAATGCAAATGCACAATGCAGGTGTTTGTTTTCCGCTTTCTTAATATTGATGCCTAAAAAGAAAGCTTTTTGTACAACTTTGAATTTTCTTTTAAATGACAAATACAAACAAGTTTACTTTTTCGAAATCAGAAAGGGTAGAAGAGAATACAACACTTTACAACTTTCGAAATGAACACTTGTTTCGACACTTAAAAGAGACAAACTCAAACCAAAAGCAAAAGTAAATGTATAATCAACTGTAAACAGCCAATGAACTCTCTCCTAAGATCACAATCGACAGATCTGAATCAAAGGCTACAGGATGATTATTTCACTCATGCAAAGGAAAACTGTAAATGACGCCACAAACACATAAAAACACTCACAATCGTTTTGTACAAAAGGAGGCGGAATTTAAGCAGAGAAAAGGGGTTATCAGACTGGTACCTATGCTGGTTACAGGCTGCAAAAAACAGAGATCAAAACAAGGCAAAACATAGCAGAGAACCCCAGCTGCACAAGGCCTAACTGGGTCAGCGCAACCTCAACACAGGGGTTTTGACATTCAGCACAGGTGGCCTTCACGGGACCTGTGTTGAAATGCAGAACCTCTTCACAGGGTCTGCGCTGAACGAGAAACGAGAGTTTCTCACTGGGTTCTGGGTCACAGTTTGCTGATTAATCTACGGTTTCAGGCCAAATAAAAGCAACAAGCAAGGTACAATCAAAGGGATGCTTTGAGGGGGTACTAAGATCTATCACAAAGGATCATCAAATCATTTGTGAGTCCATTGTTTAGATCATAGACAAATCCAGTGATTGGATCAAAGCAGCAACTGTCTACTTTGCATCTGAGAATAGCAGATGCAGTTCGATTGTTGTTGTTGAGTCTATGAAACAAACAATGATAGAGACACAAATAAAATGACTAAACAGATCTCCCCAGCTGAGTCACCAATTTGTTGTGGGGAAAAATGCCTATGCAGGACGATCATATCCACCTAAGGTGTGACAGTGCCTTAGCAACAAACAGAGACAACTATTCTAGTATTCTTCCTTTATGAATTAAGAATGAAGAGAGATGGATGGACTAACCGGTGTCTTCCGTTTGTCCCTCAATCCGGTTTCTCTTCTCTTTGAGAGTTCCCAGCTACTTGTCTTCTCGCTTGCCCAGCTTCAACAGGTCTCTGCAAGATCACAAGAAGAGAACACTACACAAAGACATGAATTCATATTCATAACTAGTTCAGGATTAGAAATAAACTAAACATACTAATGCAATCATACATCAAAGATACATCAGTATATAGGAGAAACCAAGATAGCTTTATTGATGAATAACAAGGTTCAGGAAGAGATACAACCAAGAAGGCTCCAATCTAGCATCTCCTTCCCAGCAAATGGAATTCCTATCTTCACCTCCCTTCAAAGCATTAAGCACCCAATGATTCCAGTCTCAAACCAACATCAATTCTTTGCAATAACAAAATTCCAACCTCTAGATCTCATGGAGGAGAGATCCATATATAGATGTTTGGAGAGAGGATGAGTCAGCTTGAGATCTGACTAGTGTCCTCTCCCTCTGTCAGTTCTTGATTCCACTTGGAGGTTCTTGCTTCCACTTTGAGATTGAGAACCTCTTACTCATCACCAGTCGAATTCACTGAGGCAAGTGTCATTGAGGAAGATTCTGGAAGCTTCCTGGGTCCTGACACCTTGTGCAATGAACTTGACATTTTTCAACTCTCGCTCAGTGCACCCTGGTAGTGCTTCTACCTGCGTTGCAGTGCAGGTAGCCAGTGCAGACTTTGCATTTCAGCGCAGACAGCTAGTGGAGCCACTGAATTGATCTTGAATTGACTTGTTTTTTGAGCAATTTCTGGTGGAGAACTTCTGTGAATTGCTGTGGTTTGTTAGCCTTGTTCCTCTAGGGGTAGGAACAACATGTTTAGGGACTTTGGATCCCTTAGATTATGGACATTTCATGCTCAATGTTGTAAGGCACAAAAATGTCTATAACAGTATGGTGTGTGAAATGTAAGGGACAAGGGCATGAAAAGGATCATTGTATGGTGTTCACAAACTACATAGCGGCAGGAGGGCCTATGCCACTGAGACCAGAGGCACAAGCAGGACCCAATGTGGTGCTTTCCCTATGGTGCGCGATCTGCCAATTAGGGGGACAACACACTATAGACAATTGTCACCTATTACAGAAGTATACGTAGACGTCGCAACAATTGTTTTGTAATTTTTGTAAGTCAGTAGGGCATGACAAGCGCACTTGCCGAAGTTTCAAGTTAATGATGGATCGAACCCTTGCTTATAGAATGTAGACCAAGATGTGAGGTCTGGATCCAACCGTAATGATGGCGCTCGCTGGATTTCAAGGCCGAGGTTGAGGTCGAGGAGGAATGGAACCTGGAAGGGGTTGCTGGTAGTTAATTTGTTACAGTTGTGGAGGAATTGGGCACTACGCTCGCGATTATACAAATCTGACGTGGGTATCATGCTTATATTGTACCCACTTTGATCATGAGACCGAAGACTACCCTATGTTGATAACTAATCTACGCAACAAGGGAGTACTCTAGCCAACCCAGAATGTGCAAATGATGAGGGCTGAATCGCGCGAAGAAGACCCAAATGTAAACATGACAATCCGAAGTGATGCGACCACCGGGGAAGACACATGGGTTCGCAAGGCTCCTGCAAAAGAACCTGAATTCGACTTGGAGCATGTGCAGGAAACATTTATGGAAGCTAAGAAGAGCTTCGCGAAAGCCTCTACTTCAGGTAGCAAGGATCAAATAGAGTCCGGAATGGATCCTTCCATGCTCACTACCTTTCTAGAGACATGTATGAAATTGTTGCGCTACAGTAGGGCGGTAAAGGTTTGCAAGGGCTGATTAGTAGGTGCGCAGGGTCTGGTGAACCGCGTATGGTTCGGAAAGTAGGAAAGCATGCCTCACGCACAGGAAGGGAAATGAGGTTGACTATGCAGATCGAAGAGTATGAGATGGATCAAGTAAGTTTGGACTTAGGGTCGGACATGAATGTATTGCCAAAGAAAACTTTGGAATGAATGGGGAAGCTCTCATTGTAGTGGTCTCCCATTTAGTTACGAATGGTGAATCAACATAAAATCATACCTATGGACCGATTGCAAGGAATAACTATCGATATTGAAGGAGCAAGTGCGTTGGCGAACTTTGAAGTGATAGAGATTGTTGATGATAGCAATCCCTATCCCACGCTACTAGGAATCGATTGGGCTACTGATATGAATGGAATTATTAATTTGAAGAAGCACAATATGATTTTCAAAAAGAAGGCGTTACGCGTAGTCGTGCCACTAGACCCTGCTAATGGCGAGCGATACACTGAGCCAGTGCACAATGAATATAGTGAGGATGAGCTCAATTGCATCTATCAAAACACTGCATGCGAACAGGATTCAATGAATCTGACAGCTGATGGTAGAATTGCGTGGGAGCGCGATATCTCCTGCACCTCATATTCAAATGAAGAAATAGAAAGATGGTAGAATTGGCTGCACGAGGTGACAACACTTAATTGTAATACCCTAATAAAGTCACTACGTTGTGTAACCACAGAGATACGCGACCTGCCGATGTATGATGGGTTGACTGTGGTGGAAGAGTTTCTCCGTGAATTTGAAAACATAGCTCTTGAACAACAACGGCTCGATGCATTGAAATGGACACTACGTGCTACACCTGTAGAATGGTGGGATACGCATCAAGGAAATTTGGAGAGCTGGCGCGAATGTAGAAAATTGATGTGCATACAATTTGGAAAACCACAGTTAGTAATGGGAACTAGTGATAAAGGGCAGAATAGCATGTGTGCACACCTTTCCCAATGGGTACAAATGTATAACAAGCAGCTTGTTCCAATGTGCACCAGTTTCAAAGTTGGACCCCAGAACAGGGCGCGTTGGCAGAAAAGAAGGATCGCACTACCAACTGTCAGGAAAGAAGCATTCACCAAGATATGTGAAGTCATGAATAGGGGACATAAGATATGATGCACAGAAGGGGACCTGCGCGTCCAAACTTCAAATGGGCATATAGGGAAATATGCAAAAATTTGGCTGCGAACTCAATTCTGATGCTACGGAATGAAGCAGGAACTAGTATCCATGAAGAACCCCCACAGAAGGCATTGTTTGCAGCAATACCGATGAAAGGAACAACACGTGAAGACCTGGCAGAAGAAATTCCAGAGCCACATGAGGAAGAATCTGAAAGACTTCAGGAAGCCATTCAGCATGGGAATGAGCAACTTCGTGAATTGGAAAGAAACAGGGTATTGCTAAGAAAGAAGAGTATGTTGCTAGAGGCATAAATCACAAAGTTGTGAAATGAACTGAACAAAGTTTTTCTTGGAGGAAAACCTCGATTGGTAAAGACGGATGCGTGCTTAGTTCCTAATGAAAGGGAGGACTATTGTCAAAGGGTAGTCGGCCTAACACCATGGCTGGGACTGCGTCTCACGATACGACGAAGTCAGGAGAATGCAATACAAATAGAAGGATGTGCAATAAAAGGTGTTTTGTGGACTATCCGAAGGGGAGCGATAGAGTTGCGCTAGGATGGTGCGACCACCTAACTAATCGGAGAAGGGACAGTCTCACCGCTCTAGGCAGTTGAAAGAGAGCATGGGACTTTAAAACAGTCTGTTTGGGAGTTGTGCGATAATAGGGGTGCATGCAGCGTCGGTGTATCACAGGGTCGCAGTCACGCATAGGGGGCTGCACTACTACGCAGATAGGCATGGAAGTTACCATTTGTGTCATTGCTCATGACAAGAGGTCCAATTTAAGGAAAATAGGAGTGGGCGGAGAGAAATTAAGACGAATTAAAAGCTAGATTTGGATCGATTTGCTGCCAAGATTGCATTAATAACTCAGAAGAGGGGGAAGGGTCGAATTTGAATTCAAATGATGCTATAAAACCACAAAGGCTAGCCTCAAGGCAACAGTTGGTCATATGAGAATTGAGAAAATACAGAGTGTTGAGCGTCACATCCTTTTGCCAACCCCAAGTATAGACACCATGTCAACTGCAAGAATAAGAGTGTGATTTGCCGAAGGTACCGCGAAACCTCGTATGACCCATGAGGAGACTGGAGAAGTGGAAGCAGCACCAGAAGTTCGCAGATCACCACGTATGCCGTGGCCACAGAAAGACAAGCAAACATTGGGGCCAGTCCCGGTATCACCACGAAACCACTGGTTTAGCAAATTATCAATGGCAGAGAAGGCCAAGGCCGTCAGTATTAAACTAGAGGAGGAGGAGGAATATTTGCAAGCACTGATTGCCCAAATTGAGGCACAAGATGATGAGGTGGAGAATGTTTCCCAAATTCCCTCCATGCTAAATTTACCACCTTACATCCCCCCTTGGAAGGGGAAATCCAAGATACCTAAAGACTTGGAGGCCACGAAGAGTGCGCTCCAGACCCTGCTCCTCCCCAATGATATAAGGTTTGATGGACCACCATTGGGACACGTACCGACTATGAAGTTCAAAGATTAGGACCTTGTAGACAACGAGAAGTTCCCACAGTTGGCTGCGAAGAGGTTACAATAGTAAAAATGGTTGTACGATGTGGAGAGAGCTAGGTTACTCCATTTATGGTGGATACCCCACTACCACCACGCGCCCATCATCATTTTTTTCATTTGGCAGCTGTTGTGCATAGTGCATGATGGATATATTTGGTTGGAGGAGCCGATCCCATCAAAACCGATCTAATTCATCGAATTTCTTGATTTCTAGTCAAAGAAATCGACCCCGCGACCATAGTGGGAAAAAGAAGTGATTCAATCCTCATAGAAGATATGAAGGCCAAGTATAAGTTAGAAAAGAGAAAGCGAGGGTATGCGATAGATAACATCAAGGATCGAGGGGTGTGCATAGCCACCCAGCTACTGGCCAGCAAGCTAATGTAGAAATTCCATGCTGACAAAGTGCTAGCAGTCGTAATTGCATTGGCAGAGCAATGCACAGAGGGGGTCCAATTCAACTGGGCACAGTTCCTCTTTGATGAGTTTTTGAAGAACTGCAGGGAGGCCTAGGAGGAGGGTAAGACATTCCACTATGCATGGGTGCTCTTATCCATCCTATTAGTTGCAAGGGAGCTGTTGGTGGACAACTAGTTTCCCACTGATGAGGGTGACCTACCCAAAGCCGTGAGTTACACCTCACTCTGGGCTATGAAAGACGTGAAAAGGATTTGCGAGATAAAGGTGTTCTGGGTATTCGTGGAGGTGATCATACAAACATGGATCAACCGCAGGCTGCACTTATCCCCCATAGTTCATAACAGCTTACAAAGTGCAGCAGAATTCAAGGCAGATATTCATAACCTGTATATCTGTGTGTGCAAGGACCCCACACGGACATGGCAGAAACTTGTGTTCATCGCAATAGATGATGCAATCTTTGTGGTAATGGAGTCATGGCCTCCGGAATGGCGCACGCTGGACCTAGCCAAAATGGAAAAGATCGTCGTGCAACGATGCAAAAAGGACACCAAGTTGCACATCGCACAACTTGCTAAGAAGAGGCACCAGGAACAAGAAGCAGCCACACAGCAAAAGGCCGCTGATGTAGCAGTAGCAGCGCAAACAACGGAGACTACAACCGCACTGACCAGTGAGCCTACAGAGGACCAGGAGATGTCTAGTGGGAAACAGACCGGGGAAGGAGATAGCACAAAGGAACGCACAGAACCCAGTTCCGCGTTGATCCAACTCAAGCGACCGCACGGCCCTGAGAAAACAACTCCTCGAAAGAAGGGAAAAGTCACAAAGACATCCACCGACCCGATTACGCTTTTGGAAGGTGATCTCTTGGATATCAGCAAAACCATTCGTGAGGTCACCCAGGATGCATTGTAGGGATTCTGGATAGAGCAAAACACTGTGTTGGGGGTGCTCAATGCGAAAATCCACATGGACTAGATCAACATCCAGCGATATGAGTGGGTTGCGCAGGCTCGCGAACTAAAATAGGCTATAGAGGATGCCTACAAAAGTGTTCCAGAGTTGTTCATGCTGGTCGAGCTCCCAGCAGCAGAACGGGTCTATAGGTTGGCGATCAGAGTCTGCGCGGCCTAGGAGGAAACGGCAAGGGTTCAGTTGGAGTTGAACTTGCAGATTGTCGAGCTGCGATTGAAGGCACAACCCTCCACGCCCCCAAAATTCAGAGAGCAGTGTGCCCGCGCTATTCAGATGGGGCTAGAGCAAATTGGCTAGGCAACACAGGATTGTACTGGGATGTTGGAGCAAGCACTCACCATGCTTACGCACCTGCAAGAAGACTCGAATTTGCACTGCCTAGAGGCCGAGACGCGCGAATTATAGCGGGAGTAAGACAGTGTCCGGGGTACCATACAGACGGTTGCCCTTACTCAGTGACTCGCTAGATTACAACAGACACAAGCACTGAAGGATCAATTAGACACCGCGCACCAAAACAAAGCCTTGCTTAAGGAACGCATCCAACCACGGATCGATGAGGCATTTACAATTACAGCCACCATTGAAGAAAAGTTGGCACAGATGCAGGCACTTTCTACAGTTTGACAGGAAGGTGACCCTGCTCACGAAGTTTCCGAAATACGTATGTAGTAAATCCAACTGATAGCAGAATAGTGCACTACGGACCTTCGCGCAGCCCAGGAATAGTTGGAAGGGCTTCATGCAAAGATCACCACACCAACGGAGTGACTCGAGGGTGAGTCATGATGTTTGTGTTGGGGGCCTGTTGGGCATCGGGTCCCCCACGTGAAAGGTTTTAGGGCTCAAAGCCCGAAGTTTTGGTCCAAGTATATTGTAAAGACTCCGCGAATTGCGCGGAGTGAAAACTAGAGAGTTAAGTCATAGGGTTGTCCACCCTAAAATAATGTAATGTAATGTAAAGTGTGTCAACCTACCCATGGTCCGTGGACCATGGGATTGTATAAATACAGCGAGGCTCTAAGATGAAAAATAGTTTTTGGAGCTGAAGAGCGAAAATGAGTCTTGATCAATAACTCTGAATCTATAAGTCCGAGTCTTGGGTTGTAGGAGTAGATAGAGGCTCTACAGCTGAGTGTGCAGAGGCCTAGTAGAGTCTGCAGCTATGTGCGTGGATGCCTACAGCTAAGTGTGTAGGGTAGGAGTTGGGATTGTAACTGGAAGAAATAATAATAAAGATAAGTTGATTTTGAATTATCGTAATTGTGTTTCTATTATCTGCATGATTTGTTTTACATTTTATGGTTACACATACTTGCTATGAATATTACATGGTAAATAAGAATATTGGGCCTACATAATTAAATTAAGAACTATAATAATAAGCACAACAAGCAGTAAAGAATTATTGCGCTCCTCACATAGTTGCGTGAAGGTAGTTGTGCGGGCTGCGAAGGATAGACGATTGCGCAGAAGTAGCACAGTGCACAGGTTCGAATCACGGACCTTCCAAAACTCATCAAGACATCCCAAGGGTGTGGAAACCTGGTTCCAGCACCCTCCCATACTACCTCGAGTGAGACCTCAGTTCGCACTCCGCGGACTGTTACCGAAACGGCTAGTAGTTTCGGGATTTGTTTGGCTAATTCACCTCTAAACCTGGGTCAGGCCCCATCAAGCCAACAAGTATCTTAGAGAAAGCTTGGACAATATTGTAACACGCCTTGGCTTCTCCACTGTGCAGAGCTATTATATCTCTTTGGAGGAGCAGGTGGTTGTGGCTGTAACATTCCACTATTGGGACTAGTGGTTGGACATGGATGTATTGTATGACTGGAACTTACACTTCTTAATATAACAGAGCCAACACGTTTCATGCATATGTTGTATTTTATTCTAACTATCTTGTTTACTCTAAATGGCATATGTATTTGTTTGCTCACACATGCATGTATGGACTATTCTATATAAGTATGTATGAATATGTCTAAAATGTGTTTTTGGTTTAACCATCGCTTTGGATTGCTCGCTAACTTGCTTTCCAGCTAGTGATGCATCTTTGCTCGTGTGTTCCCTTCCAAGCTGAGTACTATTACAGGTTTCCAAGGGGTGCACTCACCTCACTCTTTGTGTGTTAGAACCTCTCATGCACCTTCCTTGACTTACTATAATTGTCACACCCTTGCTACCAATAGGGACATCTTACTTGCCTTTGTGCGAAATCGTGGTCAAGGCATTACTGTATGACCCACCGTTGGGGCTCATACACCAAACAATCTGAGGTCTAATTGGGATCCCCTGACATGTTGGTGGGTCCAACACCCTCAACATATACGTATTTCTATATCAAGGTTTCCATTATATTATTAATTGTTATTATTTCTTAACAAAGTTTCCACTATTTTGTTAATTTTCATTATCTTCACTAAATTAAGTTACTTATCACTATTTATCATTAAATATTTTTTTATAGAAATTTCCACTACTTTATTAATTTTCATTATCTTTTAATTAAAAAAAAATCTCGACTTTAATAATTTCCATTATCTCTTGAGCACACTTAGTTAGCCATCACTTGATAAAAGATTCTCTAAATATGGATATATGGGTTACTTTGATGCACTTACCATAGTTTTTTCTTTTTCTTTTTTCCAAACTAGGTTGAGCCTAGGTTAAGGCCAACCTCAATGTTGGGTGGAAGAATGATCTACCCCTTGAGATAGTTTAATTTTTCCAAAGGTGGCTCCCATCCTCAACTCCTCCCCGTTAACTTTTTTTATAGATTTAATAACTTTATATTAACAAAAAACTCATAAGTTACATAGTTGATATGATCAAGTCCCAAAGGAGGACTTTATTGATCTCTGAAGATGCTGAGTGTACATATTCTTCTACTAGACCCAACTTATATGATACAAACTTTTTCTTTAGTTGGGCATCCAAAAATGACTACAGACCAAATTTTCTAGCGAACTAATACAAAACATACCATAAAATAAGATACAAAATTTGTAAACCAAGTAAACATCCAATACTACAAGCATGAGATCTTATTGAACTATAACAAAACATCATATATAACCAACTGTATCTAACAGACAAGGACACCATTAGGAATCAAATGAAGAAATGGGAGCAAGATCCCTGACACTCGTTCTAGGAGGAGCAACATTGTCTGGCTCGCAAAGTAGGTGGACCTCAACATGAGCTAGTCTTGAGTCAAGTCTATCCACAGTGAACCGTTGATCTTGCAACATCCGCTTGATGTCCTCCAATGAGGTGAATACATTGTAGTGTTTCACCTACTAATCTTTCAAAACTAGGCCTAGTAATGTATTCATCTTTTAATGAAGGGTAACAGAATTGACATAATGTTTTTTTGTCCTCTGGTATGCCCAGGGATGAAACCCAACACGAAAAGTCCTCCATAATCTCAGAATAGGTGAAATATTTTCTCTCCACTCCATCCTGAGTTTCTAGATTCCTAATTTATCTTATGGTCTCTGGAGCGACTGCATTGAAGTATGTAGTGGTTGAGTCTTGAGCAAAGAGACAAGCCCCTTATCGACCTAATGGGTTGCTTCCACCTCCCCCTCTTCTACACTACATACATTGTCTAGGTAACATGACAGTCCAAAGGGGGTAACACTTGTAACATCGACTAAAGTGACCATGACTAGGGAAGTCGTAAGGGAGGTACCCAACCAGACCCCAAACTGGAGGAACGAAAAGGAAACCCACACTGTCGTAAGACATATAACAATCCAAACCAGAATTAGGGACCTCATGGGTAGACCCCATGGGGTAGCTTTTACACGTAGAGGAACCTAGGGCTATCAAGATTATAAGATAAACAACAACACAAACTACCCAACCTTCTGTAATTGCACCAATTTACAGAAATATTTGAGGCCATGTGAAGGTCAACCACCCGCCTTAGACTCGACATTAGATAGCCCTTACTCACAGTAATTCTAGACACAGAATCCCTTCTCTAGCCCATACCAGACCTAAGACCCAACAACAGTATGCACACCATGACAAAAACAAGATTAAAATAGACTAGAATAACACAACTAGACAAATAATTAAGAATGACAAAGTAAAAATGAGAGGGCGCTACCAGTGTATCAACTCTTTGGTGCATGATACACGACCAACATTGACCTCTCTAGCCAAATTTTGAAGCCACCAACTAGTTTTCCTTGCTCCACCCTCCTCCAAATGCCTAGAACCCTTTGTAGAATTTCCTCCCCCCACTTATCGCTAGTTAGTTGAATTTGCAACTCATCCTCCACATCAAAGCACAAAATACCAGAACCCCACTTCTACAACAAAATTCCTTTCTTGCCTTAAAAAAAACCCAATACCCTTCACTGCTCCGTCTCCAAATGCAAGACCTAGCTCGCAAAAAACAAGTAAGGGGGCAAACTAGACTGAGATTCCTCCACACCAGAGTTAATCAAAGACACTTGTAGCAGGGATGTCAACACCTCGACCTCATGCTTGTGGCAGCCCTTCACCTTCACCTTTGGATATAAAAATGTGAATCAACATACCAACACTATTATGTATTACCATTAGGGTGGTTGCATACAACTGCATACCCAAGGCACATCTATCCTCTTCATTTACTCTCGTTCAGGTGAGCGAGGTGGTGGGCACAATCTCTTAGACCCCTCAGACCATCTGCACACTCCATCGGGGACCTCCCCATGAGATTTGAAATGCACTTACTATACTTATTGACATTGTTTTATGATTGTGATATATGTGGTGGTTGTTAATGATAATGATAAAGTACTTGATTTTTCTCATGTTTAATAATTGATTTGCTTAATAACATTGGTTATATATCATATTTGATACATAGATATGTGAATATAATGCATATAATATTTTTTATATAATATAATAATTATTATTTATAAAATATTGGTAATTATGATGTGATTTTGTTATAAACTATTGTAAATAATCTAAAGTCTTTTAATTTTATATATATATATATATATATATATATATATATATATTAATATAATTTTTTTTAATAAAAAAATTATTTTATATTTTAAAATAATTTGAAATCATTAATGAATAAAAATTAAAATAAATTTTATTTTATGTATATAAAACCTCAAAACTAATTTTATACTCTTTTATGTTAGAAAGCTCTTCACCAACAATTACAATCTGATTTTGACACACACCATGTGATTACAATTTGATTGTGATACCCACCATGGGACGTGAATTGAATATAACCTTTTGTTGGTCGGTTAGGGGCGTGTAAAGCAGATGCTCATGTGTGATGTGTCGTGGGATGAGAGAGGGGCTTTACATTGTTAAGCGAAACTTATTTTTGCTGTGACATTGTCCAGTAAAATTTATAAGGCAAGTTTTTATGTATTCGTTTGAAATTATTTTTACAATTCAGACATTTTTTTTAGATTTAAATTGTGATGATATTTTTTAGTTTATTATTTTATTATTATTGCTATTAAAATATGAATATCACACTTATTAAATACTATACATTAAATTAATAATTAATTTAATATTTTATTTTATTTTATTTATTAAATATTACTTTATTTTCTCCTAAAAACCAAATAAAAAAACACTAAATCAATTATTAATTTAATGCATAACACTTAATATTTACCATAAATATGTCAGTAAGACTCTATCTCTTCACTGTTTCAGATAATACTATAAATAAATTTGGAATTTATAAAATAATAACAATTAATTTGACGGTGTACACCAATTTGGCGAAAGTTTGCAGCATTTCAACGGAGATCAGTGACGTGTATAATGAAGAGATGCAATTCTAACTGACGGCGAACTTGACTCCTGACGGGAAAATTGATGGTCAAATTCCATCCGATTACTACGAGGCATAAGCCAAAATCGTCTACGGGATTTACTTCTATTTTGGTCACATGAAACTTAGTTGGCAAGCTTTATCTATCCCTTCGAAAATCTATCTGCAAGATTGAATTCTCAAGAACATTATTTATTTAGTATTTTAATATTTCGTGTTATTTATTTTATATTTCAAATTCTAAATTTTAGTTAAGAAAATTTTGAATTTGTATTGTTTTTTAATATATTTAATGTGTAATTTTTTTTTAACACTTAGTTTGTTTATCTAGATTATAAATTTCAAATTTACTATTTTAAAAAACCTCTATCAAATTTTAAACAAAATAAATAGAAAAATATATCAAAAAAATAAAATATTTAATAATTAGATTATTCTTTTTTTTTCTTCACCATAAAATATTTTTGAAAAATCTAAAATATTTGATATCTAATTTAGGCTTCTTTCTCTTTTTCTGTCTCTCTTTTTTCTTCTATTTTTTTTTTGTTAATAAAGTATAACCTACATTGATTAATGATAAATTAATAGTGATTAATAGGCAAATCGAATCTTATAGTATTACTTTTAGGAGGAATTAATGATGATGATCATGATGATTAATGTCCACTAAGACCAATATGGTCTATAGACCTTAAGAAGGTAAGCGATTAATTTAGATTCTTTAAATTTTTATTCTATGATAAAAAAAGAAGGGAGAGAAGTGTTCCAAGATAACTATAGTTTTGTTGAATTCACAAGTCACGAAGGTTCGTAGTGTGGCAAATGTTTTAGAAACGAGAGCGGATGCGAGTAAGAGTTGGGCAATCCAAGAGAAAGTGTTTTCCATCTTCAACCCTATTAGTATCGCAAAGGTGATAGACTCTTTCGTCCCAAGGTGTTTTGGGAATAGACCAATGCCCAGTTTCACTTTAAAGCTCACGAGATTTAGTTCTTATCTTTGTAATGTTCATTTTCTTCTTAACACTACTCGAGGTAGAAAATTAATTTTGGTCAGCGAGAATGGGGTTTATCGCCTCATAATACCTAAGCTTCCATTTTCCCTCTAGATCCTTATCATCCTACAACTTATCCTTAAATTTGGAAGTAATAGTATTTTTAATATTATCCTTATTCTCCAAAATGATCCCCTCCTTTATCCCCTAATGGTATGTTATAGACATTTTTGTGCCTTACAGCTATAAGCATGAAATGTCCATAAACCAAGGGATCCTAAGTCCCTAAAGATGTTGTTCCAGCTCCTAGAGAAACAAGGTCAACAAATGACAGCTTCTCCCAGAAGTTCTCCACCAGAAACTGCCCAAAACTAGTCAAATCAGGATCAATTCAGAGGCTCCACTAGCTGTCTGCGTTGCAAAGCACCCAAATACACTGGCTAGGTGCGTTGCAACGTAGGTGGATGCACTACCAGGGTGCGTTGAGCGGGAAATGACAAATGGCAAGCTCATTCAACGAGGTGGAAAGACACTGGAAGCTTCCAGAATCTTCTCCAATGACACTTGCCTCAATGAATTCAACTAGTGATGAGTAAGAGGCTCTCAACCTCCAAGTGGAATCAAGAACTGACAAAGAGAAGCCACAAGTCAAAACATAAGCTGACTCATCCTCTCTGCTTACATCTATATATGGGTCTCTCACCCAGAGATCCAGGAGGCTGGAATTTTGTACTTTGCAGAGAATTGTTGTTGGTTTGAGATTGAGATTAGTGCATTGGGTGATTTATGCTTTGTTGGAGGAGAGGAAGGGATTCCTTTGCTGGGAGGTAGATGCTGGATCGGGACTCACTTGGTTGTATCTCCTCTTGGACTTTATTATCATATCAATAAAACTATTTGAGTTTCTCCTATATGCTTGTATATCAATGATGTTTTGTTATATTTGCATGTTTAGTTTAAATCTGATCCTAAACTAGTTATGAATGTAAATCTATGTCTTTTGTGTAGTTTTCCTCTCTTGTGATCTTGCAGGAACTGGGTGAAGCTGGACCAGTGAAGAAGCAGGCAGCGGGAAGCGAACAAAGGAGAGAGCGATTGGATCGACAAACTAGCGGAAGACACCGGTTAGTTACATCCTTCTTCTCCATTTACATTTCATAAAGAAGAATACGAAAATAGTTTTCCTTGTTTGTTGGAGTCGCCAATTTGTTGTTGGGAAAAGTATCCATTCGGAATGCCCCTATCCCACTCCAAGGTGTGATAGTTCCTTAGTTAATGGATTACGATGGAATTCCACTGGCGCAACCTCGTAATGGGTTGTACCTCAAGCGTTACTATGCTTAAATAGTAACCAATATGCTTTTGTTGTATTTTGTTTTCGCTAAAGTGGTCGTTTTGGTCGAGTAATCCACCCTTTTACATTTATTGCAGATGTCAAACCTTTTGGAGACATGTGTGGGGTATGCCGACGGAGTGAGTCGTAGTTCGCGGAACATGTCCTCCGCAGCCTGGGCCATTTTTTATCCAAGCGGCGAGTTAGTAAGTTTCAGAGGTGTATGTATTGGTCAATCAACGAATAACATCGCTGAGTATAGCGCGTTGATAGAACTGCTCTCTAATGCCATCACCCATGGTATACACCGACTAATCGTCAGGCTAGACTCACAACTCGTAATACTGTAACTCAATGGTATATATTCCGTCCGCAACCCAGCCATTTACCGCATGTTCCTAAGGGTTAAGATTTTGGAAAGACAATTTGATTTGATTCAATACCAACATATTTCCAGAAACTTAAACACATTAACCGACTCATTAGTAAACTATGTGTTAGATAGACATTTGCGACATTTATAAAAAGAAACACATCATCAATGTTTTACATGTGGATCATATAACTCAACCAGAATAAAACCTCGAAAATCAATATATATATATATATATATATATATAGTTGTTTATGGTTTACATATAATGTTCTGTAACCAAGAAAAAATCGGTCACATGACCCAAAAACTCAAAATGCTAGGGGGCACCCTAGTCTAGTGATACTCATGATAACACGTCATAGCCTGTGCGATCATGCGTAAGAGACGAGTCCATCGTCTAGGCACACCAGTAGTATGCCACTGCAACTGTAAAGGTAACTCGTCGATCCTCACATCTGGAATGCCGAGAGTAAGGCTCTCAACCTGCTCCTGCACAGCTGTGAGGGTCTCGGCCACATCAAGGTCACGAAGGATAACCCTCCCGGCGGCCTCTCCTGCTGGGGCATCGACTGGCACTCTCAGGTGAACTACTGGACGAATAGGACCAACATCTGCATGCACACATGAGTTTGATTAAAAGTCTTGATAGAATAAAGCACAAGAAAATTATAAATAAAAACAGTAAACAGTGATATGGTCGAAGATTTTACCAATGGCGCCCCACTGCTCGCCATCCGGCAGTACCAAATCCGGATCACCCCGGAAGTCCATGCCAACATATGGATACTCGGAATAGACCATCTCCTGACGCTCAAACCACCTGAAGAAGGTATCAGAGAAAGAAATATGAGATTGACCAGCGTGCCTAGACATATGGTCAACCCATCTCTGCATGCGTGGTTCAGTAGGAGAAGGTAAGTCAAGTGCAATGTACTGTGGCTGCATCAGTGGTATCTTCTCCAAGGCAAAGGCGGTCAAAATAGAACCAAACCCAAAGTTCTTCAACCTCCCGTCCTTTACCTTGATCAACTGACTTTTCATCTGAAGAAGTACTGCATCACACCAGTTGAATATTTTCGGTTGGAGGCATTCCAAGGCATGCTGCATATAGGATCTGTTGGCTACATGAAGAGATGCACTCTCGGCCATCCTACCAAAAGTATACAGGATAGACCTAAGGGACCTGTCAGTAACATCATGGATGACAATCTTGCCGTCTTTACTCGGTTGAGATCCTTCCCTGCAATACTGGCGGACATAATCTCTCACAGAGTCACTCCCTTGGGCCGAACCTGACAAAGAGATGGGGGCACCCCGCCTCAACAAGCCAGTCAAGAAGTAAATGTCTACTGCGGTCAAGGGGATAGATTTGCCCCTAATCTGGAAAGCTTGATTGATAGGATCCCAAGCATGAGCAAATACTGCAGTAGGTTGATCTGCTGTCTCATGCTAGAGATACGGAAGAACTTCAACAAACCACAGTTCCGCAGCGCGTTCACCGTGACGGGATCATGTAGGGCAATCATGTCCTCTTCTTCATGTTCTCGTTCCCGCCATGTAAGGGTCATTTTGCTCCAAGTTCTCTGAAAAACAAACATGAGAGGAGTTAGATCCTGGTTTTGATGAGAAACAGGCAAAAAATTTCATCAAAAACTGTGCAACAAAATCATTTTCTGCGCCCAGCGCACCTGCACAGTGTTCCACCTGCGTTGAAGGTCAAACTGCCTTCATACTGCTTGACATTCAGCGCAGGTTTCGAGTGCCCAAGGTGCGCTGATGGCAGAATGACCCCATCAAACCCCAGGGGCTCAGAAAAGCGGGAAATGAAGCACAAAATGCAGAAAGGAAACCATGAAATGAAAGATCTCGGGTTTAGCTCCTACCTGGTCCAGACGGCACCGAGAATCATCCACAGAATCTCCCGAAATCAGCTGATGAAAATCAAGGGGGAAGAGGCACCTCCAAAGCTCCAACAAACCAAGTTCAAATGAAATGGTAAAATGAGAGGTAAAAACACTTTTTAATTGCTTTTTACGTAGTTCAAAGTGAAATATTAGTGTTTTAATCTCATTTTCAAGCAAATGTTATTCATTTCTAACTAGTTTGATGCAGCAATTGAGGGTACAGTACTATCTTTGAAAAGGCAAAGCTATTTATGGTAAAAAATCAAAACTAGACCATGTTATCGAGCAGTTTTAGCGCATAGTTCATGCTCGTTAAAAAATAAACATAAAATCGAGCAGTTTTAGCACATAGTTCATGCTCGTTAAAAAATAAACATAAGATCGAGCAAGTGTTTCAATCCGCGTTTAATCTCGTTAAAAAATGAACTACCCTCCGGTAAATAGCCACCGTGAATGTAACATTATCAGCCATTAAAGCCTTGGTCATGTTTGCACCGTCACCTCCACTTTTCCATTGGCTGATCATTCACCTCCATTTGATTGTTTACCCATTTTGAGGAACAGCTGCAAAGAGTGATTTCACTAGCCATCCTTGTGACACTGTCGTGCTTGGAAAATTCCAACCCTTACCTAGAATCAGCTGCTACCCGTTTTATCACTTGTTCCTCAAAAGATGAGTCTTCTTTAAGCTCTTTTCATCTGACTCGTAAAATATGAAAAGAATGCCGAGTTTTTGCCTTCCAGCTCGTTAAAGCGACCGGAAGTGCTATCCCTCCTCTAGATTTTAATCTTTTTGGACCTGAGGGATTATTGCACAAAAAGATCGAGCGCTTGTTTTATTCGGCTCGTTAAAACTATCGAAAATTCATCCCTTCTGTATTGTTTTATACTTTTTCGGACTTAAGGGATTAGATGACGAAAAAGGACTTCTGGAGTTACCTTTACGTTCCTTTTCAGACTCTCTAAAAATGAAAAGAACCGAGTTATCTTTGTCGTTGAATTCGTTAAAAACATTAATAGCGACAAACTTGTCTTTAGACGAGAACGAGTTTCACTATCGCTAGTCTCGTTAAAACATAGCGATGGGTTTGCCCGAAGGGCAAATTATAGAACAAGCATATGTTATCCTCCTCAAGCTTGACAAAAATAAAGAGGTACTGGTCAGCAATGACTGGGGAAAAATTTGGAAGAAACTCAAAGAACTTTTATCGGTAGCAAGTCACTCTTGAACATGACACTTCCACTCCGTGCCTGAGTCGGGTTGGGTTGTTTCATTCATCGGTCACATCACCATGGTCTCGCCATACCATCCACCTTTGGGGTAAATGCTACCAATCCATCACATAAGTGTCGCCGATATGTTCAAGAGAAGTCATTCAGAGGAGTCACCCGTGTCCCATCCACTACCATACATTATACTTCATTCATTCATGACCGCCACCCTGAACCATATATCATCAGATCGTTTTCACCTCCATCAAAATCATTTGCTCCGTTCCATGTCATTGATGTGGGATACATCAAGACCCTCCTTTGATGGATCGATTCTTGTCGACATCAGCTCGTTATCCAAGAAGTTGATCTAGGAACACCCCTTCAGTACTTTGAAGCTTGCATGCCTCAATGGCAAGTTTCTCACTTCCGGCGACAGGTATACATCAATGACCTTCGACCGAAAGATTTTGCGTGGTGTTCGATGCCAAGTCCTTTATTCACACCACGTGAATTGTACTGCAGTACCTTGAGGGTCATTATCATCATCGGTGATTCCTCTCGCGCTTGTTAACAGTTTACATCATTGACTGGTAATCAAGCGATGTCTTTCCATGTTCGACTTCAAAACATTTCTCACATGGATCGACTTGTACTTAGAGTGAAGATCGGACGAGATTGAAGACCCCGGATCTAGTTTCATCCATCCGGGCTGCGATATATATTCAGGAAAAATAAATAAATTGAAATGTACAGCATTACAGCACAGATAATCATCCTACCAAAAGGATGATGATTTCATCAAGATCATCAGTCTACCATCAGACGATTGTCTATCCTATGTACATCAAAATGAATTTATAAAGCTGAGCATGGGAATGCCCGCCTCAGCTAGATCATGAAAATAGTATGAAAAATAATGTATTGTATTGTAGCTTATTACAGGTCTCCTCAGCATTGAAAGAACTTCGGATCCTCCTAATAAAGCATTTCACCCGATAAACGACCTCATACTTTAGGGGCAATTGTTATAGACATTTTTGTGCCTTACAGCTATAAGCATGAAATGTCCATAAACCAAGGGATCCTAAGTCCCTAAAAATGTTGTTCCAGCTCCTAAAGAAACAAGGTCAACAAATGACAGCTTCTCCCAGAAGTTCTCCACCAGAAACTGCCCAAAACTAGTCAAATCAGGATCAATTCAGAGGCTCCACTAGCTGTCTGCGTTGCCAAGCACCCAAATACACTGGCTAGGTGCGTTGCAACGCAGGTGGATGCACTACCAGGGTGAGTTGACCGAGAAATGACAAATGGCAAGCTCATTCAACGAGGTGGAAAGACACTGGAAGCTTCCAGAATCTTCTCCAATGACACTTGCCTCAATGAATTCGACTAGTGATGAGTAAGAGGCTCTCAACCTCCAAGTGGAAGCAAGAACTAACAGAGAGAAGCCACAAGTCAAAACATAAGCTGACTCATCCTCTCTGCTTACATCTATATATGGGTCTCTCACCCAGAGATCTAGAAGGCTGGAATTTTGTACTTTGCAGAGAATTGCTGTTGGTTTGAGATTGAGATTAGTGCATTGGGTGATTTATGCTTTGTTGGAGGAGAGGAAGGGATTCCTTTGCTAGGAGGTAGATGCTGGATCGGGACTCACTTGGTTGTATCTCCTCTTGGACTTTATTATCATATCAATAAAACTATTTGAGTTTCTACTATATGCTTGTATATCAATGATGTTTTGTTATATTTGCATGTTTAGTTTAAATCTGATCCTAAACTAGTTGTGAATGTAAATCTATGTCTTTTGTGTAGGTTTCCTCTCTTGTGATCTTGCAAGAACTGGGTGAAGCTGGACCAGTGAAGAAGCAGGCAGCGGGAAGCGAACAAAGGAGAGAGCGATTGGATCGACAAACTAGCGGAAGACACCGGTTAGTTACATCCTTCTTCTCCATTTACATTTCATAAAGAAGAATACGAAAATAGTTTTCCTTGTTTGTTGCTAAGGCACTATCACACCTTAGAGTGGGATAGGGGCATTCCGAATGGATACTTTTCCCAACAACATGGTCGAGCCAAGACTGGGCATCCTTATGCCAACCTCGCTTGAGCCATAGGTGGGGTTTTGGATAGAGTTAGAAGAAATTTTGGTGAATCTCTTGGCTTCCATGTTGTAAATATTGTTTTTATACATTAGATACCTAAACATTGCCATTCTTTCAATGGGGGAAAGGCTACCTTCAATCAAGAGGATAGGGTAGGGAATATTTCCTTTAATCTTAAGGTTGTAGGTTATAATTTTTTTTTTACTCCAAACCCAAATATCTATTGACTTACAATTGTTTTCAAGCTCATAATAAACTTTCCAACTTCCTACAATCCTTTTCACAATGTTATAATTCCACTTGA